>OZ023322.1:5671929-6260670 GCA_964007375.1 Ophion obscuratus
GTCGTGCCGTTACAACTCGTGTGTTATGATCAACAATCGAAGGAAGAAATAGTTGTTTGGAAGAACCCCAGACCCTCGTCTCCACGATTTTGTAGACCGCTTAGACTACTGTTTCTACGCGAAGACAGAGTCAACACTTAATGAAGTCCAAATTGTTGAAGAACAAATAAAGTCACTTCGTCCATTCGAAAGTGTAATAGATGGAAAAGAAATCTCCGTAATGTACAAGTTGTTGTTCACCATGATAGATGGTAAAGTTTGCAACGCTGTATCATTGACGAAATCTGCTCAACGGTGCTATTTGTGTGGAGCAACCAGCAAAGATTTTAATGCCATCGACACTGTATTGCAAAGGGAAATCAATGAAACAAATTTGAAGTTCGGATTGTCGACGCTGCATGCGTGGATACGGTGCTTCGAGTATTGCTTACACGTGTCTTACAAACTCGGCATTAAAAAATGGCAAGCTCGAAGTGCCGAAGAAAAAAAAATTACCCAGGAACGCAAGAGGGCCATTCAAGAAGGATTCAAGAAGCAATTGGGTCTAAATATCGATCGCCCAAAGCCTGGATACGGCAGCAGCAATGATGGCAACACAGCTCGGCGATTCTTTGAAAATTCGACGGTTTCCGCTGCGATAACGGGGGTCAACGAAGAAGTTATTAAACGCTTGTACGTAATCCTACAAGTTATATCGTGTGGCCACGAGATAAACTGTGAAAGATTTGAACAGTATGCTATTGAAACGGCAAGAAAGACCGTTGCATTATACCCTTGGTACTCCATGCCTACTTCGGTGCACAAACTATTAATTCATGGTCCAGTGATAATAACTCATGCTCTATTATCAATCGGCCAATTATCCGAAGATGCTCAGGAAGCTCGAAACAAAGACATCAAACGATATCGAGAAGATTTTGCGCGAAAAAGTTCCAGGGTTAAAACTATGGAAGATGTTTTTCATCGGCTCTTAGTTACTTCTGATCCGTACATTTCAAGTGACAGAAGACTACCACAGAAGAAGCTGAAGAGTTTGTCGCCGGAAGCTGTAGCGATGTTGATCGCTCCTAAAGTGACTGCTGCAGCAGACGAATTTTGCGCCGAGATTGAAGCCGTGCCGGGAGTTGTAATAGATACAAACTCGGATAATGATTCTGACTCCGACTCCGACTCCGATTACGATTTTGATTAAGAATAAAATTTTCTATTTTTGAAACGTTCCGTATGTATTTTGGAAATAAAAATAATAATTGCGTAGAATACACTGTTCACGTTTATTTTATTATGATGATTTTTTTAAATATATTAATTTATCTATTTAGCAGGATACTCGGCCATTTTGTTTATAACAATTTGCTGTAAGCTCTTTGTTGCAAGTTATAAACAATAGATATCGGATTGGTAATCAGCGACCTTGAAAACCCGTATATACCAATTTTTGTCAACATCTGGTAACTTTTTAACGTTCATGTCGGCCATATTGGATCGGCCATTTTTTTTACGATAATTTGGCTTGCGGATTCGTAATCAGCGACCTTGAAAACCCGTAAATACCAATTTTTGTCGACATCTGGCAACTTTTTAACATTCATGTCAGCCATATTGGATCGGCCATTTTGTTTACGATAATTTGGCTTTCAGATTCGTAATCAGCGACCTTGAAAACCCCTGTAAGCCAATTTTCATTCCCGTCAAAGGTCATTTGAGGTTTTGGCCAGGTTTTTGGGCTTTTCTCCTACTGTGCTACGGCGGAATTAGTCAGGTATACATAGGCTCGCCGAATCAAAGGGGCCATGGCATCGGTAGCTTTCTCGGTGGTCTTTTTCGCCGAATTTTACCACTTCTAAAGCAGGGAGCACGCACTGTTGGCAAAGAAGCTATACGCTCGGGAATTAATGTAGCAAACGATATAATAGATACAGGCATGCATCCTAGAGAGGCCTTTAAATCACGTTTGCGCGAATCGGGCGTGAATTTGAAGAGAAAGGCTGAAGAAAAACTCAATAGCCTCATGCAGGGTTCGGGATATAAACGTTCGAAAATTCGCAAACTTGTGCATTCGGTCAACAGCTACGGTACGCGTAGGGTCGATAAAAAAAAGAAACCCGCGACATCAAAAAAACACGTCGGGCGTGTTAAAAAGAAGAAGAGAACAACAGTGAAAAGAGCAAGTAGAAAGACGACGAAAAGAACACAGAAGAAGAAAAAAACGTCACGACCTGGGACCGTGGCCGATATCTACTCGTGAAAAAAAAAATGGCTTTCTTACACACTCATTCGTGTGAGTGCTTGAAGTCGGAACTGGAGCTATTTACACTACCGCCGACTCAAACTACCATCAAGGGGACACAATGGTTACACTACAAACCGATCTCATCTCTAACAGACGATTCACCTATCGAGTTCATGGTACCGGGCCAGGGTGACGAGTACATTGACCTTGCACATACCATGCTAAGTATGCGTGTTCGAATACGCTCGAACTCTGTAAAACCCGACCCTACAGTCAAAGTGGGGCCTGTTAATAATTTACTCCACTCAATGTTTAATCAGGTCGATGTATTCTTGAATCAAAAACTTGTATCACCGCCCAATAATGCTTATGCATACAGAGCCTACATTGAAACATTATTGAATTATGGGCAGGGCGCGAAAACCTCTCATCTCACAAGCTGTCTATGGTATGGTGATTCAGCCGGTAAAATGGACGATATAGCAGACGCAAACATTGGTCTTTCTAATCGTCGAACGGTTTTAAATGCGCGCGGGGAGATTGATCTGCTCGGTCATTTGCACTGCGATATCTTTAACAAGGAGAGATTTCTGATAAACGGCGTTGAGATGCGTTTACGTCTTGTGCGTACCAGTGACGCCTTCTGTCTTATGACGTCTTCAAAAGATTACAGTATCCACATTACCGAGGCGTCACTCCTTGTGCGTCGTGCAACAATTGCCCCGGGTATGCTTTTAGCTCATGCGAGAGCATTGGCCAAATCGACGGCAAAATACCCGTTGACGCGCGTAGAGGTTAAAACTATATCGATGCATGCTGGTGTACACGGGGATACCCTGGACAATGTAATACTAGGACAACTGCCGAAGCGCATAATTATCGGTTTTGTCGATAATAAAGCGTTCAACGGTAATCGGGCCCTCAACCCCTTCAACTTTCAGAATTATCAAATTAATTATCTTGCTTTGTATGCTGACGGTGTACAGATACCGTCAAAGGCTCTCCAGCCCAACTTCACCGACACCGCCCTATATGTGGCGGTAGCGTATCATACGTTATTTTCCGGTACGGGTATTCACTTTCTCAATCAAGGGAATTCAATCAGACGCACAGCGTACCCCTACGGTTATTGTCTTTTTGCGTTTGATCTTACACCCGATCTTTCGGCAAACAGCGCCAGTCATTGGAATCTGGTGAAACACGGTAGCGTCAGGATAGAAGTACGATTCGACGAAGCGCTAACATCAACGGTTAATTGTGTCGTGTATGCGGAATATGATAACGTACTGGAGATTGATGCATCCAGGCAGGTCATTGTAGATTTCAGCGGTTGAGCGCTGCGATGGTCTTCATTTCTCGTTAAGCATTCAAAGCGTAAGCACGGATCATGAATATCGCGATTGACATACAAGGTCTAAGGGATAAACATAATAATTTTATACCCAAAGAAGTGGCTATCGTTTCATTTGATTCATCGTACTCTCATCATTGGATCGTTGCACCACCTCACGCGTACCGTCAATTACCCCCGGATGTGAAAAGAACGAACGAGTGGGTGACGAGCATTCATCACGGGATAGCATGGTTCGAGGGCTCTACACCGCTATGGACGATCACCAGAATTTTGAGGACAATGGTCGCCGGTTCTAGGCGGGTATTTGTAAGAGGTGCCGATAAATCATCCTACCTGGCCCAACTCACCGACTGCTACATTATAAATTTGGAGGAAGACGACGACGATACGTCATTTGAACATCTCCCAGGAGCCCGTACACGTTGCTCGTACCACTCTGTGATACGCAAAAAAAGGCATACGTGTGCTCTGGATAATGCGACGAGAATCAAAGCATGGTTCTGTCATAGCTGGTTCTGTCATAGCGTTACGACTCTTTATGGGAATATAGGACTACCGCCGCACTGTCTCCAGGCCTGACCGACACCCGCCTGTTATGAACAGTCTTCAGATTCTGGCCTCTCTTCGCGATATACAGAACCACTCTGTGGGCGTGTACCCCGCCGACCGCATACCAAAGATCTGGACGAAACCAACAGCGTTTGTTGTGAACACCGATGGATATAAACAACCGGGAACCCACTGGATCGCTATGTACGTCGATCGAGCTGGACACGGATGGTACTTCGACAGCTACGGATTGCCCCCCATTGTCCCGCAACACCTCATTCGGCTCCGTAGAAACTGTAAACTCTTCCGGTACAGCGCTCATCAACTTCAAGCTCCGGATTCGCAATGTTGCGGACAGTATTGCATTATGTTTCTTCATTATATGTGTACTGGCTTCGGTATGCATAAGTTTAGAAGTGTATTTTCAAATGATTTATCACGCAACGACAAAATAGTCAATCGCTATTACAATGCTTTCGCCAATAAGAACGATAAATATAAAGATGCAGCCGGTGCCGTCGGCCGTGGCAGCCGTCGCAATAATTGCGACTCTTTTAATCATAAAAGTTTACATTGTGTACAAGGCTGCTGTTCCCGTGCACGCTAATTGTAACCCCCTCATGTTACTTTAATAAATAATTGTCTTCAAATATTCTGCGTATTTATTCTTATAGCTTAATCGTTTCAGCGTACAGCTTTAGCAGCGATGGAGAGTCTTGCGGTGATTCACACGCCGCGAAGTCAGCAGATTTTGCGAAATCGCCGAGAAACAGTTCTCTTGGCGAGGCCTTACTCACACCTCGTGATGGTGGGGGGGGGGGGGGGGGGGGGGGTAGCGGTTGTAGTGGGGACAGTACTAGAAATAGGCCATCCGTTTCGGTAGTCAGGCTGCAATTGTTACGGAGCCCACCAGTAGAGCTTAATGCAGAAAAAAAGACGCGAATTGAAAGCACGTATAGAGGTTTTCTTGCAAAATATTGCAGTTCTTCAAGGGCTCATAGAAACGAGAAGTGCGTTAAATATTTTAACACGAAAAATCGCGAAACTTCAAATCAGCGATGGACTTTGCGCCAACTCCTAAATACAGGGTGGGTGACATTGTTCGTATCAGTAGTGCAAAGGCGGCCTTTGAAAAAGGATACGGGGATGGGCGGACCAGTGGACTGCTTAAGATACACCGCGTATCAGCGAGTAGCAGACCTGTCGTATACATCTTGCGTGACCTTTACAACGTGGGGGTTGATGGTATTTTTTTCGAAGCCGAATTATCGAGAGTCCAGGCGAGGCCTTACCCACACCTCCGCTCGTGATGGTGGGGGTAGCGGTTGTAGTGGGGACAGTACTAGAAATAGGCCAGCCGTTTCGGTAGTCGCTGCAATTGTTACGGAGCCCCTCAGTAGAGCTTAATGCAGAAAAAAAGACGCGAGTTGAAAGCACGTATAGAAGTTTTCTTGCAAAATATTGCAGTTCTTCAAAGGCTCATAGAAACGAGAAGTGCGTTAAATATTTTAACACGAAAAATCACGAAACTTCAAATCAGCGATGGACTTTACGCGTATCAACAAGATCGGATCGATGGCCGACTTCCTGCCGACGAAGAAGGTGGCAGAACTCTCCCTAAAAACGGACTACAAAATTTCCGATATACGCGTGGTGAAAACGCGCTTCGGGTCACGTCTTATCGTTGAAGTGGACAAAACTTTCGTTTGCTTTCTACCGGCGAGATTCATGAAAGCTCTTGACGAAGACGAGGCGTTGTTCAAGCAGATGGTAGCAGCGGCCCATGCGGATAATCTCGTTATGGAATACCTTGGCTCCGAATACAATAATGTGGAGTTCAAGCCAGCTGTCAAATAACTCTGCGCAACAGCTCGCGTATACTACATCAGATTTGTCAGAGTGCGTCAGTCTGCAGGGAGAAGCCATGCCGGGCAAACGTTCATCTTCCACGCTCTCAAACAAACGGGCCTATAATCTACGACCATTGGTGCTGCAGACGTTTTACAGTCTGAATAGTCAAATGACGAAAAATGTGTGGCTAGGCATAGATGTCGACGACACCGGCCAGCTGCATCCCGTTATTCGTTTCATGTGTGATACCAACGGCTGGACAACCCTAAATACAACATCATGGCTGGCGTTTCAAAAACAGCTCAACACCACCATCGCTGCATACCTCGACGAAGAAAACACTGCATGCGACTCCGCCTACCCTACTGTTCATACGGTGGTCGCTTGTGATGACTACATTCTGGAATACGGCGAATATTACGCCCAGCCCAGCGTAACGATTCAAAATTTCAACGACTACGGCGTACACGCTGTACACCGTGCAGCGCCATACTTCACCTTCGGTAAAGATGACTTCATCGCATTGAAATTATTGGAGGATCGTATCAACGCGTACGCAGCATGGCTTAACAACGCTTCGACCGACGTGGGTAAATGTAAGGATGCGCTTGTCACCGCCATTGCAGCGGAAATTTACAACACCGCGGCGAGACGTTTACGGCGTCGGGTTAGAAAGAAACACGCTAAAATTCGAGAGGCCGTTCACCGCACGTTATCCAGTGCCTCCTGCAACCTTTCCACTCACATCAGGACAATCGTCACCGATCATCTCATAAATCATCAATTGAAACGCATAATCAATATAATAGATGTTTGTAAATAAACCTGTATGTATATGTAACAAAAAGAAAAAATAAAAAAAAGGGGCCACTATGGCGACACCACCGTTCCTCCCCACTCTTACCCCCACCACCTCGGCCGCCCCACCACGGGCCGAGGAGTGGGGATAGGAGTGGGGATAGGAGTGGGGATAGGAGTGGGGGTCGCCATAGTGGCCCCCTTACTACTTATATATTACTAGTTCTATTTATCTATTATATTAAAATAATTAATCTAATAATTAAGTCACAATTACATAGCAAAATAATATTGTATAACAAATAATTAATCTAATAATCAAGTCACAATTACAAAGCAAAATAATATGGTATAAAAAATAAATAATTAATCTAATTCACACTTACAAATTTCGCGGCAGGTAATTATTCTGATTCTTCTTCTACCAGATCGGTATGCTGACAAATAGGAGGGTGGAAACCATCGTATAAGCAAGGGAAGCACAAAGGCTTACGACACCACGAACATAAGATGAACGCAATACCACCGCAACCACATTAATTATTTTAATATAATAGGTAAATAAAACTAGTAATGCATATTTTCGAATTTTCTTATTTACCTGCACATGCAAAGACATGAGAGATTATAAAATAAAATAAAAGTTGAACTTAATAAAAAGCACGGGGACGCGAACCGTGAACTTTCAAGTGCCAGTACGTCGTCTTACCGTATTAGCTACGGCCGCTCTTGTCTCAAGCATTAACGCTAAACGTACTCTACCCGCCAGCCGAAACCTGCTTGGCTCCATCCAAAACTTCCAAATTCTCAAATCGCGATATCTCAGCAACTAAGGCCTATTGGAATAAAAATAAAAAACGACGTTCATTCGGAGGGCTTCAACTTTCACCACGCGATAGGAGAAACCGATTCGCGACATCCAGGATCTGCCTTCTTTTTGTTAGTATGTGTTTATTCGGATAGTCTGATTTAATTTATAATTCAGTGCAGAAAACTTTAAATACGTGCTTTGGTCAGCATGTTAAATCAAATCATAAAACACGTATCGAGTAACACCAAAATAAATGATGAACGCCCGGTGCGATGGTCTAGTGGTTAGCGTGCTCGCCACTGAATCAGCGGACCGGAAGGTCCCGGGTTCGAATCCTAGTCGCGTACATTTCGTCGTGAAATGTTTTTCTTCGGTGTTTTACGGCGAAATAAGATTAGTTAGAAATAAAAATTTAGTCATAATAAATGTAATGCAGAGAGGCGGAAGTCGGCTGCGGCCGGAGGGGGAACAGGAAGAAAAAAGGAGAACGTTAGACGAAAGAAACGGTCACAATGAGGGGGAAGGGTAGGGTAACAAACGCGAAAAGCTAAGGAGAAAACAAATAAGTGGTGACATTAACCGAACAAGCAGCGAAGCCCAAGTGAACCCAAACAAACTAAAAAATCTATTTGCATTAATTTTTATATATCCACAACTGATACTTTTGAATAGGTATATGATTTTTCCAGGACTTTGTGATTACTGGTTTACTACACATTACTTAGGCATTCAATACGTAGTGTATTAATTTAAAAATAACGATTATTAGTTTTCACAGACTGAATCAGTAAAAGAATTCCGGAGTTTTTATATTAAAATTCACACAGAGTTTATTGAAGACGTAGGAAGTAAATCATAACAATTACACTAACCTAACACCGTAAAATTAATACACTTTTCTATGCCAAATTTACTTTTTTATAAAAAAATGCAATCTGTGCGTATTCATTTTAATACGCTTATAATAGATACCTTGCGATACGTATATGATTTTTACAGTACTTAAGTGTTGCGATATTACTGAACGATTATTAGACATTCGAAAAGCAGTGCATTGATTTTCAAACGACAATATGAAAATTCATAAACGGTATCTGTAAAAAGACTTCCTACACTTTTATATTAATTTTAATACAGATTTTTTTTGCAATGTAACGTCAATAATAAATAATTTGATAATCTTTTATCACGATGCACCTAGAATGCAATGTGTTCCCGAGGATACTTCAGGTGAGTCTCCATCGATATCAGAGAAGTTGCGACTTCCTCGTAGTTGGAACGTTGGGTGGGCAGTACAGAAAATTTGCAACGTCTCAGTATCACCCTTTTCCAGATTTAATATGCTTGTAGCATCTCGTGACTTTTTCTCGACCCCCCTCTCGGCCCCTGTGACAAAGTGTGATGATTTGCCTACCCCCCCCCCCCCGCTCCCCTTACTGCGTCACGTGCTTTATGAATGGCCCCTTATGACCCAGGTAGGAATTAACGATGAAAAAAGGGCTCGCCGAGCTCTGAAACAAGGCTCACATTTTTTAATTCGGGCTGAGCAGCAGCCTCATTTCAGGCCTAGCTGAACCTCTGAATGATAACGCGGTTTCAGGCTCTTGCACACAGGCTTGACCAAAGGCTGGTAGAAAAGCCGGTACTAAGCCTAAAAACGGCGAACCACCAAGGCTCAAAACGAGCCTTAATGAAGCCATCACGAGCATTTATGACCAGGCTTATCCTTAGCTCTTCTCGAAGGTATATGAAGCCTGGTTTTCTATATTCTACATTGAGGTAAATTTAATAAATTTGTAAAGAATGTTTATTTCGTCAAATTGATTTAGAAAATTAAGATAGAGGATGAAGTAAAATGTGTAATTGTTTGCAGATACACAATTTCAAAATATTCTCGCATTTATTGCTAAATTTTTTTTTTTCATAAAAGTACAGCAAAAATATTATTTTAAACTTATTTTATTTTATCACAACCTGAAACAAGCCTGCATACAGCCTTGATTTGTGAGCCTTAAAATTCGCTGGCTGAATAAAGCTTGAAATAACCCTGAGTTTAGGCTAAGCCTTGGTTAAGTCTTGGTTCCAGGTTGCTCCAAACGATGCAATAAAACCTGGTCGAGGTCTGTCTCACTCTGGCTCGGTGAAACAAGGCTTGCACAAGCTTGTTTCCATCGTTTCCATCGCCTTTTGATTTCCTACCTGGGGAAGTATATATTCATCTAGTATCATTCCCACTTATATTAAAAGATCTTTAAAATTGACCGAGACGTACGCTTGGACATGACCGTGAAAAACAAATTTCTCTCCATTGTATCATCGATTTCTGAATGAAAGGTTATCTGTACATGAAAAGTCAACAATTTATCGATACCTATGCAGATGTAGCTATCCCTATGCGTAACCGTTTTTTCTTCTTCTGGTTTGTGTTTTTACAATACGCCAACAGTTTCTTTTTTTTTTTTATTTTCAAGCCTCTTTTTGTAAGGGTGTGTGGGTAGCAGAATTGGTCGAGTCGGGTCGGGTCGCGTAATTAGACTATGATTCGGGTCGAGTACCGAATTTTTCGGGGACCCGTGATCGGACAGGTATACTCGAACTTTGTCGAGTACCCAAGTTTTTCGAGCACTCGGTCCATGTCATGAACTCGATAAGCACACACAAACACACACGCGCGCGCGCGTGCGCGCGCGCGCGAAAGGAGATTTTTAGAGTATTATTATTTGTTCGCATTATCGCCTGTGAGTTTTCGTTTTCTCCTATTAGGGGGCATCCATTAATTACGTGAGGTGATTGTGGCGATTGTTCGACCCCCCCTCTCCTCCTGGTGAGATGTCGTGAGATTTAGCTCGACCACCTCCCCCCTCCCATAATCACACGTGAGATTTTTCAAAATGCATACGTTCACGGAAAATAAATTGTAGTAGAAGTAACTGCGGTTGTAGGACTCCACCATGTAAAGTAGTAGGGAGACTCTCTACGTGATAAAAATTATGTGATTACTAAAATTACTAAAACTACTAGAATTACGTGATATTTGCCGAAGCCCCCCTCTCCCCCACGTGAGATTGAGTTAGATTTCGCTCGACCCCCTCCCCCCCCTAAGCGCCTCACGTAATTAATGGACGCCCCCTTATTTGGTCGGTACATGTAGAAAAAAAAATATTAACAATAGATACGGATCTCCGAGTCGTTTACGAATATTCGAAGTTTACGAATACCCGAAGTTCGACAATACTCGACGTTTATGAGTACCCAAAATTTGAGGGTCCCCGATGACCGAATTCGGGTACCCGATAGTGGCCGGTAATGCAAAAACGTAACCCGTCGGGTACCCGACCAGACCCCAACATCGGGTACCCGAGTAAATCGAGTACCCGCACGCCTCTACGTTTTTGTATCGTAGTAGTCTTTAAAAATAATAATTGTCGAAATTTAAAAAATTGGCTACGTACAACCCTAGTCACAGCGATTACATAAATGTCTAAGCAGAATTGAAAATCGGTCATTAAGTTTTTGAGTATTCGTTGGGACAAGGTCGGAAGAAGTGCTTACAAGAAAAGCGCATTAAAAGTTTTCGTTCCGTCTTTCTTGATATAAAGTTATCTTTTTTTTCTAGAATATTGATACCAACATTAAAGTATCTAGCCACGTGCGACGTGCGATTTGACGTTTATTCATCATCATTATATTTTACAAAATAATAAGAGCCTGCACTTCATCTATGGTGAACGATGCCATACATGTAGGGACTGAGGGCAGTAACCGGTCGCGCTAACTGATCCCACTAAAGTGACTGAAGCACCGTCAATTTTCGAACTTGTGAATAAAAATTGTACCAAAATATCTTTTAATATATAAACTATCAATAATTATAAAGAAGAAAAAACAAATTTTTCCAAATGTTGATTGGGAAAAATGGGGAAGCTACTGTGCAAGTTCTTGTAATCGTACGCACCTAATTCACGAGCGAGGCCTCTTGCACTCTGCACGGGGTTTTGGTCGATGGCTTGGAGTACGGCTGCCCGGACTTCCTCGGTGACTGGCTTTATGCGCGGTCTCCGCGGAGCTTTCAGCGTGCCGTGCTCTGCGATGGTCTCCGCGAGTCTTTTGAAGAAACATTGTCATTCAATATACTCATTGACGACTCACTCAATGTAGTCAGCCCCGACACTCAATGTAGTCGAGGTCGACAGAGTTACAAGTTGTGGATCCCGTGATACATACGTACCGTCTAAAACTTTGGCGGGAAGGAGTGGGTTCTCCAAACTCTTCGCGATATAGGCGCACGCATTCGGTGTAGTTGTGGTTCGATTGTACTATAATCGCGTGCATTTTAACACGCCTTGTCTTGGCCATGATGTTCACGCCGAGAATGAATGCTCTCGACGAGCCCAACGATAAACAAATTCCGATCATCGCTAGCTTTTGTCGAAAATGTACGTATACACCAATAATACGACCTCGCAACAACGACGGGCATGTTATGAATGTATAGATATAGTGTATCCCAGAATAACGGGGCCGATTTAAAGAAAATGTGCGCACGTAAAACCACACACTATTTTCGTGTCGCTACCGCACTTGGACACGAAAATTGCCATAAAATCGGATGTATTTCCATGAATGTATTTCCATGAATCCCCGAGAATTATTCCGAGCACCGATTGTATCTTTGATAAATAAATAATGCTCGTACCGTTCTTTTCGCAGCATCGTCAGACTTCTCGACGCAATCTGACCAGAATGAAGATAAAATCGGAGACGAATTTGGGGCAGTAATATCGGGCATGTCCGACCGATGCCCCAAGAACCATTGCGAGTACCGATTTTATCTTTGTTAAATAAACAATGCTCCTACCGTCGTTCTCGCAGCATTGTCAGACTTCCTTATGCAATCTGACCGGAAGTAAGACAAAATCGGAGACGAATTTGCGACAGTAATATCAAGACTGCCCGATCGATGCCCCAAGAACCATTCCGAGCACCGATTTTATCATTGTTAAATAAACAAGTCTCCTACCGTATTTTTCGCAGCATCGTCAGACTTCTTGACCCAATCTGACCCGAAGGAAGATAAAATCGGAGACGAATTCGGGGCAGTAATATCGGGAATGTCCGATCGAGGCCCCGAGAACCATTCCGAGCACCGATTTTATCTTTCTTAAATAAACAATGCTCTTACCGTCGTTCTCGCAGCATCAACAAACTATTCGACCCATTGTGACCGGAAAAAAGATAAAATCGGAGACGGATGAGGGGCAATAATATCGGGAATGTCGGATCGAGGCTCCGAGAACCATTCCGAGCACCGATTTTATCTTTGTTGAGGCTCCAACCGTCGTTCTCGCGGCAGCGTCAGAATTCTCGACCTAAACTGACAGGGAGTAAGACAAAATCGGTGACGAATTCGGGGCAGTAATATCGGGAATGTCCGATCGGGGCCCCGGGAACCATTCCGAACGCCGATTTTCTCTTTGTTAAATAAACAAAGCTCCTAGCGTCGTCCACGTTGATAAGTGCGTCTGAACCGTTTTTTATCGGATCAAGACGAATCCAACATGAAAAACGGTCTATTCAAATTCTGTTTTGTGTTTCATCATCGAAATAACCGTTAGATTGTTCGCATTTGTTCTCAATGGGTGATTTTTCAAAATGTTTCACCCTCGGCACGAAAATCGCCATTGGACTACTACTGCTGCACTGGATTATGAACGTGAATGAATCCAATGTCCACCGCGACGTTCTCAGTCTGTAGGGATTGTTCCACAACAGAAGCACTTGCGTGGGGACTCGGATTCGATGTTAGCTGTAGGAGACGTCGATTCGAAGAGAGATTCACGATATTCGAAGTTGATAAGTACGCCTGTTTCAATTGTTTTTTTATTGGATCGAGACGAATCCAATATCGAAGATGGTCCATTGAAATTCTGTTTTGTGGTCTATTATCGAAATAAACTTCAGATTGTTCGAATTCGTCCCCAGTGAGTGAGTCTTAAAACAGTATCACCCGTGGCACGGAAATAGCCAATGGACTACGACTGCTGCTGTGGACTATTAATGTGAACGAATCCAATGTTCACCGCGGCGTTCTCAGTTTGTAGGGATTATTCCACAATAGAAACACTTGCATGCGCATTCGGATTCTTTACCAGATGGAAAAGACGTCGATTCGAAGCTCTCTTCGAATGGACGTCTCCAAGAGCGTGGACGTTGATAAACGAGCCTGTTTAAATCGTTTTTTATTCGATCGAGACGAATCCAATATCAAAAACGGTGCATTGAAATTCTGTGTTGTGTTTTATTATCGCAATAACCTTCAGATTCTTTGGATTCGTTCCGAGTAGGTGATTTTTAGAAATTTATCACCCTCGGCAGGAAAATAGCCATTGGACTACGACTGCTGCTGTGGACTATGAACGTGAACGAATCCAATGTTCACCGCGGCGTTCTCAGCTTGAAGGGATTATTCCACAACGGAAACACTTGCTCACGCACTCGGATTCGTTCCCGGATGTAAAAAACGTCGATTCGAAAATAGATTCACATGAGATTCGACGTTGATAAACGCGCCTGTTTCAACCATTTTTTATCAGATCGAGACGAATCCAGTAGGAAAAACGGTCTATTCGAATGTCGTTTTGTATTTCATCCTTGAAAAAACCTTCAGAGTTTTCGGATTCGTTACCACAGAATGTTTTATTTATCGTTATTTAGTACCCTCGACACGAAAAAAGTCATTGAACTACTACTGCTGCTGTGGACTGTGAACGTGAACGAATCCCATTGTCAGCGCGACGGTCTCCGTCTGTAGGGGTTATGCCACAATAGAAGCACTTAAATGCGGACTCGGATTCGTTCCCAGATGTAAAAGACGTTGATTCGAAGAAAGATTCACATGAGATTTGACTTTGCTAAACGCGTCTGTTTCAACCGTTCTTTTTATCGCCTCGAGACAAATCCAATATGAAAAACGGTATATTCGAATACTGGTTTGTATTTAATTTTTAAAGTAACCTTCAGATTGTTCGGATTCGTTACCACAGAAGGATTTTTTTCCTTTATTTACCACCCTCGACATAAAAATAGTTATTGGACTACTACTGCTGCTGTGGACTATGAACGTGAACGAATCTCACTATCAGCGCAGCGTTCTCAGTGTTTTGGGGTTAATCCACAACAGAAACACTCGCATGCGGACTCGGATTAGTTCCCAGATGTAAAAGACATCGATTCGAAGGGAGATTCACATAAGATTCGACGTTGATAAATATGCCTGTTTCAACGGTTTTTTCTTATCGGATCGATACGAATCCAATATGAAAAAACGGTCCATTGAAATTCTGTTTTGTGTTTTATTATCGAATCAACCTTCAGATTGTTCGGATTCGTTCCCAATGAGTGATTTTTAGAAATTTATCACCCTCGTCACAAAAATAACCATGGCGACTGCTGCTGTGGACTACGAACGCGAACGAATCCAATGTTCAGCGCTGCGTTCTCAGTTTGTAGGGATTATTTCACAGCAGAAACACTTGCATGCGGAATCGGATTCGTTCCCGGATCTAAGAAACGTCGATTCGAAAACAGATTCACATGAGATTCGACGTTGACGAACGCGCCTGTATCAACCATTTTTTATCAGATGGAGACGAATCCAATAGGCAAAACGGTCTATTCGAATTTCGTTTTGTATTTCATCTGTGAAAAAACCTCCAGAGTTTTCGGAATCGGTACCACAGAATGTTTTTTTTTTTCGTTATTTACCGCCCTCGACACGAAAAAAGTCATTGAACTACTACTGCTGCTGTGGACTGTGTACGTGAACGAATCCCATTATCAGCATGACGGTCTCCGTCTGTAGGGGTTATGCCACAACAGAAGCACTTAAATGCGGACTCGGATTCGTTCCCCGATCTAAAAGACGTCGATTCGAAGAAAGATTCACATGAGATTTGACTTTGATAAACGCGTCTGTTTCAACCGTTCTTTTTATCGCCTCGAGACAAATCCAACATGAAAAACGGTATATTCGAATACTGGTTTGTATTTATTTTTTGAAATAACCTTCAGATTGTTCGGATTCGTTACCACAGAAGGATTTTTTTCCCTTATTTACCACCCTCGACACGACAATAGTTATTGGGCTACTATTGCTGCTGCGGACTATGAACGTGAACGAATCCCACTATCAGCGCGGCGTTCTCAGTTTTTTGGGGTTATTCCACAACAGAAACACTCGCATGCGGACTCGGATTCGTTCCCAGATGTAAAAGACGTCGATTCGAAGAGAGATGCACATGAGATTCGACGTTGATAAATACGCCTATTTCAACCGTTTTTTCTTATCCGATCGAGACGAATCCAACATCAAAGACGGTCGATTGAAATACTGTTTTGTGTTTTGTTATCAAAATAACCTTCAGATTGTTCGGATTCGTTCCCAGTGGGTTATTTTTAACGATGTATCACCCTTGACACGAAAATAGCCATTGGACTACGATTGCTGCTGTGGACTATGAATGTGAACGAATCCAATGTTCGCCGCGGCGTTCTCAGTTTGCAGGGATTATTCCACAACAGCAACACTTGCATGCGGATTCGGATTCGTCACCATATGTAAAAGACTTCGATTCGAAGCTCTCTTCGAAACGACGTCTCCATGAGATTCGACGTTGATAAATACGCCTGTTTCAATCGTTTTTTATTCGATCGAGACGAATCCAATATCAAAAACGGTGCATTGAAATTCTGTTTTGTGTTTTATTATCGCATTAACCTTCAGATTCTTTGGATTCGTTCCGAGTAGGTGATTTTTAGAAATTTATCACCCTCGGCACGAAAATAGCCATTGGACTACGACTGCTGTTGTGGACTATGAACGTGAACGAATCCAATGTTCACCGCGGCGTTCTCAGATTGTAGGGATTATTCCACAACGGAAACACTTGAACACGCACTCGGATTCGTTCCCGGATGTAAAAAACGTCGATTCGAAAATAGATTCACATGAGATTCGACGTTGATAAACGCGCCTGTTTCAACCCTTTTTTTATCAGATCGAGACGAATCCAATAGGAAAAACGGTCTACTCGAATGTCGTTTTGTATTTCATCTTTGAAAAAACCTTCAGAGTTTTCGAATTCGTTACCACAGAATGTTTTTTTCTTCGTTATTTACCACCCCCGACACGAAAAAAGTCATTGAACTACTACTGCTGCTGTGGACTGTGAACGTGAACGAATCCCATTGTCAGCGCGACGGTCTCCGTCTGTAGGGGTTATGCCACAACAGAAGCACTTAAATGCGGACTCGGATTCGTTCCCCGATGTAAAAGACGTCGATTCGAAGAAAGATTCACATGAGATTTGACTTTGATAAACGCGTCTGTTTCAACCGTTCTTTTTAACGCCTCGAGACAAATCCAATATGAAAAACGGTATATTCGAATACTGGTTTGTATTTATTTTTTGAAATAACCTTCAGATTGTTCGGATTCGTTACCACAGAAGGATTTTTTTCCCTTATTTACCACCCTCGACACGAAAATAGTTATTGGGCTACTATTGCTGCTCTGGACTATGAACGTCAACGAATCCCACTATCAACGCGGCGTTCTCAGGTTTGTGGGGTTATTCCACAACAGAAACACTCGCACGCGGACTCGGATTCGTTCCCAGATATAAAAGACGTCGATTCGCAGAGAGATTCACACGAGATTCGACGTTGATAAATATGCCTGTTTCAACGGTTTTTTTTTTCTTATCGGATCGATACGAAGCCAATATGAAAAAACGTTCCATTGAATTTCTGTTTTGTTTTTTATTATCGAATCAACCTTCAGATTGTTCGGATTCATTCCCATTGAGTGATTTTTAGAAATTGATCACCCTCGTCAGAAAAATTACCATGACGACTGCTGCTGTGGACTATGAAAGCGAACGAAACCAATGTTCAGCGCGTCGTTCTCAGTTTGTAGGGATTATTCCACAACAGAAACACTTGCATGCGCACTCGGATTCGTTCCCGGATGTAAAAAACGTCGATTCGAAAACAGATGCACATGAGATTCGACGTTGATAAACGCGCCTGTTTCAACAATTTGGTATCAGATCGAGACGAATCCAATCAGAAAAACGGTCCATTCGAATTTTGTTTTGTATTTTATCTTTGAAAAAACCTTCAGAGTTTTCGGATTCGTTACCACAGAATGATTTTTTTCTTTATTTACCACCCTCGACACGAAGAGAGTCATTGGACTACTACTGCTGCTGTGGGCTATGAACGTGAACGAATCCCATTATCAGCGCGACGGTCTCCGTCTGTAGGGGTTATTCCACAACAGAAACACTTGCAGGCGGACTCGGATTCGCTGTTAGCTGTAGGAGACGTCGATTCGAAGAGAGATTCACGAGATTCGATGTTGATAAATACGCCTGTTTCAATTGTTTTTTTTTTATAGGTTCGAGACGAATCCAATATCGAAGATGGTCCATTGGAATTCTGTTTTGTGTTCTATTATCGAAATAACCTTCAGATTGTTCGAATTCGTCCCCAGTGAGTGATTCGTAAAAAAGTATCACCCGTAGCACGAAAATAGCCAATGGACTACGACTGCTGCTGTGAACTATGAATGTGAACGAATCCAATGTTCATCGCGGCGTTCTCAGTTTGTAGGGATTATTCCACAACAGAAACACTTGCATGCGGATTCGGATTCGTTACCAGATGTAAAGGACGTCGATTCGAAGCTCTCTTCGAATCGACGTTGATAAACGACCCTGTTTAAATCGTTTTTTATTCGATCGAGACGAATCCAACATCAAAAACGGTGCACTGAAATTCTGTTTTGTGTTTGATTATCGCAATAACCTTCAGATTCTTTGGATTCGTTCCGAGTGGGTGATTTTTAGAAATTTATCACCCTCGGCACGAAAATAGCCATTGGACCACGACTGCTGCTGTGGTCTATGAACGTGAACGAATCCAGTGTTCAGCGCGGCTATCTCAGATTGTAGGGATTATTCCACAACGGAAACACTTGCACACGCAATCGGATTCGTTCCCGGATGTAAAAAACGTCGATTCGAAAACAGATTCACATGAGATTCGACGTTGATAAACGCGCCTGTTTCAACCATTTTTTATCAGATGGAGACGAATCCAATAGGAAAAACGGTCTATTCGAATGTTGTTTTGTATTTCATCTTTGAAAAAAACCTTCAGAGTTTTCGGATTCGTTACCACAGAATGTTTTTTTTCTTTTATTTACCACCCTCGACACGAAAATAGTTATTGGACTACTACTGCTGCTGCGGACTATGAACGTGAACGAATCCCACTATCAGCGCGGCGTTCTCAGTTTTTTGGGGTTATTCCACAACAGAAGCATTTACATGCGGACTCGGATTCGTTCCCAGATGTGAAAGACGTCGATTCGAAGAGAGATTCACATGAGATTCGACGTTGATAAATATGCCTGTTTCAACCGTTCTTTTATTCGAGACATCGCCTCGAGACAAATCCAGTATGAAAAACGGTATATTCGAATACTGGTTTGTATTTAATTTTTGAAATGACCTTCAGATTGTTCGGATTCGTTACACAGAAGGATTTTTTTCCTTTATTTACCACCCTCGACACGAAAATAGTTATTGGACTACTACTGCTGCTGCGGACTATGAACGTGAACGAATCCCACTATCAGCGCGGCGTTCTCAGTGTTTTGGGGTTATTCCACAACAGAAACACTCGCATGCGGACTCGGATTCGTTCCCAGATGTAACAGACGTCGATTCGAAGAGAGATTCACATGCGATTCGACGTTGATAAATATGCCTGTTTCAACGGTTTTTTCTTATCGGATCGATACGAATCCAATAAGAAAAAACGGTCAATTGAAATTCTGTTTTGTGTTTTATTATCGAATCAACCTTCAGATTGTTCGGATTCGTTCCCAGTGAGTGACTTTTAGAAATTTATCACCCTCGTCACAAAAATAACCATGGCGACTGCTGCTGTGGACTACGAACGCGAACGAATCCAATGTTCAGCGCGCCGTTCTCAGTTTGTAGGGATTATTTCACAACAGAAACACTTGCATGCGGAATTGGATTCGTTCCCGGATGTAAAAAACGTCGATTCGAAAACAGATTCACATGAGATTCGACGTTGACGAACGCGCCTGTATCAACCATTTTTTATCAGATCGAGACGAATCCAATAGAAAAAACGGTCTATTCGAATTTCGTTTTGTATTTCACCTTTGAAATAACCTTCAGAGTTTTCGGATTCGTTACCACAGAATGTTTTTTTTTTTCGTTATTTACCACCCTCGACACGAAAAAAGTCATTGAACTACTACTGCTGCTGTGGACTGTGAACGTGAACGAATCCCATTGTCAGCGCGACGGTCTCCGTCTGTAGGGGTTATGCCACAACAGAAGCTCTTAAATGGGGACTCGGATTCGTTCCCAGATGTAAAAGACGTCGATTCGAAGGAAGATTCACATGAGATGTGACTTCGATAAACGCGTCTGTTTCAACCGTTCTTTTTATCGCCTCGAGACAAATCCAATATGAAAAACGGTATATTCCAATACTGGTTTGTATTTAATTTTTGAAATAACCTTCAGATTGTTCGGATTCGTTACCACAGAAGGATTTTTTTCCTTTATTCACCACCCTCGACACGAAAATAGTTATTGGACTACTACTGCTGCTGTGGACTATGAACGTGAACGAATCCCACTATCAGCGCGGCGTTCTCAGTTTTTTGGGGTTATTCCACAACAGAAAGACTCGCATGAGGACTCGGATTCGTTCCCAGATGTAAAAGACGTCGATTCGAAGAGAGACTGACATGAGATTCGACGTTGATGAATATGCCTGTTTCAACGGTTTTGTCTTATCGGATCTATACGAATCCAATATGAAAAAACGGTCCATTGAAATTCTGTTTTGTATATTATTATCGAATCAACCTTCAGATTGTTCGGATTTGTTCCCAGCGAGTGATTTTTAGAAATTTATCACCCTCGTCACAAAAATAACCATGACGACTGCTGCTGTGGACTATGAACGCGAACGAATCCAATGTTCAACGCGGCGTTCTCAGTTTGTAGGGATTATTTCACAACAGAAACACTTGCATGCGGACTCGGATTCGTTCCCGGATGTAAAAAACGTCGATTCGAAAACAGATTCACATGAGATTCCACGTTGATAAACGCGCCTGTTTCAACCATTTTTTATCAGATCGAGACGAATCCAATAGGAAAAACGGTCTATTCGAATTTCGTTTTGTATTTCATCTTTGAAAAAATCTTCAGAGTTTTCGGATTTGTTACCACAGAATGTTTTTTTTTTTCGTTATTTACCACCCTCGACACGAAAAAAGTCATTGAACTACTACTGCTTCTGTGGACTGTGAACGTGAACGAATCCCATTGTCAGCGCGACGGTCTCCGTCTGTAGGGGTTATGCCACAACAGAAGCGCTTAAATGCGGACTCGGATTCGTTCCCAGATGTAAAAGACGTCGATTCGAAGAAAGATTCACATGAGATTTGACTTTGATAAACGCGTCTGTTTCAACCGTTCTTTTTATCGCCTCGAGACAAATCCAATGTGAAAAACGGTATATTGGAATAGTGGTTTCTATTGAATTTATGAAATAACCTTCAGATTGTTCGGATTCGTTACCACAGAACGATTTTTTTCCTTTATTTACCACCCTCGACACGAAAATAGTTATTGGACGAACGAACGTGAACGAATCCCACTATCAGCGCGGCGTTCTCAGTTTTTTGGGGTTATTCCACAACAGAAAGACTCGCATGCGGACTCGGATTCATTCCCAGATGTAAAATACGTCGGTTCGAAGAGAGATCTACATGAGATTCGACGTTGATAAATATGCCTGTTTCAACGTTTTTTTCTTATCGGATCGATACGAAACCAATATAAAAAAACGGTCCATTGAAATTCTATTTGTGTTTTATTATCGAATCAACCTTCAGATTGTTCGGATTTCCAGATGTAAAAGACTTCGTTCGAAGAAAGATTCACATGAGATTCGACGTTGACGAACGCGCCTGTATCAACCATTTTTTATCAGATCGAGACGAATCCAATAGGAAAAACGGTCTATTCGAATTTCGTTTTGTATTTCACCTTTGAAAAAACCTTCAGAGTTTTCGGATTCGTTACCACAGAATGTTTTTTTTTTTTCGTTATTTACCACCCTCGACACGAAAAAAGTCATTGAACTACTACTGCTGCTGTGGACTGTGAACGTGAACGAATCCCATTGTCAGCGCGACGGTCTCCGTCTGTAGGGGTTATGCCACAACAGAAGCTCTTAAATGGGGACTCGGATTCGTTCCCAGATGTAAAAGACGTCGATTCGAAGAAAGATTCACATGAGATGTGACTTTGATAAACGCGTCTGTTTCAACCGTTCTTTTTATCGCCTCGAGACAAATCCAATATGAAAAACGGTATATTCCAATACTGGTTTGTATTTAATTTTTGAAATAACCTTCAGATTGTTCGGATTCGTTACCACAGACGGATTTTTTTCCTTTATTTACCACCCTCGACACGAAAATAGTTATTGGACTACTACTGCTGCTGTGGACTATGAACGTGAACGAATCCCACTATCAGCGCGGCGTTCTCAGTTTTTTGGGGTTATTCCACAACAGAAAGACTCGCATGAGGACTCGGATTCGTTCCCAGATGTAAAAGACGTCGATTCGAAGAGAGACTGACATGAGATTCGACGTTGATAAATATGCCTGTTTCAACGGTTTTGTCTTATCGGATCTATACGAATCCAATATGAAAAAACGGTCCATTGAAATTCTGTTTTGTATATTATTATCGAATCAACCTTCAGATTGTTCGGATTTGTTCCCAGCGAGTGATTTTTAGAAATTTATCACGCTCGTCACAAAAATAACCATGACGACTGCTGCTGTGGACTATGAACGCGAACGAATCCAATGTTCAACGCGGCGTTCTCAGTTTGTAAGGATTATTTCACAACAGAAACACTTGCATGCGGACTCGGATTCGTTCCCGGATGTAAAAAACGTCGATTCGAAAACAGATTCACATGAGATTCCACGTTGATAAACGCGCCTGTTTCAACCATTTTTTATCAGATCGAGACGAATCCAATAGGAAAAACGGTCTATTCGAATTTCGTTTTGAATTTCATCTTTGAAAAAACCTTCAGAGTTTTCGGATTTGTTACCACAGAATGTTTTTTTTTTTTCGTTATTTACCACCCTCGACACGAAAAAAGTCATTGAACTACTACTGCTTCTGTGGACTGTGAACGTGAACGAATCCCATTGTCAGCGCGACGGTCTCCGTCTGTAGGGGTTATGCCACAACAGAAGCGCTTAAATGCGGACTCGGATTCGTTCCCAGATGTAAAAGACGTCGATTCGAAGAAAGATTCACATAAGATTTGACTTTGATAAACGCGTCTGTTTCAACCGTTCTTTTTATCGCCTCGAGACAAATCCAATATGAAAAACGGTATATTGGAATACTGGTTTGTATTGAATTTATGAAATAACCTTCAGATTGTTCGGATTCGTTACCACAGAACGATTTTTTTCCTTTATTTACCACCCTCGACACGAAAATAGTTATTGGACTACTACTGCTGCTGTGGACTATGAACGTGAACGAATCCCACTATCAGCGCGGCGTTCTCAGTTTTTTGGGGTTATTCCACAACAGAAAGACTCGCATGCGGACTCGGATTCATTCCCAGATGTAAAATACGTCGATTCGAAGAAAGATCTACATGAGATTCGACGTTGATAAATATGCCTGTTTCAACGTTTTTTTCTTATCGGATCGATACGAAACCAATATGAAAAAACGGTCCATTGAAATTTTATTTGTGTTTTATTATCGAATCAACCTTCAGATTGTTCGGATTCCCAGATGTAAAAGACTTCGTTCGATGAAAGATTCACATGAGATTTGACTTTGATAAACGCGTCTGTTTCAACCGTTCTTTTCATCGCCTCGAGACAAATCCAATATGAAAAACGGTATATTCGAATACTGGTTTGTATTTTATTTTTGAAATAACCTTCAGATTGTTCGGATTCGTTACCATAGAAGGATATTTTTCCTTTATTTACCACCCTCGACACGAAAATAGTTATTGGACTACTACTGCTGCTGTGGACTATGAACGTGAACGAATCCCACGATCAGCGCGGCGTTCTCAGTGTTTTGGGGTTATTCCACAACAGTAACACTCGCATGCGGACTCGGATTCGTTCCCAGATGTAAAAGACATCGATTCGAAGAGAGATTCACATGAGATTCGACGTTGATAAATATGCCTGTTTCAATGGTTTTTTCTTATGGGATCGATACGAATCCAATATGAAAAAACGGTCCATTGAAATTCTGTTTTGTGTTTTATTATCGAATCAACCTTCAGATTGTTCGGATTCGTTCCCAGTGAGTGATTTTTAGAAATTTGTCACCCTCGTCACAAAAATAACCACGGCGACTGCTGCTGTGGACTACGAACGCGAACGAATCCAATGTTCAGCGCGGCGTTCTCAGTTTGTAGGGATTATTTCACAACAGAAACACTTGCATGCGGAATCGGATTCGTTCCCGGATGTAATAAACGTCGATTCGAAAACAGATTCACATGAGATTCGACGTTGATGAACGCGCCTGTTTCAACCATTTTTTATCAGATCGAGACGAATCCAATATGAAAAATTGCTCCATTGAAATTCAGTTTTGTGTTTTATTATCGAATCAACCTTCAGACTGTTCGCATTCGTTCCCAGTGAGTGATTTTTAGAAATTCATCACCCTCGGCACAAAAATAACCATGAGAACTGCTGCTGTGGACTATGAACGTGAACGAATCCAATGTTCAGCACTGCGTTCTTTGTTTGTAGTGATTATTCCACAACGGAAACACTTGCATGCGCACTCGGATTCGTTCCCAGATGTAAAGGACATCGATTTGAAGAGAGATTCACGAGATTCGATGATGATAAATACGCCTGTTTCAATTTTTTTTTATTGGATCGAGACGAATCCAATATCAAAGCCGGTCCATTGAAATTCTGTTTTGTGTTTTATTATCGAAATAACCTTCAGATTGTTCCTTGGCACGAAAATAGCCATTGGACTACGACTGCTGCTGTGGACTATGAATGTGAACGAATCCAATGTTTACCGTGGCGTTCTCAGTTTGTAGGGATTATTCTACAACAGAAACACTTGTCTGCGGACTCGGATTCGTTCCCAGATGTTAAAAACGTCGATTCGAAAACAGATTCACTTGAGATTCGACGTTGACAAACGCGCCCGTTTTAACAATTTGTTTATCATACCGAGACAAATCCAATAAGAAAAATGGTCTATTCGAATTCTGTTTTGTATTTCATTTTTGAAATAACCTTCAGAGTTTTCGGATTCGTTGCCAGAGAATGATTTTTTTCTTTATTAACCACCCTCGACACGAAAATAATCATTGGACTACTACTGTCACTATCAGCGCGGCGTTCTCAGTTTGTTGGGGTTATTCCACAACAGAAACACTCGCATGCGGACTCGGATTCGTTCCCAGATGTAAAAGACGTCGATTTGAAGAGAGATTCACATGAGATTCGACGTTGATAAATGCGCCTGTTTCAACCGTTTTTTCTTATCGGATCGAGGCGAATCCAATATGAAAAAACGGTCCATTGAAACTCTGTTTTGTCTTTTATTATCGAATTGACCTTCAGATTGTTCGGATTCATTCCCAGTGAGTGATTTTTAGAAATTTATCACACTCGGCACAAAAATAACCATGAGGACTGCTGCTGTGGACGTATTGAATATGGAGGGTATTCAATCCATATTCAACCCGCATCGTCAGACTTCTCGACCCAATCTGACCGGAAAGAAAATAAAATCGGAGGCGAATTCGGGGCAGTAATCTCGGGAATGTCCGATTGAGGCTCCGAGAACCATTTCGAGCATCGATGTTATCTTCATTAAATAAACAAAGCTCCTACCGTCGTTCTCGCAGCATCGTCAGACTTCCTTATCCAATCTGACCGGAAGTAAGATAAAATCGGAGACGAATTCGGGGCAGTAATATCGGGAATGTCCGATCGATGCCCCAAGAACCATTCCGAGCACCGATTTTCTCTTTGTTAAATAAACAATGCTCCTACCGTCGTTATCGCACAATCGTCAGACTTTTCGATCCAATCTGACCGATAGTGCAGAGAATTTTAACCCGCATTTCGCGAACGTGGGTCGTTTTCGTCCTGCCCATGATCATTTTCTTCGCAGGTTGCTTAATATTTATTTAAAAAAAATATCAAACATAAGAAAGAAAAGAACCCTATTTCCCTTGAGAAGTGCGGTCTAAAGATTGACCATGCATTTTTTCAGATGTTGTTCATTGACAATTGTTGGTTTGGTAGTGCAAAAACGAAAACGACCCAGGCTCACGGGATTAAGGTGCCTCAAGTACCTTCACGGATCAAGGGTTAAGATAACCGATTGAATTTAATCGATCGATTGTGAACTTCATTGAAAATAATGTCCATTTCGAAAATGTTCGAGGATTTCATGCTCCGCAAATAATATTTTAAATCATATGCGATTCGCGAACAACTTTTGGAATAAATAATCCTAACACTACATTTTTAAATAATTTCGCGTGAAATTATTAACTTTTACCAAATCCTACATGTATTTTTGTTTCTTTCGCTGTTTCATAAATTATCTTAAAATCCTGTAACTCCGGAATTTTACGATATTTATTTTTATATTTACAATTATGTAGAATAATTATGTATTTAGAATTTACGATTCAAAAATTATGTAACTACAGAATGTTCAGATTATTTATGCAACATTAAAAAACAAAAATACTTGTAGTATTTGGTAAAAAATAATCATTTCACGCCAAATTACTTAAAAAGTTTATTGCTAGAATTTATTATTCTCAAAGTTATTAGCGAATCCTCGAACATTTTCGAAATTGACATTCTTTTCAATAACGTTCTCGGATAGGGACACATTCAGATCCCTCTGTTCGACCGCGTGTCATAGGACCAACTTCCTGTGACAGCCGAACATTCGGAAGTTGCAGCTGTGACGTCAGCAGACTAGCACTTCCTATAGCGCGCCCGTGTCTGATTTAGCTCATTTGTTCCACTGATGAAATTTCGATCTATCGACCTTAAGGTATTCCTTTCGCGGAGGGCCGTATTTTGTGGGGGCATAAGCAGGGCCTTCTGAATCGTCGGTAAATTACAATTGCGCTTAATAAAAAAAACAAGTTATAATGGATTATTATACACAACGATAAACTAGAATAACAAAATTCGCGCAAATTTAGTAGATTGAAACATTTTTACATTTATTTGAAACGTCACGGCTACAAAAATTCTTCTGCTAACCACACTTTTCCAAGTGAAACATCAATATCAGTTTAAAGAAAATATCATTAACATTAATATTTTCTTTAAACGTTCGGTGACCCTCTGTTTTTATTGTTGTTACGGAATCTTTAGACTTTTTTACACCTGTGAGCAGTTTGTATTAGGCATCTAGAGTTATTTAGTGTATAAATTGTTAGAAAGACATGTGGCCAGCGTGACATGTCCATAAAGCGCCGTATAAGTGAGACGATTTTTAGGGCCGTAATTTTTCGTTAAAGGTTCGGTAACTTGGCTTGAAATTTTAGCAGTATACTGGGATGTATTTTTACTTCATTATAGACGAAAATCAGTTAAGTGTAAAATATTTGGGTTCGTGAAAGGAATACCTTAAATCGTATGTTTGATAATTTTTTCTGCATGACGGGGGGCTCAAATAAAGTTTTTCGGGAGTGTTCCTCATTCGGAATTTTTCAGACTTCATTCTCCTGCACGCCGAATGGAAATTTCATTTTTTTCCAGAATACGCTATTTTCCTTGGAAAATACTGTTCATGACAAAAATACGATACATTTCTTTTCAAAAGGATGTTGTGTCCGCAAACTTGTGCAATGCAAAAGTTTATTGCACTCTTGCGAAACTGCAAGAGTTGCACTCCACTCCAGTTTGTTGCCCTCCCTGCGAGAGTTGCACTTTCGCCAAAATGCAAACGTCAAAAAGACACTTTGCGACACGTCCTGACCAAGCATCTTATGCTGCTTGATCTGGGGCAAATTACGACAATCCGAGTCGACAATTAAGAGAAGACACCAGGGAACAGACAGTCCTTGGTTGGCTTTTGAACGGTTCGGTCCTAAGGTACGACCGACACACTGTAAATTCAATTATAAGACCAGCCCAGTAATAAACTTATATTCCTATTCAACGAACTTGAGTTCCAACTCTTAATTTCGCAACGATCCCAAAATACCCATCCCGGGTTCTCGAGCCGGGGATACAACATTGGTGGCAGCGGTGGGATCTGCCGAAAAGTTCGTTCCTTGTGTGTGGACACGCACAACAACCACTCAAGCACCATAAGCGAGTGACCGAGTCAACTCGTGTGCTGGAGTGAGACATCCCGACCGAGTCGGAAGAGGAATCCAGAGGAAAGGCTACAGCCAAGCAGAGCCAATCCCAGAAAACCCGGATCCCGAGGATCAACGGAAGAAGGACTCAACAATCAGAAAAATCGTACCCGGAAGCAGAGTACGAAACGAAGGAACGAAGACCAGGACGATCAGAAGATCATCAATCAGCATGCATCTTGCGACCATCTACCTGTAAGTGACGGAACATTTATTAAATAAACTCCTCCAAAGCCAGAGAATTCGTCTATGTCGGACGAAGAAAAAGCAGACCGGTATCGATTGCCCGGGAGAGACGAACTATCGCGATCGTTAGATTCGTTTTTTAACACTGTCGTAAGTTACGACGGTGAGAGTGATTTAGGCCGAAAGCGTCGTAGGGAAAATCCAAGCACAGAAAAACTAGATTTGACTCCCGTAACGTACGCGAAATATTTAAATCCGAGGCGTCAGCATAATCAGCCTTCGGAACACAATTCGTCAGACGCGTCGTCCAGTGCTGACGAAACATTTAATCCCGTTGAAACCGAAAGAAATCGCGAATTAAATCACCAAGATTTTACGCTATTAAATCAACGGACAGTAACAATGGCCGAACACGACGACTATATGTCAATGAAGGAGGCTCGAATGAGCATCCCCGTATTCGACGCATCAAAACCGGAAGCCGTTACAGATTTTATACGAGCAATAAAATACGCGTCAACTCGAGTCCGTCCCGAAAATGTCGCGGATTTATTACAAGCTATATTGCATCTCAAATTACAAGGCAAAGCCGCGGCGGACCTGCGGTACAAAAACATAGAGACGTTCGACGATTTGCTGACGTTATTAAAATCACTGTACGAGGCGAAGCGAACAGTCCCTGCGCTACAAATCGAATTCAATTCCTGTAGACAAAAACATGACGAGACTGTACAAGCTTACGCAAACCGCGTCGAATCTATAATGATGGATTTAATCAAGGGTTGCACGCCCATGGTCAATTCCGATATTGGTAGACAAGCAATCGAACAGCTAATTAGGCATTTTGCCCTAAACAATTTCGAACACGGACTTCGCAAGGACCTGCAGATAATGGTCAGGTCACGCGGGTACCACGACTTAGGAGAAGCAATCCGCGGAGCAATCGAAGAGGAAAAATCGGTCGAAGGAACAAAAACTATCGCGAAGAGCGTTTCCCACAGTAGCGGACAGTCCGCGCCGTCACACGCCCACGAGGGGCGAAAATCGTTCCCATTTAAAAGGCCCGCGTCGCATCAGGCGCAAACACAAGCGCGTTATAGCTTGCCAGTGCCAACGAAAACAATAAATCAAGCAGAAATAATTTGCAATTATTGCAAAAAACCGGGTCACAGATACAACGACTGTAGATGACGGCCAGGATGGCAAGGCCCGAGTTATCAACAGAAGCGTTACAATTACGCACCAACCAATAATTTCCCAAGAAAACAAAATGAGTATAGGCCAAATGAAGAAAACCAAGAAAATACGCCCAAAAGAACCGTCAGTTCATTAGCAGTCGGCGTTCTCTCAATAGAGAAAGAAACAAAATGCGTTCAAGTGAACGAGAAAAAATATTCGCAAAGAAAAATAATGGACATTCTACTCGGAAAGCCATATGTACACAATGACAAGGCGCCGAGAAGAATTTACCACGTCAGCGCTCAGCTGCCGCGAGTGCATGCCAGTGACCTACATATAACGTCAAAGCAGGCTCGCGACAAAATGCTGACGCTCCGTTGTGACACAGGGGCCCAGTGCAGCATAGTAAAGGTGAATGAGCTGGATCCGGAAACACCCATCGGGGACGAGATAATAGAACTTCACGGCCTCGGGGGCAAGGCGTTTCGCACGCTCTGCACAGCTGAGCTGAAACTGGACACCCCGGCCGCTGTGATAACGCACAAGTTCCACGTGGTCGGCAAGGAAGTACCGTTAGCAGTAGACGGACTCCTTGGAATGGACTGTATAGTCGAAAAGGGAATAAATATATTAGGAGGAAAAATGATAGAAATTCGAGGGCACAAAATACCGTTGGTACACGGCACAAAATATTTAAAAATACCCGCCCGCTCAGAATGTATTGTGCAGGCGAGGACGATGGAAAAAGGCCAAGGATTAACAAGGGAAAAAAAAATCCAAAAGGGAATCACGATGGGAAAGGCCATCGTGAAGGCAGAGGCAAACACTTGCCCTGTAATAATAATGAATGTGCTCGAGAAAGAGCAAATTATTAAAAGACCTACGGTCGAGCTGGAAAAAATGGAAATCGACAAGGTTAGCCTGGGAAAAGAAAACTGTGACAAACAGAAGAAAGAAGAGGAAACTCAAGAAGACGCCGGAAAAAACGCGGAAATACGAAAGAAAAGGATGGAAAAATTATGACGCGAGGTTAAGGGGAACTCGCATTTAAACACAGAAGAAGAATAAATTTTGCGAGAAATCTGCGAGGAATTCCCCGACGTATTTCATCTCGAAGGAGAACTACTTGGTTGTACGAAAGCAGTCGAGCATCGGATACCGCTCAAGGACGGGACAATGCCGATAAAGGTGCGACCTTATCGACTACCGGAGGAGCACAAAAAGGAAATTCAACGACAGGCACAAAAAATGCTAGAAGAGGATATAATCCGCCCCAGCACGAGCCCATGGAATGCCCCATTGCTCGTAGTGCCGAAAAAACCAGTTGCGGATGGAATAGTCCAAAAACGGGTGGTCGTCGACTTCCGGACATTAAACGAGGCTACAGAAGGCGACTCTTACCCCCTCCCCAATATCGCAGAGATACTGGACCAGTTGGGAAAGGCAAAATACTTCACGACCCTCGACCTCGCTTCGGGATTTCATCAAATCCCAATGGCGGAGGAAGATAAACCGAAAACGGCTTTTTCAACGCCGCTAGGGCATTACGAGTATAATCGAATGCCATTTGGTTTAAAAAATGCACCTCCTACGTTCCAAAGATTAATGGACGCAGTATTGGCCGGTTTGCAGGGCCTAAAATGCTACGTATATTTGGACGATATTGTCATACACGGAGCCTCACTCGCCGAGCACGACAACCGGTTACGTGAAGTGCTGACGCGGCTAAGAGAGGCTAATTTAAAAATACAACCCAAGAAATGCGAATTTATGCGAAAGGAAACGCAATATCTCGGTCATATTATAACAGAAGTCGGTGTGAAACCTGACCCTGAAAAACTAAAAGCGGTAAAAAATTTCCCAATACCGAGAAATGTAAAAGAAATACAATCATTCCTGGGACTAGCCGGGTACTACCGGAGATTCATTAAAGATTTTTCCAAGATCGCTAAACCAATGACGAATTTGATCAAAAAGAGTGTCAAATTCGAATGGTCCGAATTATGCCAAAGCTCATTTGACCATTTAAGGGAAGCCCTGACAACGGCGCCCATACTCCAGTATCCTGATTTCACGAAACCGTTTATCGTGACCACGGATGCCTCGGATAAGGCAATTGGTGCAATCCTGTCTCAAGGGAAAATTGGAGAGGATTTGCCCATATGTTACGCAAGCCGAACTCTCAACAAAGCCGAAACTAATTATTCGACTACAGAGAAGGAACTGCTTGCAATCGTATGGGCAGTACATCAATTTCGACCGTATATTTATGGCACAAAATTCACCATAATTACGGATCACAAACCATTGACATGGTTATTCAGCGTAAAGGATCCAGGATCAAGGCTTATGAGATGGCGAATAAAATTGGAGGAATATAACTATAAGATCCAATATAAAACGGGAAAATCAAACACGAACGCAGATGCGTTAAGCCGCATATATGCCTTGACACGAGCTCAAGCACAAGAGAAAGAAAAAATTACACAAAAGCGCGGTAGTGAAACAGAGAAAAATAATAAAGGAAGAAATATAAAGAAAGGCGGTAGCGCGACAGAGAAAGAAGATACAGGCAAAAGTGAGCAAGTAAAATTAAATAGAGAAAGAAAGAAGACTCCGCGCGGCAGCGCGAGAGAAATAATAAAGGAAGACAGTATGGCCGCCAGCCGTTACGCAAGTGAGAGATGTGTCTGAAGTTCGCATCGTTGCTAACCAACGAAATTTTTTTTTTTTTATTTTTTTTACTTTCAACCAATTTATTGCTCAATCCGCTTCTGGGTGCTTATAAAAGATCATATATAACATTTTAAGGGATTTCGGCAAACGAAACCCACCCTCAAATGGGGGTAAAAGTTGTAAAAAATCTTATCTTCCACGGAATGAAAATAGTCATCTTTTTTTTTGGCCTTACGGGTAAACCGACCATAGAGACGCTGGAAAAAAAATTATGAGCGATTTTCGTTTGCCGGAACACACCCTTATCGGGGGGTGAAAGTTGCAAAAAATTCTATTTTCCACAATATGAAGATAGTCATCTTTTTTTTTGGCGTTGCGGGTAAACCGACCATAGAGAAGCCGGGAAAAAAATTATGAGCGATTTTCGTTTGCCGGAACACACCCTTATCGGGGGGTGAAAGTTGCAAAAAATTCTATTTTCCACAATATGAAGATAGTCATCTTTTTTTTTGGCGTTGCGAGTAAACTAACGATAGAGAAGCCGGGAAAAAAATTATGAGCGATTTTCGTTTGCCGGAACACACCCTTATCGGGGGGTGAAAGTTGCAAAAAATTCTATTTTCCACAATATGAAGATAGTCATCTTTTTTTTTGGCGTTGCGGGTAAACCGACCATAGAGAAGCCGGGAAAAAAATTATGAGCGATTTTCGTTTGCCGGAAGTCACCCTTATCGGAGGGGGTAAAAGTTGTAAAAAATCGTATCTTCCACGGAATGAAAATAGTCATCTTTTTTTTTGGCCTTACGGGTAAACCGACCATAGAGACGCTGGAAAAAAAATTATGAGCGATTTTCGTTTGCCGGAACACACCCTTATCGGGGGGTGAAAGTTGCAAAAAATTCTATTTTCCACAATATGAAGATAGTCATCTTTTTTTTTGGCGTTGCGGGTAAACCGACCATAGAGAAGCCGGGAAAAAAATTATGAGCGATTTTCGTTTGCCGGAACACACCCTTATCGGGGGGTGAAAGTTGCAAAAAATTCTATTTTCCACAAAATGAAGATAGTCATCTTTTTTTTTGGCGTTGCGAGTAAACTAACGATAGAGAAGCCGGGAAAAAAATTATGAGCGATTTTCGTTTGCCGGAACACACCCTTATCGGGGGGTGAAAGTTGCAAAAAATTCTATTTTCCACAATATGAAGATAGTCATCTTTTTTTTTGGCGTTGCGGGTAAACCGACCATAGAGAAGCCGGGAAAAAAATTATGAGCGATTTTCGTTTGCCGGAAGTCACCCTTATCGGAGGGGGTAAAAGTTGTAAAAAATCGTATCTTCCACGGAATGAAAATAGTCATCTTTTTTTTTGGCCTTACGGGTAAACCGACCATAGAGACGCTGGAAAAAAAATTATGAGCGATTTTCGTTTGCCGGAACACACCCTTATCGGGGGGTGAAAGTTGCAAAAAATTCTATTTTCCACAATATGAAGATAGTCATCTTTTTTTTTGGCGTTGCGGGTAAACCGACCATAGAGAAGCCGGGAAAAAAATTATGAGCGATTTTCGTTTGCCGGAAGTCACCCTTATCGGAGGGGGTAAAAGTTGTAAAAAATCGTATCTTCCACGGAATGAAAATAGTCATCTTTTTTTTTGGCCTTACGGGTAAACCGACCATAGAGACGCTGGAAAAAAAATTATGAGCGATTTTCGTTTGCCGGAACACACCCTTATCGGGGGGTGAAAGTTGCAAAAAATTCTATTTTCCACAATATGAAGATAGTCATCTTTTTTTTTGGCGTTGCGGGTAAACCGACCATAGAGAAGCCGGGAAAAAAATTATGAGCGATTTTCGTTTGCCGGAACACACCCTTATCGGGGGGTGAAAGTTGCAAAAAATTCTATTTTCCACAATATGAAGATAGTCATCTTTTTTTTTGGCGTTGCGGGTAAACCGACCATAGAGAAGCCGGGAAAAAAATTATGAGCGATTTTCGTTTGCCGGAAGTCACCCTTAAGAGGGGGTAAAAGTTGTAAAAAATCGTATCTTCCACGGAATGAAAATAGTCATCTTTTTTTTTGGCCTTACGGGTAAACCGACCATAGAGACGCTGGAAAAAAAATTATGAGCGATTTTCGTTTGCCGGAACACACCCTTATCGGGGGGTGAAAGTTGCAAAAAATTCTATTTTCCACAATATGAAGATAGTCATCTTTTTTTTTGGCGTTGCGGGTAAACCGACCATAGAGAAGCCGGGAAAAAAATTATGAGCGATTTTCGTTTGCCGGAACACACCCTTATCGGGGGGTGAAAGTTGCAAAAAATTCTATTTTCCACAATATGAAGATAGTCATCTTTTTTTTTGGCGTTGCGGGTAAACCGACCATAGAGAAGCCGGGAAAAAAATTATGAGCGATTTTCGTTTGCCGGAAGTCACCCTTAAGAGGGGGTAAAAGTTGTAAAAAATCGTATCTTCCACGGAATGAAAATAGTCATCTTTTTTTTTGGCCTTACGGGTAAACCGACCATAGAGACGCTGGAAAAAAAATTATGAGCGATTTTCGTTTGCCGGAACACACCCTTATCGGGGGGTGAAAGTTGCAAAAAATTCTATTTTCCACAATATGAAGATAGTCATCTTTTTTTTTGGCGTTGCGGGTAAACCGACCATAGAGAAGCCGGGAAAAAAATTATGAGCGATTTTCGTTTGCCGGAACACACCCTTATCGGGGGGTGAAAGTTGCAAAAAATTCTATTTTCCACAATATGAAGATAGTCATCTTTTTTTTTGGCGTTGCGAGTAAACTAACGATAGAGAAGCCGGGAAAAAAATTATGAGCGATTTTCGTTTGCCGGAACACACCCTTATCGGGGGGTGAAAGTTGCAAAAAATTCTATTTTCCACAATATGAAGATAGTCATCTTTTTTTTTGGCGTTGCGGGTAAACCGACCATAGAGAAGCCGGGAAAAAAATTATGAGCGATTTTCGCTTGCCGGAAGTCACCCTTATCGGAGGGGGTAAAAGTTGTAAAAAATCGTATCTTCCACGGAATGAAAATAGTCATCTTTTTTTTTGGCCTTACGGGTAAACCGACCATAGAGACGCTGGAAAAAAAATTATGAGCGATTTTCGTTTGCCGGAACACACCCTTATCGGGGGGTGAAAGTTGCAAAAAATTCTATTTTCCACAATATGAAGATAGTCATCTTTTTTTTTGGCGTTGCGGGTAAACCGACCATAGAGAAGCCGGGAAAAAAATTATGAGCGATTTTCGTTTGCCGGAACACACCCTTATCGGGGGGTGAAAGTTGCAAAAAATTCTATTTTCCACAATATGAAGATAGTCATCTTTTTTTTTGGCGTTGCGAGTAAACGAACGATAGAGAAGCCGGGAAAAAAATTATGAGCGATTTTCGTTTGCCGGAACACACCCTTATCGGGGGGTGAAAGTTGCAAAAAATTCTATTTTCCACAATATGAAGATAGTCATCTTTTTTTTTGGCGTTGCGGGTAAACCGACCATAGAGAAGTTGGGAAAAAAATTATGAGCGATTTTCGTTTGCCGGAAGTCACCCTTATCGGAGGGGGTAAAAGTTGTAAAAAATCGTATCTTCCACGGAATGAAAATAGTCATCTTTTTTTTTGGCCTTACGGGTAAACCGACCATAGAGACGCTGGAAAAAAAATTATGAGCGATTTTCGTTTGCCGGAACACACCCTTATCGGGGGGTGAACGTTGCAAAAAATTCTATTTTCCACAATATGAAGATAGTCATCTTTTTTTTTGGCGTTGCGGGTAAACCGACCATAGAGAAGCCGGGAAAAAAATTATGAGCGATTTTCGTTTGCCGGAACACACCCTTATCGGGGGGTGAAAGTTGCAAAAAATTCTATTTTCCACAATATGAAGATAGTCATCTTTTTTTTTGGCGTTGCGGGTAAACTAACGATAGAGAAGCCGGGAAAAAAATTATGAGCGATTTTCGTTTGCCGGAACACACCCTTATCGGGGGGTGAAAGTTGCAAAAAATTCTATTTTCCACAATATGAAGATAGTCATCTTTTTTTTTGGCGTTGCGGGTAAACCGACCATAGAGAAGCCGGGAAAAAAATTATGAGCGATTTTCGTTTGCCGGAAGTCACCCTTATCGGAGGGGGTAAAAGTTGTAAAAAATCGTATCTTCCACGGAATGAAAATAGTCATCTTTTTTTTGGCCTTACGGGTAAACCGACCATAGAGACGCTGGAAAAAAAATTATGAGCGATTTTCGTTTGCCGGAACACACCCTTATCGGGGGGTGAAAGTTGCAAAAAATTCTCTTTTCCACAATATGAAGATAGTCATCTTTTTTTCTGGCGTTGCGGGTAAACCGACCATAGAGAAGCCGGGAAAAAAATTATGAGCGATTTTCGTTTGCCGGAACACACCCTTATCGGGGGGTGAAAGTTGCAAAAAATTCTATTTTCCACAATATGAAGATAGTCATCTTTTTTTTTGGCGTTGCGGGTAAACTAACGATAGAGAAGCCGGGAAAAAAATTATGAGCGATTTTCGTTTGCCGGAACACACCCTTATCGGGGGGTGAAAGTTGCAAAAAATTCTATTTTCCACAATATGAAGATAGTCATCTTTTTTTTTGGCGTTGCGGGTAAACCGACCATAGAGAAGCCGGGAAAAAAATTATGAGCGATTTTCGTTTGCCGGAACACACCCTTATCGGGGGGTGAAAGTTGCAAAAAATTCGATTTTCCACAATATGAAGATAGTCATCTTTTTTTTTGGCGTTGCGGGTAGACCGACCATAGAGAAGCCGGGAAAACAATTATGAGCGATTTTCGTTTGCCGGAACACACCCTTATCGGGGGGTGAAAGTTGCAAAAAATTCTATTTTCCACAATATGAAGATAGTCATCTTTTTTTTTGGCGTTGCGGGTAAACTAACGATAGAGAAGCCGGGAAAAAAATTATGAGCGATTTTCGTTTGCCGGAACACACCCTTATCGGGGGGTGAAAGTTGCAAAAAATTCTATTTTCCACAATATGAAGATAGTCATCTTTTTTTTTGGCGTTGCGGGTAAACCGACCATAGAGAAGCCGGGAAAAAAATTATGAGCGATTTTCGTTTGCCGGAAGTCACCCTTATCGGAGGGGGTAAAAGTTGTAAAAAATCGTATCTTCCACGGAATGAAAATAGCCATCTTTTTTTTTGGCCTTACGGGTAAACCGACCATAGAGACGCTGGAAAAAAAATTATGAGCGATTTTCGTTTGCCGGAACACACCCTTATCGGGGGGTGAAAGTTGCAAAAAATTCTATTTTCCACAATATGAAGATAGTCATCTTTTTTTTTGGCGTTGCGGGTAAACTAACCATAGAGAAGCCGGGAAAAAAATTATGAGCGATTTTCGTTTGCCGGAACATACCCTTATCGGGGGGTGAAAGTTGCAAAAAATTCTATTTTCCACAATATGAAGATAGTCATCTTTTTTTTTTGGCGTTGCGGGTAAACTAACGATAGAGAAGCCGGGAAAAAAATTATGAGCGATTTTCGTTTGCCGGAACACACCCTTATCGGGGGGTGAAGGTTGCAAAAAATTCTATTTTCCACAATATGAAGATAGTCATCTTTTTTTTTGGCGTTGCGGGTAAACCGACCATAGAGAAGCCGGGAAAAAAATTATGAGCGATTTTCGTTTGCCGGAACACACCCTTATCGGGGGGTGAAAGTTGCAAAAAATTCTATTTTCCACAATATGAAGATAGTCATCTTTTTTTTTGGCGTTGCGAGTAAACTAACGATAGAGAAGCCGGGAAAAAAATTATGAGCGATTTTCGTTTGCCGGAACACACCCTTATCGGGGGGTGAAAGTTGCAAAAAATTCTATTTTCCACAATATGAAGATAGTCATCTTTTTTTTTGGCGTTGCGGGTAAACCGACCATAGAGAAGCCGGGAAAAAAATTATGAGCGATTTTCGTTTGCCGGAAGTCACCCTTATCGGAGGGGGTAAAAGTTGTAAAAAATCGTATCTTCCACGGAATGAAAATAGTCATCTTTTTTTTTGGCCTTACGGGTAAACCGACCATAGAGACGCTGGAAAAAAAATTATGAGCGATTTTCGTTTGCCGGAACACACCCTTATCGGGGGGTGAAAGTTGCAAAAAATTCTATTTTCCACAATATGAAGATAGTCATCTTTTTTTTTGGCGTTGCGGGTAAACCGACCATAGAGAAGCCGGGAAAAAAATTATGAGCGATTTTCGTTTGCCGGAACACACCCTTATCGGGGGGTGAAAGTTGCAAAAAATTCTATTTTCCACAATATGAAGATAGTCATCTTTTTTTTTGGCGTTGCGGGTAAACTAACGATAGAGAAGCCGGGAAAAAAATTATGAGCGATTTTCGTTTGCCGGAACACACCCTTATCGGGGGCTGAAAGTTGCAAAAAATTCTATTTTCCACAATATGAAGATAGTCATCTTTTTTTTTGGCGTTGCGGGTAAACCGACCATAGAGAAGCCGGGAAAAAAATTATGAGCGATTTTCGTTTGCCGGAAGTCACCCTTATCGGAGGGGGTAAAAGTTGTAAAAAATCGTATCTTCCACGGAATGAAAATAGTCATCTTTTTTTTGGCCTTACGGGTAAACCGACCATAGAGACGCTGGAAAAAAAATTATGAGCGATTTTCGTTTGCCGGAACACACCCTTATCGGGGGGTGAAAGTTGCAAAAAATTCTATTTTCCACAATATGAAGATAGTCATCTTTTTTTCTGGCGTTGCGGGTAAACCGACCATAGAGAAGCCGGGAAAAAAATTATGAGCGATTTTCGTTTGCCGGAACACACCCTTATCGGGGGGTGAAAGTTGCAAAAAATTCTATTTTCCACAATATGAAGATAGTCATCTTTTTTTTTGGCGTTGCGGGTAAACTAACGATAGAGAAGCCGGGAAAAAAATTATGAGCGATTTTCGTTTGCCGGAACACACCCTTATCGGGGGGTGAAAGTTGCAAAAAATTCTATTTTCCACAATATGAAGATAGTCATCTTTTTTTTTGGCGTTGCGGGTAAACCGACCATAGAGAAGCCGGGAAAAAAATTATGAGCGATTTTCGTTTGCCGGAACACACCCTTATCGGGGGGTGAAAGTTGCAAAAAATTCGATTTTCCACAATATGAAGATAGTCATCTTTTTTTTTGGCGTTGCGGGTAAACCGACCATAGAGAAGCCGGGAAAAAAATTATGAGCGATTTTCGTTTGCCGGAACACACCCTTATCGGGGGGTGAAAGTTGCAAAAAATTCTATTTTCCACAATATGAAGATAGTCATCTTTTTTTTTGGCGTTGCGGGTAAACTAACGATAGAGAAGCCGGGAAAAAAATTATGAGCGATTTTCGTTTGCCGGAACACACCCTTATCGGGGGGTGAAAGTTGCAAAAAATTCTATTTTCCACAATATGAAGATAGTCATCTTTTTTTTTGGCGTTGCGGGTAAACCGACCATAGAGAAGCCGGGAAAAAAATTATGAGCGATTTTCGTTTGCCGGAAGTCACCCTTATAGGAGGGGGTAAAAGTTGTAAAAAATCGTATCTTCCACGGAATGAAAATAGCCATCTTTTTTTTTGGCCTTACGGGTAAACCGACCATAGAGACGCTGGAAAAAAAATTATGAGCGATTTTCGTTTGCCGGAACACACCCTTATCGGGGGGTGAAAGTTGCAAAAAATTCTATTTTCCACAATATGAAGATAGTCATCTTTTTTTTTGGCGTTGCGGGTAAACTAACCATAGAGAAGCCGGGAAAAAAATTATGAGCGATTTTCGTTTGCCGGAACATACCCTTATCGGGGGGTGAAAGTTGCAAAAAATTCTATTTTCCACAATATGAAGATAGTCATCTTTTTTTTTTGGCGTTGCGGGTAAACTAACGATAGAGAAGCCGGGAAAAAAATTATGAGCGATTTTCGTTTGCCGGAACACACCCTTATCGGGGGGTGAAGGTTGCAAAAAATTCTATTTTCCACAATATGAAGATAGTCATCTTTTTTTTTGGCGTTGCGGGTAAACCGACCATAGAGAAGCCGGGAAAAAAATTATGAGCGATTTTCGTTTGCCGGAACACACCCTTATCGGGGGGTGAAAGTTGCAAAAAATTCTATTTTCCACAATATGAAGATAGTCATCTTTTTTTCGGGCGTTGCGGGTAAATCAACCACAGGGAATGCAGGAAAAAAATTATGAGCGATTTTCGTTTGCCGGAAGTCACCCTTATCGGAGGGGGTAAAAGTTGTAAAAAATCGTATCTTCCACGGAATGAAAATAGTCATCTTTTTTTTTGGCCTTACGGGTAAACCGACCATAGAGACGCTGGAAAAAAAATTATGAGCGATTTTCGTTTGCCGGAACACACCTTTATCGGGGGGTGAAAGTTGCAAAAAATTCTATTTTCCACAATATGAAGATAGTCATCTTTTTTTTTGGCGTTGCGGGTAAACTAACCATAGAGAAGCCATAGAGAAGCCATAGAGAAGAATCGTAGAAACAAATAAAGCAATAATTTTTGCGATATCTTGCGCAACGTATGAAAGCGATTTTTTTACAATCGCAGGGAGTTTGCAATACATCCGTACAAAAAATGTCCTATTAACATTCATGAAAATGTTTCTATACAAGACAAATATTTACAGACAAGTTGAGTATTTCATAAAGCGCTTGCAAAATTGCACCGAATTGTTAGAGCAGAAACGTGAAATTAATTCCCGGGAAGATTGTATAAAAAACCATTCAATAATTCACTATCAATTATCGTCACCACGATTCCGAGACATGATTCAATACGCCTGGTTTGCCTCAAAATTATCAGTTACTAGAAACATTTTCATGAATGTTAATGGGACATGTTTTTGTACAGATGTATTGCAAACTCGCTGCGATTGTAAAAAAATCCGCTTTTACATGTTGCGCAAGATGTCGCAAAAAATATTGCTTTGTTTGTTTCTACGATAAGTTCCTTTGCGGTCTTTGTATATAATTATTATGTGAACAAAAATTGAATTTTTCCTAATCGACTTTGTTATTCTCATTAAAAACCCAATGTTCCTCCTCATATACTTTACAATGAAGAATAAAAAAACCCACCGTTACCAATTGTTTTATTGGAAGAAAAGAAAATAATAATTTTAAAAAAATAAAAAAATAATGTAAATAAATTTTAAAAAAGAATGTAGGGATGAGATACGTTTTGAATAATGGTTGGGATGACAAAAAAAAGAAATAAACAAGATCCCAAGGAGGAATCGAACTCGAGACCTCCGGCGCAAAAGACCGAGCCCTAACCGTCTAGACTTGACGGCGGCTTGACAAATGCCTGACTAAAGCTCATAAGGCGCCTAAGAAACTTTGAATCGGTTTTGTCAGAATTTCCCGAGTAGCGCGTCCTACTACTTGAATCACGTGAGGTGCTAGGGGGTCCTCTTTCACTACAAGAAAATTCGGCTAAATCCCCGACCCCACGGGTCGTGCCGTCTCCTTGCAAAACGTTTTTATGTATTCTTATTAGAGATTTCCGATCGCAATTTGCAAAAAAGGGTTTGAATAACAATAAAAATAATAAAATGAGAAATTTTGAAAGTAGATCGTCGCGTGGCCAATACTCGGAGTGGTGATCGCTTAGCCGCGTACTGGCTGGCGTATCTACCAGCGAGTAGGAGGCCGATACTTTTTTTTTTACCTTGGCGTAGATACTTCAGTACAAGTTTTCGAACGTTTCTCCGTATCCTCGGCAAATGCGGTATATCTTAAGACAGCTGTGGACGCAACAGAAGCTAGGTTCGATCAGTGCAGGTAGGGACTGATAGGAACGGGTTCAATTAGGATGGGTTATCCGTTAAAACCCGTAAGGATGTTTGTTCAAACTCAGCAATTGATTGGGATCTCACTAAATATGCATATAACAAACAATATTTAGATAAGTACATTTTTTACTGTTTACCTAATGGAATATAATTGTTTACACAAATGTTTTTTTTACTTATATACGATGCAACGAAAGTGTTATATCTTTTAGTAGATTCTCATAAAGTATTTCATTAGATATTTGTAGTCTAACTATGTAAGAAAAAATTCTGGATCATAATGAAAATGAAGAAATAAAAAAACAAAGAATTGTCGTTCTATTTCAATGATGCAAACTTCAACATCCTTAAGATATGGTCTTCAAGATTGGATCGTTGGAATGCAACGAACATTATTTTTTATACTTTGTCTTCCTCATTTTTATTATTTAACTAATTGTTTTTTTTGCAGATTTCATTCCTAGATATCTAGATAAGCGAGTTAAAATATCATTGAGTGTTTTAAAAATATCATTTTCTATGCATTCCAACGATGCAAACTTCAGTCTCATCCATAATAAGGATAAAAAATGTTCCAGTGATTATTATAGCCTAAATGATGGTGTTGAAGTTTGCATCGTTGGAACGCAACGAAGGTTCTTTTTTACATTTTGTTTGCCATATTTTTATTAATATAAAATATCTTTTTTTTAGATTTATATTGTACGTCGCAAAGTAAATATCTTAGAAAATGGTAAAAAGCTTTTGGTAGGCAAAAACGGTCAAACATATTAAAGGAACCCAGAAATATTTATTTTCATTGCGTCCCAACGATGCAAACTTCAACACCATCCTAAATGGGCTAAAGAAGATTAGACAATACGAAAAAAAAATCCTTCCATCCTAAAGATGCAAACTTTAATATCATTGTGTACGTGCGTTAAAGCTTACATCGTTGAAATGTAACGGAATCCTTTTTTATTTTGGGGTTTGGTGCATATAAAAAATCTTAAAACGCTTGTCCAATAATACGTGGTATTTTATATGTTTGTTTTATTATTTTTGGTAATTTTTAGAAAACAATCCAAATTTTATCATTTTCTTTTTTTCTCATATTGTTGCCCTTTTTAATGATGGCATCTCATATGGCTGCAGCAGAAATTCTGAAACAAACAAACAAAAATTGGGTCCGTAAACATTAGCAGCTTTTTTTATATACCACGTTCAATTTGTTCAAGTATCAAATCTCACATTATTCCGCTGTTCCGACTCATACTTCTCCTGATACCAGCGGTTGTCTGCTTTTAGACGTCTAACGTCTCGGCGTTCATGTTGTAGTTTCTAAAACAGTAGTTAAGGAACATCATTGGCACAATAAGAAATGAAATTTGTACATTCAATATGCAACGATATTTCTTTTTCCATATTGTTTTTATTTTTTTTTAATTATAATCTAAAGCCTTTGCAAATTAAGATAGTAAATTTCTAATGAGGATACGTAGAAACGTTCTAGCGATTCTCGTATCCTAATGCGAGATAAAAAAATTAAGTCCTTAACCCATTAACGCCCAAGAATCGCGACTTTTTCCTTCAATTTCAAGCCAGATTTTTATTATATAAAAAAAATCATAAAAAATGAAGAGATACGTTCCCTAGTATTTTTGGGGGTGCTCTTTCAGAATCTGGGGTCAAAATCGGATTTTGTCCATTAGGAAAAAAAATATGGCGGCTTTTAAACGAAAAAAACAAGAAAAATCGATGACACTTTTTTTTCAAAATTTTTTTTCACCTCGAAGCCGTTGAAAAGTCCGGTTTTTTTTTCAACCATGGGTGCATAGAATAGTGACGATTGAACAATCAGTTTTTTAAATTCGTCGTTGTCAACATTTTCACCCCCAAAATGGCGCTTTTCACCCCCTGAGTGACACGAAAAATTTCACGCTCGGTGTCCCAAATGAAAAGTAGTTGGATTTGGACGAAAATTGGTACTCGGAGGTTTTTGAGGTCGCTGATTACGATTCTGTTCTCAAAATTCCGAAATTCAAAATGGCCGATCCAATATGGCGGACACAAATGCAAAAGTTCATTTGAATTGGATAAAACGTGGCACTCGGGGGTTTTCGATGTCGCTGATTATGATTCTGCTCTCAAAATTCCGAAATTGAAAATGGCGGATCCAATATGGCGGACACAATTGCAAAAGTTCATTTAGATTGGATAAAACATGGCACTCGGGGGTTTTCGAGGTCGCTGAATATGATTCTGCTCTCAAAATTCCGAAATTAAAAATGGCGGATCCAATATGGCGGACACAAATGCAAAAGTTCATTTGAATTGGATAAAACGTAGCACTCAGGGGTTTTCGAGGTCGCTGATTATGATTCTGCTCTCAAAATTCCGAAATTCAAAATGGCGGATCCAATATGGCGGACACAAATGCAAAAGTTCATTTGAATTGGATAAAACGTGGCACTCGGGGGTTTTCGAGGTCGCTGATTATGATTTTGCTCTCAAAATTCTGAAATTCAAAATGGCGGATCCAATATGGCGGACACAAATGCAAAAGTTCGTTTGAATTGGATAAAACGTGGCACTCGGGGGTTTTCGAGGTCGCTGATTATGATTCTGCTCTCAAAATTCCGAAATTAAAAATGGCGGATCCAATATGGCGGACACAAATGCAAAAGTTCATTTGAATTGGATAAAACGTGGCACTCGAGGGTTTTCTAGGTCGCTTATTATATTTCTGCTCTCAAAATTCGAAAGCCTTTGGGTATTTAAATACCTGGTATTTTCAGGTATTTGAATACCCAAAGGCGTTCAAATTTTGAGAGCAGAATCATAATCAGCGACCTCGAAAACCCCCAAGTGCCACGTTTTATCCAATTCAAATGAACTTTTGCATTTGTGTCCGCCATATTAGATCCGCCATTTTTAATTTCGGAATTTTGAGAGCAGAATCATAATCAGCGACCTCGCAAATCCCCGAGTGCCACATTCCATCCGATACAAATGAACTTTTGCATTTTTGTCCGCCATATTGGATCCGCCATTTTTAATTTCGGAACTTTGGGAGTAGAATCATAATCAGCGACCTCGAAAACCCCCGAGTGCAACGTTTTATCCAATTCAAATGAACTTTTGCATTTGTGTCCGCCACATTGCATCCGCCATTTTGAATTACGGAATTTTGAGAGCAGAATCATAATCAGCGACCTCGAAAACCCCCGAGTGCCACGTTTTATCCAATTCAAATGAACTTTTGCATTTGTGTCCGCCATATTGGATCCGCCATTTTGAATTTCGGAATTTTGAGAGCAGAATCATAATCAGCGACCTCGAAAACCCCCGAGTGCCACGTTTTATCCAATTCAAATGAACTTCTGCATTTGTGTCCGCCATATTGGATCCGCCATTTTTAATTTCGGAACTTTGAGAGCAGAATCATAATCAGCGACCTCGAAAACCCCCGAGTGCCACGTTTTATCCAATTCAAATGAACTTTTGCATATGTGTCCGCCATATTGGATCGGCCATTTTGAATTTCGGAATTTTGAGAACAGTATCGTAATCAGCGACCTCAAAAACCTCCGAGTACCAATTTTCGTCCAAATCCAACTACTTTTCATTTTGGACACCGAGCGTGAAATTTTTCGTGTCACTCAGGGGGTGAAAAGCGCCATTTTGGGGGTGAAAATGTTGACAACGACGAATTTAAAAAATTGATTGTTCAATCGTCACTATTCTATGCACCCATGGTTGAAAAAAAAACCGGACTTTTCAACGGCTTCGAGGTGAAAAAAAATTTTGAAAAAAAAGTGTCATCGATTTTTCCTGTTTTTTTTGTTTAAAAGCCGCCACATTTTTTTTCCTAATGGACAAAACTCGATTTTGACCCCAGATTCTGAAAGAGCACCCCCGAAAATACTAGGGAACGTATCTCTTCATTTTTTTAATATAATAAAAATCTGCCTTGAAATTGAAGGAAAAAATCGCGATTCTTGGGCGTTAATGGGTTAAGTTTATTAGGTATTAGATCATTAAATTTATTAGGTTTCGAAATATCCGTGCCGAATTATGGAGTTGAAGTTTGCATTGTTGGAATCCAACGGAAGTTCTTTTTTTTATTTCTTCTTTTTTATTATAACCCAAACTTTGTTTCATTGACGGAGGTCGGAGAGGGTTACCGTATCTTGAATCGGTTCAAAAAACTGTCAATATCAAATTATCATACATAGTATAAAAAAAAGATCAATAGGAAATAAATCATTTTCGTTGAGTTCCAACGACGCAAAATTCCATATGTTATGAAAAGGGGAAAAAAATTATCCAGCGTTTTAGAATTATCGAAATTTGATCCACGATCATCATTTTATAAATTTAATATACTATTCAACACCAGTTGGAGAGCGTAGATTTGCCACGATTTTTTTGAATCTTTTTCTGCAACTAATGAAGTTTAGAAGAGTAAGCAATTTTAATTTCAACATTTTCTTACCGTGCGTAGCCGCTCGACTTCTTTCTCGTACCACTCGTTATCGGCCGTCGCTTTGTCAAGTTTCCTAGATGAAAGAAAAGAAAAAGAATTAATAAATGAGCCTAAACCAATAGCACGCATTTGATTGATTTTCGTTTTCAAATTCGTTTTCAATTTCGTTTTGATTGATTTTCGTTTTCAAATTCGAAACGATGGCCTTGGACTAATTTTACTTGTTATCAGAATCTAGCGATGGCATATTATATCGCGACGAGTCGATATTCCATCCACTCTCTTATACTATTGAAGTCTGCATCGTTAGAATGCTAAGCAAGTTTTTTTTCTAGACTTTTAGTTTCCTTTTATTGATTATTGTATGCGATATTTTGTTACAGATTTGAATTGCAGATGGGAGCAATACAAAAAACATTCATTGCATTCCGACGATGCAAACTTCAATCTCATCCTCTCTCTCTCTCTCTCTCTCTCTCTCTCTCTCTCTCTCTCTCTCTCTCTCTCTCTCTCTCTCTCTCTCTCTCTCTCTCTCTCTCTCTTTCTCTATGTGACACGTACGTGCGCAAGCGCCTATCCGTGTATACATGCATGTGCGTAAGTGCATCAATTTACTTCTTTATTATGAGAATAATCCTTACCCTTGCAGTGTTTCCACGTATGTTGCCGAGTACCAATATCTGCAAAAGAGGAATACGAATAAGGTTTCAAAAAAAATTACACATTAAACACAACATAAGCATGATATAAAAAATTATATTGACGTTTGCATCGTTGGAATGCAACAAAAATGATTGCTTTATATTTGCTCAATTTTTTTTTTGGCTGTGGAAATCCCTTAACAGTTTTGACGTATTGTTATTAGAGATTGACGAACTCAATTTGCAAAAAAGCAGGCTTTGGATAAGCATAAAAATAAAGAAATGGAAGATGAAAAAAAAAATCGATGCATTCAAACGATGCAAGCTTCAACGTCATAATCATATTATGTGAAAGTTTCCATCGTTGGAGGGTAATGGAAATTCTCCTTTGTCGTTCCATTTCTTCATTTTTATTACTTTCTCAACTTTTTTGCAGGTTTAGCTTATGGATTCCGAGTGAGGATCTTTAAAAATGTTACCGTGATTTTTGTAGATTCAACGTGACGAATATAAATTGGGCAATACGTGAAAAAATATTTTCTATGCTTCCCAACGATACAAACTTCAATACCATATATATATATATATATATATATATATATATATATATATATATATATATATATATATATAGGTTTGCAGTTTGCATCGTTGGCATGCAACGAAAATTCTTTTTAATTTCTGATTTTCGTTATTATCCAAAATCATGTTTTGCAGATTTGTTGTAGATGGCTAAATAAAAATTCTAAAAAAGTGTTTGCGTGATTATCGTAGGTTGAATGTGCCCGAGGAAATTCGCAAAATAAAAAAATACTAATTTACGTTGCGTTCCAACGGTGCAAATTTTAATATCATTTAATTCTTGTATTTCAACGATACAACGAGATTACTGTTTCCACTGTTGGCATAACATCCAAACGATTATCTTTCAATTTAAGGAGTTACAAAGTAATAAATGAATCATTTTTTTTTTAATTGCAAAAAATTTCATTCTATTTTTTTGGAATGATAAAAAATCAGTGAACTTCGACGATTTTTTGTCATAAATCGTCATAACCACGAACATAAATACAATATAAAAATTTATAATAAGATATATCATTAAAAAACGTCTACTTTAACGACTCAACAAGATGATAGTTTCTTTAGATCGTTGACATTGAATGATTTTTTTTCGTAATTTTTAAATTCTTCATTTCTAATCATCCAAAAATGTTTTTTTCCTTACAAATAGAGGTCGTAAACTTCCGTAAGATACTACACAGAAAAAGATAAAATATCATGAAAAAAGGGTTAAATTGCAACGACTTAATGAGAATGCAGTTTGACTAGGAGGTTGAAATTCGAATTTCTTTTTTAAGATCTTCAATTGGTATTAGTCGAATAAATATTTGATATAATTAATAAAAATGATGAGGAAAATAAAAAAGAATTATCGTTACAATTTAGCAATGTAGAGTTCAACACTATAAAAGGTAAACATCAGCGTCGTACCCCTACGAAGACGCACACCCATAAGCGCGAGTGCGACAAAGCGAGAGAGATGGGTCCGCGCCTAGCTCCCGAACTCTCCAGCGACTGTAAAGGTTTATATGCAAACATAAGGCTATGTTCATATGGACGCACGGCACCGCGGTACAAGTCACGTGACCGCGCGGTCGTGTGAACTTAGCCTAACGGGCACCGGCGCTTCGTATCTCTCTCGCCCTGTCTCATTCGCACATGTAGGTGTGCGCCTTCCTAGGCGTACCACACTAATGTTCACGTTATATCGTGCTGAAGTTTACAATGTTGGATTGCAGAGACCATTTTTTGTATTTTGGTTTTTTTTTTAAATTAATTATATCAAATATTTATTTCGTTAATACCGATTTCAGATATTAGAAAACAAACTCGGACTTCAACCATCCGATCAAACTGCAATTTCATTAGGGTCTTGAAATTCAACGTTTGTTTTTCATGACATTTTATCTTTTTCTGTGTAGTATCTGTACGGGACTTTACGACCTCCATTTGTTTGGAAAAAGAAATTTTTGGTTTATTAAAAAAGAAGAAATGAAAAATTACGAAAAAAAAACGTTGAATGTCAACAATTTAAAGAACTTGTCATCTTATTAAGTCGTTGAAATTAATCGTATTTTAATGATATATTTTATTACAAATTTTTATATCGTATCTTCGTTCGATATTTATGACCACAGTTTGTATCAAAAATTAAAAATAAATTAATTAAAAATTACTGAAAATTGATTAATTTCAACGATATTATCCGCTTACACATTGCACTGATGGAATAGAATGGATTTTTTCCGTTCAAAATTAAACGATACATTTATTATTCTTTAACTCTTTAAATTAAAAAACAATAATTTTATTTGTATGCCAACAGTGCAAACTGTAATCTCGTTGTATCGTTGAAATGCAAAAATTTAAAAAAAACTTATTTTGAAGACCTCCAACCGGACTCGGCGAAATAAATATTTTATATAATAATTGAAAATGAAAAAATTATATTAAAAACACGAATTTTCGAGGCGTTCTGCAATGTAACATCCAGGCATACGTACACCCATAATTGCGAGTGAGACAGGGCGAGAGAGATACAAATACTGCTACAGTCACTGAGGGGTAGTCGCGAACACTTTGTGTTCATCTCGCCCAGTCTGTCTCGCAATTATGGGTATGCGTATTCCTGGATGTTTGCATTGCAGAATGCATCGGAAATTCGTGTTTTTCATATAATTTTTTTATTTTTAATTATTATATAAAATATTAATTTCTCTGATTCCGGTTGGAGATCTTCGAAATAATTATTTTTTAATTCTTGCATTTCAACGATATAACGAGACTACAGTTTGCACTGTTGGCATAAATTCAAATGATTATTTTTCAATTTAAGGAGTTAAAAAATAATAAACTAATCTTTTAATTTTGTAATGGGAAAAGAATTTCATTCTATTTTGTTGGAATGACAAAAAATCGGTGAAATTCTACGATTTTTTGTCATTTTGAATTTATTTATTTTTAATAATCCAAAGCTTTTTTACAAACTGTGGTCATGAATCTGGAATAAAAATACGATATAAACATTTATAATAAAATGTGTAATTGAAAAACGTTTCATTTTAACGACCCAACAAGAAGACAGTTTCTTTAGATCGTTGACGTTCAACGACTATTTTCATACTTTTTAATTTTTTAATTTCTAATAATCCAAACATTTTATTTTCCTTATAAATCGAAATCGTTAACTCCCGTAAGATATTACACAGAAAAAGAGAAAATATCATGAAAAAGCGTTGTATTTCAACGACTTAATAAGATTGCAGTTTGACTGTATGGTTGAAATTCGAGTTTCTTTTTTAAGATCTTCAATTGGTATTAGTCGAATAAGAATTTAATATTATTAATAAAAATAATAAGAGGAAAATAAAAAAAGAATTATGGTTACAATTTAACAATGTAGAGTTCAAACACTATAAAACGTAAATATCAGCATGGTCCCTACGAAAGACGCACACCCATAAGCGCGAGTGAGAGAAAGCGAGATATAAAGTGTCCGGGCGTAGCTCCCGAACTCTCCAGCGACTGCAAAGGTTTATACGCAAACATAAGGCTATGTTCACATGGACGCGCGGCACCGCGGTACAAGATCTGAGGGCCTGTATGGATATTTTAACGTGACCGCGCGGTCATGTGAGCTTAGCCTAACGGGCACAGGCGCTTCGTATCTCTCTCGCCCTGTCTCACTCGCACTTGTAGGTGTGCGCCTTCCTAGGCGAACCACACTAATGTTCACGTTATATCGTGTTGAAGTTTACATTGTTGGATTGTACCCACCATTCTTTTTTGTATTTTAATTTTTCTTAAATTAATTATATTAAATATTTATTCCGCTAATACCGATTTCAGATATTAGAAAACAAACTCGAATTTCGACCATCCGATCAAACTGCAATTTCATTAAGGCGTTGAAATTCAACGTTTTTTTTCATGACATTTTATCTTTTTCTGTGTAGTATCTTTACGGGATTTTACAACCTCCATTTGTTAGGAAAAATAAATTTTTGATTTATTAAAAATGAAGAAATGAAAAATTACGAAAAAAAAAACGTTGAATGTCAACAATTTAAAGTACCCGTCATCTTGTTAACTCGTCGAAATTAAACGTATTTTAATGATATATTTTATTATAAATTTTTATATCGGATCTTCGTTCGAGATTTATGACCGCAGTTAGTATCTAAAATTTAAAACAAAATTAATTAAACATTACTAAAAATTGATTGATTTCAACAATATTATCCGATTATACATTGCACTGATGGAATAGAATAGATTTTTTTCAGTTAAATATTAAACGATACATTTATTATTTTTTAACTCCTTAAATTGAAAAATAATCATCTGAATTTATGCCAACAGTGCAAACTGTAATCTCGTTGTATCGTTAAAATGCAAGAATTAAGAAAAACTTATTTCGAAGATCTCCAACCGGAATCAGAGAAATTAATATTTTATATAATAATTGAAAATAAAATTACGATATTAAAAACACGAATTTTCGATGCATTCTGCAATGCAAACATCCAGAAATACGCAGACCCATAACTGTGAGAGAGACTGGACGAGATGAACACAAGGTGTCTGCGACTACCTCTTGAACCCCTCAGTGACTGTAGCAGTATTTGTATTCTCTCGCCCTGTCTCACTCGCAATTGTGGGTGTACATATTCCTGGATGTTACATTGCAGAACGCCTCGAAAATTCGTGTTTTTAGTATAATTTTTTTCATTTTCAATTATTATATAAAATTTTTTTTTGCTGAGTCCGGTTGGATATCTTCAAAATAAGTTTTTTAAAAATATTTGCATTTCAACGATACAACGAGATTACAGTTTGCCCTGTTGGCATACAAATAAAATTATTATTTTTTAATTTGAGGAGTTAAAGAATAATAAATGTATCGTTTAATTTTTAACTGAAAAAATCCATTCTATTCCATTAGTGCAATGTATAATCGGATAATATTGTTGAAATCAATCAATTTTTAGTAATTTTTAATTAATTTATTTTTAATTTTAGATACTAACTGCGGTCATAAATCTCGAATGAAGATACGATATAAAAATTTATAATAAAATATATCATTAAAATACGTTTACTTTCAACGACTTAACAAGATGACAGGTACTTCAAATTGTTGACATTCAACGTTTTTTTTTCGTAATTTTTCATTTCTTCATTTTTAATACCAAAAAATTATTTTTCCTAACAAATGGAGGTCGTAAAATCCCGTAAAGATCTGCACAGAAAAAGATAATATGTCATGAAAAAAAAAGTTGAATTTCAACGCCTTGATGAAATTGCAGTTTCATCGGTTGGTCGAAATTCGAGTTTGTTTTCTAATATCTGAAATCGGTATTAGCGGAATAAATATTTAATATAATTAATTTAAGAAAAATGAAAGTACAAAAAAGAATGGTCGCTACAATCCAACAATGTAAACTTCAACACGATATAACGTGAACAATAGTGTGGTTCGCCTAGGAAGGCGCACACCTACAAGTGCGAGTGAGACAGGGCGAGAGAGATACGAAGCGCCTGTGCCTGTCAGGCTAAGCTCACATGACGCGCGGTCACGTTAAAATATCCATACAGGCCCGCAGATCTTTTACCGCGGTGCCGCGCGTCCATGTGAACATAGCCGTATGTTTGCATATAAACCTTTGCAGTCGCTGGAAAGTTCGAGAGCTAGACCCGGACCCTTTATATCTCTCTCGCTTTGTCTCACTCGCGCTTATGGGTGTGCGTCTTCGTAGGGGTACCACGCTGATGTTTACGTTTTATAGTGTTGAACTCTACATTGTTACATTGTAGCGATAATTCTTTTTTTATTTTCCTCTTATTATTTTTATTAATTATATCAAATAGTTATTCGACTAATACCAATTGAAAATCTTAAAAAAGAAACTCGAATTTCAACCATACAGTCAAACTGAAATCTCATTAAGTCGTTGAAATACAACGCTTTTTCATGATATTTTCTCTTTTTCTGTATAGTATCTTGCGGGAGTTGACGATTTCGATTTATGAGGAAAATAAAATGTTTGGATTAGTAGAAATTAAAAAATTAAAAAGTACGAAACAAAATCGTTGAACGTCAACGATTTAAAGAAACTGTCATCTTGTTGGGTCGTTAAAATGAAACGTTTTTCAATTACACATCTTATTATAAATGTTTATATCGTATTTTTATTCCAGATTCATGACCACCGTTTGTAAAAAAGCTTTGGTTATTAAAAATAAATAAATTTAAAATGACAAAAAATCGTAGAAATTTACCGATTTTTTGTCATTCCAACAAAATAGAATGAAATTCTTTTCCCATTAAAAAATTAAAATATTAATTTATTATTTTTTAACTCCTTAAATTGAAAAATAATCATTTGAATTTATGCCAACAGCGCAAACTGTCGTCTCGTTATATCGTTGAAATGCAAGAATTAAAAAAAAACTTATTTCAAAGATCTCCAACCGGAATCAGAGAAATTAATATTTTATATAATAATTGAAAATAACAAAATTATATGAAAATCACGAACTTTCGATGCATTCTGCAATGCAAACATCCAGGAATACGCAGACCCATAATTGCGAGAGAGACTGGGCGAGATGAACACAAAGTGTCCGCGACTACCTCTTAAACCCCTCAGTGGCTGTAGCAGTATTTGTATCTCTCGCCCTGTCTCACTCGCAATTATGGGTGTACGTATGCCTGGATGTTACATTGCAGAACGCATCGAAAATTCGTGTTTTTAATATAATTTTTTCATTTTCAATTATTATATAAAATATTTGTTTCGCTGAGTCCGGTTGGATCTTCGAAATAAGTTTTTCTTAATTCTTACATTTTAACGATACAACGAGATTACAGTTTGCACTGTTGGCATAAATTCAAATGATTATTTTTCAATTTAAGGAGTTAAAAAATAATAAATTAATCTTTTAATTTTTTAATGGAAAAAGAATTTCATTCTATTTTGTTGGAAAACATTTATAATAAGATGTGTCATTGAAAAACGTTTAATTTTAATGACCCAACAAGATGACAGTTTCTTTAGATCGTTGACGTTTAACGATTTTGTCGTAGTTTTTAATTTTTTAATTTCTAATAATCCAAACACTTTATTTTCCTCACAAATCGAAATCGTCTACTCCCGTAAGATTATATAAAGAAATACAGATATCATGAAAAAAGCGTTGTATTTCAACGACTTAATGAGATTGCAGTTTGAATGTATGGTTGAAATTCGATTTTTTTAAAAGATGTGAAGTCGGTATTAGCCGAATAAATATTTGATATGATTAATAAACATAATAAGAGGAAAGTAAAAAAAGTTATCGCTACAATCGAACAATGTAAAGTTCAACACGATAAAACGTAAACATCAGCGTGGTACCCCTACGAAAACGTACGTTTTGTCTCACAAGCGCGAGTGAGACAAAGCGAGAGAGATATAGCGTCCGCGGCAAGCTCCCGAACTCGACAGCGACTGTAACGGTTTATATGCAACATATAACAGACAAAGACGCTTCATATCTCTGTCGCCCTGTCTCACTCGCACCTGTAGGTGTGCCGAGTCACAAAAGCAATGGCTTATGATAAAAAATAAATATATTCAAAATTACTTAAAAAAGCGTTCAATTTCAGCGATGTAATGACATTGTAGTTTGCAACGGTATACAATTGAAATATTTTTTTTAATTTAAGGAATTAAAAAGTAATATATTTATTTTTTAATTCTTTCAATTGCAAAAAAAAAACCATTGCATACTGTCATTTAATAACATCGCTAAAATTTCACGTTTTTTTGTTGATAATTTTGACTTTAATTTTTTTAAATTATAATCCACCTTTTTACAAATCGAGGTCGTAAATCTTCAATAAAAACACGATTTTCAAACAGATTTTAAGAAAACGTTGAATTTTAGCGATGCAATGCTTTCTCTCATTGTTTCTTGTTCTTACCTGCTGTACTGGCATTGCGGCTGCGATGGCTGCGCGGTCCCGATCCTCGCGAAATTCTGCGCCTGCGGCGCGGTGCTGGGACCCGCGACATCATGTGGCTGCTGCGCGGTGCCGGTACCCGCGGTATTCTCTGGCTGCTGCACGGTGCCGGCACCCGCGATATTTTGCGGCTGCTGCGAGACCCTGGTGGGTGCGATGTTGTGCGGCTGCCGAGGGGGCCCGGCCTCCGCGGAGTTATGTGCCGCACAACTCTCACACTGGTGATAACCGTTATCCATTTTCTCGAGATTCCTGCATTCATTTAATCAATAGTTAAGGATTAATTTATTTAATCAATACTTAAGGATTAGTTCATTTAATTAATAGTTAAGGATTAATTCATTTAATTAATAGTTAAGGATTAATAGTTATAAAGAATATAAAATGACGGAGAAATCACATAATGCGGAAATGTTTTACATACCGTGCTCTCCGGGGGTCAATCGCTCACTGATCTTCGCACGAGCCCGTCTGAAGAACGGCGGCTCACGAGGGCGGGGGAAAACAAGGGGAAGTGTCGCGCACTTGCCACACGATTATACATAGGTAACGATAGCCAATACCATAAAAGCAACAAGAACGGCGGGAAAAGGATATAGCCCTCAATCTTCTTTGTTCCCCACCCCCTTTCGCGTTTAGCGTACCCAAAATATATGCTCTTCGCCAGGAGAGCTCATCACACACTTGTCCATCGTAGAGTCTCGAGCAATCGGATGGCGTTGTTTACGTGGTCACACAATCTCGACCAATCCGAATAACGAAAAATCTCACGCTTATACTTTTCTCGACGTATGTGTAATTGGTATATATATTTACCCCCGTCAACGCGTTCGCGAGCTTCCGTCTCTTGCCGGGCACATTTTCTTGGCCAGTTCACAGTTGATCGCGCACAGTGCCTTATACAAAAATCGTGAAAATTTTCTTCTCAATTTATTAAATTCATTCTTGTTTTTTTTTTTCATTTTTGTTTTTGTTTTAATTCATTTTTGTTTGTTTTTTTCGTATTTTTTGCTTTTTTCCCCATTGTGATGAAGAAAAAAATTACGAAAACGGAAAAACCGTTATCGGAGGATAAAGTTGCCGCAATAATTGCGCAAAACGTCACCAATGTGCAGGAGGTAAATTTCAACGGCAGAGGAAAAGGGACGCTCATCAATAAGGTACGTCTTGTTTCTTTTTATGACGGTGAGGTTTGCATCGTTGGAACGCAAACTTTTTTTCCCTTATTTTGTCGTGTTCATTGTTATTCGAAACCCTTTTTTTCAAATTTGGTAAACCCGTAATAAGAATAGGTTAAAACGTCCTAATGATTTTCATTGCCAAAATCGGCCAAAAAGAATTGTTATCAATAAAAAATAATTAATTTTCGTTGCGTTCTAGAGATGCAAACTTGGAGATCATAAAAGCATGACGTTAAGTTTGCATCGTTGGAATACAACGATATTTTGCTTAATCTTCCATTTCTTTGTATGCTTATTTAAAGCATGTTTTTTTTTCAAATTGAGGTCGTGAATAGCTAATAACAGTACGTAAAAACGTTAAAGTGATTTTCACAACCCAAAAAAAGTCGAGCAAATAAAAAAAGAAATGACTTTTGTTGTATTCCAACGATGCAATCTTTAATATCATGAAAAAAAAAAACATTTTAAAGCTTCAAGTTTAGAGTTTCAAGATCTTTTAGCAAGAAATTGTATGAACTATGGTTATAGCTCAATCGTAAGAAACAGCGGGAGAAAATAAATTATCACAATATTTTTTTTGTTTTTTGAAAGGATCGACGGGCTCGGGAATTTTTTGCCAGTTGAATCATAGGTCAGTTAGCTTGTTTATTTAGCTTTAATTTTTGTTTGGTCTCTCTACGTCAATTTTTTGCTGAGATATCCGACTTCGAATAAAAAAGGGCGCCCTTTGTCTTTGCTCATCTATATCTCAGCAACCAATGATCGCACAGGGAATTAGAGGGCAGCTTCGAAAACTTTAATAAATTTCCTACAATATCCATTTGTCCATTTTGAGCATTTTTTTCGTCAACCTTAACATTAATTTGAAAAAAGTATAAAAAATTACTTTTTATGGTTTATCAGTAAATCTACCACTACTTCACAAATATTGATGGACAGACTAATGTTGCCAGGTTATTTTCAGCTTAATGTGCTCTCAATAGCCGTGTAAATTTTGAAATCAATTTTTCGAAACTTTGCACTAGTTTCGTGTTAAATTTAAGAAAATAAAATCGAAAATTACAAATAATGTACTTTTGTTCAATTTGTAAAACATTTCAGGAAACAATACTGACTCATTTTTGTCACGATTCGGCATTTGCGCACCATAATTTCACTCAATTTTAATTGCATTAATTAAAAGTTTATATTCCCAAGCTGTATTCACTAGTCGATTTGAGAACATTTATGCGATTAATTCTCGATATTTTCTGCAAAGGTTATGAGGGTTAGAACAAACAGTGTTTTCCAAACTAGGCATGATAAAAAATTGAAAATAATATAAAGTTTCCAATTGTTTTGGTTAATTTTTTTACCAAAACAAAAATTTTACCAAAAAATATTAGATTTGAAAGAAACAGTTAATTGGTTATTATTTTCCAAAAAAAAAAACAGATTAGGTTTAATAAAAACTGTTTTTCGTCACCCTTCCCAGATCGAGTAGTGAATACAGCTTGGTGGTATCAACTTTTAATTAATGCAATTAAGGATGCGTGAATTATCGGACGCAAAGGCCGAGTCATGTAAAAAATGAGTCAGTATTATTTTCCGAAATGTTTTACAAATGTTTACAAAAAATAATTCGTTTTGAAATTTTCGTTTTTTTTTCTCAAATTTAACAAATAACTAGTGCAAAGTTGTGCAGAAAAGCGAATATATTGTTCTTTTCAATTTGATGATGATCCCACAATGTTTGGAAACAATACCCTTGTTCCTTTTGTTTTGTAAAACTTTAATGAATCTGTCCCCGAAAAAACGGTTCGATACAACAATTTGAAAATTTACAGGGCTATTGAAGGTACAGTAAGCTGAAGACAGCCCTGACAACATTAATGAAGTGGAATTTTGCATCTTTGGGATGCAACGAAAATGATTTTTTTTTTATTTCACAAATTTTCTTTAGCAGATTTCAACTCAGAAAATAACGATTTTTTTTCCTTATTTAGCGATCTACAAAAAGCTGAAGAGAATTATTTTGGATTATCATGAAAATCAGAAAATGAAAAGAACTTTTGTTGCATTCCACCAATGAAAACTTCAATCCCATCAACATTAGTCATTCCATCAATATTTCTAAAATAGTGGTACATTTACTGAAAAACCATAAAAAGTAACGGTTTGTACTTTTTAAAAATTAATGTTAAGGGTGAAAAAAATAAAAAATCAACGAAAGGGTCTTGTACGATTAAACGAGAGGGACATATTATAGGACATTTTTTCAAATCTTCAAAGCTACCCTTCAATTCTCTCAGCGATCATTGGTTGCTGAGATATCGACGAGCAAAGACAAAAGGATCCTTTTTCAATCAAAGTCTGATAACTGAGCAAAAAATTGACGTAGAGAGATAAAAAAACAAATTGAAGCTGAAGAAACAAGCTAACTGACCTGTGCATTCATTTGAGTGGAAAAAAAATTCCCGGGCCCTTGGATCCTTAAAAAAAATGACGATGAAAATTCCATTTTTGGAATGCCACGAAAATGAGTTGTTTTTCTTTATTTCGCAAATTTTCTTTTGCCGATTTAAGCTACGAAAATCTCGCAAACTTTTTTTGCGATTTTGATTTAGCTATCTCCAGCAAAACTGCAGTGTATAATTTTGGATAGAATAACGATGCGAAATTAAGGGGTCTACTCACTTTAGACGCTAAAAAGGCCAATTTTATGAACTTTTGATCGGTTTATATTATAGATATTGATATAAAAGTTGTTACACTTAATAAATATACCCTTTCGAAATACATGGTCTTGAAGTTTGCATCGTTGGGACGCAATGAAAATAAATATTTCCGAGTTCTTTTAATATGTTTGACAGTTTTTGCCTACCAAAAGCCTTTTACCACTTTCTAAGATATTTACTTTGCGACGTACAATATAAATCTAAAAAAAAGATATTTTATAATAATAAAAATATGGCAAACAAAATGTAAAAAAGAACTTTCGTTGCGTTCCAATGATGCAAACTTCAACACCATGTATTTCGAAAGGGTGTATTTATTAAGTGTAACAACTTTTATATCAATATCTATAATATAAACCGGTCAAAAATTCATAAAATTAGCCTTTTTTAGCGTCTAAAGTGAGAAGACCCCTTCATTTCTCATGGTTATTATTATCCAAAATCGTATACTGCAGTTTCGTTGGAGATCGCTAAATGAAAATCATACAAAAAGTTTGCGAGATTTTCGTAGCATAAATCGGCAAAAGAAAATTTGCGAAATAAAGAAAAACCACTCATTTTCGTGGCATTCCAAAGATGCAATTTTCATCATTTTTTTTTAAGGATCCAAGGGCCCGGGATTTTTTTTCATTAAAATCAATGCACAGGTCAGTTAGCTTGTTTATTCAGGATCAATTTGGTTTTTTGTCTCTCTATGTCAATTTTTTGCTGTTATCCGACTTTGATTGAAAAAGGATCCTTTTGTCTTTGCTCATCGACATCTCAGCAACCAATGATCGCTAAGGAAATTAAAGGGCAGCTTTGAAAATTTGAAAAAAATGTCCTACAAGACCCTTTCGTTGACTTTTAATTTTTTTCACCCTTAACATTAATTTGAAAAAAGTACAAACCGTTACTTTTTATGGTTTTTCAGTAAATGTACCACTATTTTAGAAATATTGATGGAATGACTAATGTTGATGGGATTGAAGTTTTCATTGGTGGAATGCAACAAAAGTTCTTTTCATTTTCTGATTTTCATGATAATCCAAAATAATTCTCTTCAGCTTTTTGTAGATCGCTAAATAAGGAAAAAAAATCGTTATTTTCTGAGTTGAAATCTGCTAAAGAAAATTTGTGAAATAAAAAAAAAATCATTTTCGTTGCATCCCAAAGATGCAAAATTCCACTTCATTAATGTTGTCAGGGCTGTCTTCAGCTTACTGTACCTTCAATAGCCCTGTAAATTTTCAAATTGTTGTATCGAACCGTTTTTTCGGGGACAGATTCATTAAAGTTTTACAAAACAAAAGGAACAAGGGTATTGTTTCCAAACATTGTGGGATCATCATCAAATTGAAAAGAGCAATATATTCGCTTTTCTGCACAACTTTGCACTAGTTATTTGTTAAATTTGAGAAAAAAAAATTCGAAAATTTCAAAACGAATTTTTTTGTTGTCGAACATTTGTAAAACATTTCAGAAAATAATATTGACGCATTTTTTACACGGCTCGGCCTTCGCGCACGATAATTTTACGCATCGTCAATTGCATTAATTAAAAGTTGATACCGACAAGCTGTATTCACTCCTCGATCTGGGAAGGTTATTAGGGCGACGAAAAACAGTTTTTTTTTTCAAAACTAATTTTATTTGGTAAATTAATCAAAAGTTTTTGTAAACTTAAGTTTTTTTTTCAATTTATGATCTTGCCTAGTTTTGAAAAAAAAACTGTCAATTGGTTTTTTTCTTCCAAAAAAAATATTAGTTTTGAAAAGAACTGTTTTTCGTAGCCCTAATAACCTTCCCAGATTGCGTAGTGAATACACCTTGTGCGTATCAACTTTTAATTAATGCAATGAAAGAAGCATAAAATCATCGTACACAAAGGCCGAGTGGTGTAAAAAATGAGTCAATATTGTTTTCTGAAATGTGTTAGAAATTTTCGAAAAAAAAGACTTGCTTTTGAAATGATCGATTCTTGTTTTCTCAAAAATAACAAATAACGTGCAAAGTTATGAAAAAAAGTCGAAAATATTGTTGTTTTCATTTTAATGATGATTACACGGTGTTTTGGGAACAATACACTTGTTGGTTCAATTGTTTTGTAAAACTGATGAATCTGTCCGCAAAAAAAAAAACGATTCGAAGGATCAATTTGAAAATGTACAGGGCAATTGAAGGTACATTAACCTGAAGAAACCCCTCGCAACATTACTCTATCCATCAATATTTGTAAAATGGTGGTAGATTAACTGAAAAACCAGAACAAGTCATTTTTTGTAGTTTTTTCATATAAAACAAATTAAAGCTGAATAAATAAGCTAATTGACGTATGCATTGACTCAAGAGGAAACAAAATTTCCCGAGCCTCGTCGACTCTTGAAAAAAATTACGATGAACATTGCATCGTTGGAATGCTGCGAAAATGAGTTTTTTTTTCTTTATTTCGCAAATTTCTCTTTACAGATTTGAGCTACGGAAATCTTGCAAACCTTTTTTGACAATTTTCATTTAGCGATCTACACCAAAACTGCAGTGTATGATTTTGGATAAAAATGACAAGTAGAAATTAAATAGACCTCGCACTTTAGACGCCAATGAACGCTATTTTCATGATTTTTTTTGGTAGGATTATACTAGATATTGATATAAAAGTTGTTACACTTAATAAGTACCCTTTCAAAATACACGAAATTGAAAAAAAAATGTTTTTATGTAACTCGAACGAACGGAAAACGCCTTTTTCTCGCAGCAACAACGTTTTTCGACGGCTTGTTGATAAAATCTTCGAAACTACTTGACCGATCCTTATGACGATGCTGAAGTTTGCATCGTTGAACTGCAACGAATTTAATTTCTTTCCGAAAATTTCGCCTACAAAAGTCCTTCAACTATTTCTCAAGATATTTATTTAGCTGTCTACATGATTAATCTATAAAAAGAGATCGCCTATAATAATAAAAATATAAAAAATAAAGTGTAAAACCGAATTTTCGTTGCGTTCCAACGATGCAAGCTTCAACAACATTTACAGATGGTGTTGAAGTTTGCATCGTTGGAACGCAACGAAAGTTCTTTTTTACATTTTGTTTGCCATATTTTTATTATTATAAAATATCTTTTTTGATTTATAATGTACGTCGCAAAGTAAATATCTTAGAAAGTGGTAAAAGGCTTTTGGTAGGCAAAAACTGTCAAACATATTAAAAGAACTCGGAAATATTAATTTTCATTGCGTCCCGAAGATGCAAATTTCAACACCATTATTACAGTACAACCTCGATCATCCGAACCCTCAATTGACCGAACGAACGATGTTGAAATTCGCATCGTTGGAAACCAACGAAAGATAAATCTTTTCACTTGTTAACAACTTTTTTGGCTGTGGAAATAACTCAAACCGTTCCGCATATTCTTCTTAGGAATCTATGGCTTCAATTTGTGGAAAAAACTCTCGATAAGCATAATAATAAAGAAATGGGAAAAGAGAGAAAAAATCGTTGCATTCCAACGATGCATACTTCAATGTCATCCGAACGATGACGTTTGCATCGTCAACCCAAACAAACAAACACACACACACGCACACACGCACGCACGCACGCACACACACACACACACACACACACACGCACGCACGCACGCACGCATGCACGCACGCACGCACGCACGCACGAACGCACGCACGCACGCACGCACGCACGCACACACACTTCACGATGCTAAAGTTTGCATCGTTGGACGAACGAATTTGATTTCATTTGGCACATTTTACCAACAAAATTGCTTCAATTATTTTTAAAGATATTTATTTAGCGATCTATATTATGAATCTATCAAAAAAGATCGCCTGTAACAATAAAAATATGGAAAATAAAATGTAAAACGAAACTTTCGTTGCGTTCCAACGATGCAAACTTCAACACCATCATACTTCAACGTTAATATGTATGTCAAATTTTAATATATATGTATGTACTGTTTTTATGTAAAAAGGTGTTGTTTATGATCTCGTCCCAAAAAAACCCATTTTTTTGGCAACCTCGGGCTGCGAAAACCACTCAAAAGTTTTTTAGGATTCTTATCTGAAATGTGCTGCACAAATTTGCTGAATAAGATTTTTGACCATGAAGAAAATGAAGAAATAAGAAAAAGAGTTTTCGTTGCATTCCAACGATGCAAACGTCAACATCGTCTATCCAAGTGGTGTTCGAGTTTGCATCGTTGGAATGCAATGAACATTTCTCTCGATTTTTTTGTTGCTTCATTTTTAATATTTTCTAAAATCTTGTTTTGCAACTTGTGGTCATAAGTTTTAAGGATTCTCAAAAATGTTTCGGCGACTTCTGTAGCCCTGATGTGCTTAAAAAAATACGAGGATACGAAAGTAATATACTTTCGTTGCATTCCAACTGTGCAAACTTCAGTACCATTTAGCCAAACAAAACAAAACAAACGGTTTTAGATTTAGTACGTTAATGGGAATCCTTGATATGCGCTATAGTTATAGTTGTAAAGAATATGTGGTTAAAATTTCATAAGGATCGGTCAAGTAGTTTCGAAGATTTTATCAACAAGCCGTCGAAAAACGTTGTTGCTGCGAGAAAAACACGTTTAGAGTTTGTTCGGGTTACATAAAAACATTTTTTTTTTCAATTTCATGTATTTTGAAAGGGTACTTATTTAGTGTAACAACTTTTATATCAATATCTATAATATAATACTACCAAAAAAAATCATGAAAATAGCGTTTATTGGCGTCTAAAGTGCGAATTCTATTTAATTTCTCCTTGTCATTATTATCCAAAATCATACACTGCAGTTTTGGTGTAGATCGCTAAATGAAAATTGTCAAAAAAGGTTTGCAAGATTTCCGTAGCTTACATCTGTAAAGAAAAATTTGCAAAATAAAGAAGAAAAAAAAAACTCATTTTCGCGGCATTCCAACGATGTAATTGTTCAATGACGCTGAAGCTGGCAGATAGACCTAGCAGACGCGCGCCGCCCGAACCCAGTACATTTTTATGGTGACTGTACGCGCTCGGGTCGTAGCGTAGCGAGGCAGCATAGGGCCTACTCCCACCACTTACCCGCTCGTGAATGAGCCGCATATATCCGTCAGGCGGAAATAATGTTTTTTTTTGCTTAACAACAACCGTCACCGGGATGAATCATGAGTCGATCATTTTGTCTATTCATATAGATTAAGCATGTAAATCGTCAAGTCGCAATTGTCATGCGTGTTGACGGCAGACGACTTTAAACAAAAATTTTGTTTGAGTACGGAGACCCGAATGGCGGATAACTTTTTTTATTCTTAATTAACAAAAGCCGTCACCGAGATGAAACATAGGGGGATCGATTCGGCTAATTATATAGAATAAGCACATAAATAGCAAAAGTCGCTACTATCATGCACGTTGGCAGCAGACGGTCTTTTATAAGTTTAATATTGCGAGCAGTGCGTTCCGTTTGGCGGTTGACTTTTTTTTAATTCACAATAGCCGTCAGCGGGACGGAACGTAGGGGGATCGACTCGGCTAATTATATAAAATAAGCACGCGAATATAAAAAGACGCTATAGTCACGCGTGTTGGCAGCAGACGACCTTTTGAGATTTCTCATGCGAATAGAGGGGCTTCCTTTGCGAATAACAATTTGTTAATTAATTAAGGGAAGACGTCAACGCCACAAATCGTAGATCGGTGGATTTGTCTATTCGTAAAGAATAACCTTGTAAGTAGTACAAGTCACTAATGCTATGCGCGATGGCAGCGGACAACCTTTTATGAGATATTTCGTGCGAGTAGAGTGGCCCATTATGCGGATTGATTTTTTTTTGTCAATTAATTTATGTCCATTGTGATATTTCGTGATATTTCTTATCACGCGTCTGCATCTTCGGGGCCAGGGTTGAAGCTCTTCATTATTTTATTTTGTGTGAAGATTAATTTAAAAAACCTACCCTCAAATGCTCATTTTCTTCGAGAGAAAATATTGCAAGTGCTACATCATTGAGAATTTGCGCTTCGCCCAATTATTGAATTAATATAAATTAACACCAATTTACTTGATTTAAGAAGAAGTACTGTTCGCTAGAATGATACTTTGCAGAGCCGAATGTAATCCATTGATACAACGATGCTGAAGTTTACATCGTTGGACTGCAACGAATGTAATTTCATTTGGCACATTTCACCGACAAAAGTTGTTCAATTCTTTTTTAAGATATTTATTTAGCCATCTATATGCATTTCACTTTATCACAATATACTACATTCACCAAAATTCATAATATTGCGAAAAGTTTTTGCATTGTTAATAAAAGTACGAAAAGAAACGGCATGGTTTCAACGAAGCGTTCGAACATCGTAGACAAGGCTATTTTGTATAATAACGCGCAGCACGTCGCATATATGACTGGTGCGACGATTTCTTTACCATTAACAGACACCCTTCTCGCCCTTATTTCGCTACCCCCACCATTGCCAATGAAACTTGTCTACATTAATTTCCGGCAATGGGTGTAGACAGATGAGCAGTATATACGCACGTAAAAAAAAACGTAACCGCGCCGCCTTTCTTGGTTTTTACGTTTTTGAACCTGGGGCACGGGCCGTACGTCCTTTACATTTATGGCCCACCGACCATAAATGTATTAATGATTAATCCTTACAGTGGAACACGCACTCCTATATCGATGTACCTCACGGTCCAGATTATACCTCATAGGCGGATTATATTCGGGGCAAACATCGAAACACACTTTTAAATCAGAGCCACTGAAAAACAACAGGCCGGTTGGATAAAAAAAAATCCAATCTGTATCCTGTCGTTTCTCCCAAAATATTTCGACGTTTTCTCCGAATATAATCGCCTACGGGAAAAAATGCATGATTGGGTTCTTTCTGGTATAAAGACAATGTACACGACGTAGAAAATGTTCGTTTGCAGAGGTAGGGATAGAGTTATAGAAACAATAAGGGTTTCTGTTAATAGTAACAACGTAGTTGACCCAGCCATAGCGACTTGCTGCCCGTTGTGATTGAAGGTAGTCTTGTCTTTCTTCGTCGAATGCTTCGTGAAAACATGCTGTTTCTTGTCGTGCTTAGGTCGAGGATACAATAACTTATCGCATATCATACATTTTGTAACAAATATTGTTGTGCAGTGAACGTCATAACTGAGCTACTTTCGAAACTATTGTATTAAGGTATTACTTGCAACGTTGATGAGTGAGTAACATTGCATTGAACAATTGTGTAGTCACAAAAACAATATATTGATCTTAATTCATCGCGAATCAGGTCACGTAACCGGCACGATAAAATTCATCGCTGCTTATTGTTTATAATAAGACGAATCGATTGTTTATAATAAGACGCATCGATTGACCTATGATTTATCCCGGTGACGACTTTTTTTAGTTAATTAAAAAATTGTTATTCGCGAAACGCGCCTCCTTACTCACACGAAAAATCTCAAAAAGGGTCGTCTGCTGCTAACACGCATGACAGCGGCGACTTTTTCTATTTACGTGCTTATTCTATATACTTGGCCGAATCGATTCCCCTTTGTTCCATCCCGATGACGGCATTTGTTCATTAACAAAAATAAATTGTTATTCGCGAAAAGAGTCGTGCTGGCCGCACGATTAAATTCACAAAAGGTCGTCTGCTGCCAACCTGCACGACAGCAGCTACTTTTTCAATTCAGCTACTTATTGTTTATAATGAGACGAACCGATTAAACTATGATTTATCCCGGTGACGACTTCGTTGAGTGAATTAAAAAATTGTTATTCGCGAATCGCGCCTCCTTACTCGCACGAAAAATCTTTAAAAAGGCCGTCTGCTGCTAACATGCATGACAGTAGCGACTTTTGCTATTTATGTGCTTATTCTATATAATTCGCCGAATCGATCCCCCTATGTTTCATCCCGGTGACGGCTTTTGTTAATTAAGAATAAAAAAAGTTATCCGCCATTCGGGTTTCCGTACTCAAACAAAATTTTTGTTTAAAGTCGTCTGCCGTCAACACGCATGACCTATGCTGCCTCGCTACGCTACGACTCGAGCGCGTACAGCCACGATAAAAATGTACTGGGTTCGGGCGGCGCGCGTCTGCTAGGTCTGTCTGCCAGCTTCAGCGTCATAATGTTCATCGTAATTTTTTTTCAAGGGTCGACGAGGGTCGGGAAATTTTTTTTCCTCTTGAATCAATGCATACGTCAATTAGCATGTTTATTCAGCTTTAATTTGTTTTTTTTTCTCTACGTCAATTTTTTACGGAGATATCCGACTTCGATTGAAAAATTATCCTTTTGTCCGCACAGAGAATAAAAAAGCAGCTTTTAAAACTTCAAAAAATGTCCTACAAGACCCGTTCGCTGATTTTTATTTTTCTTCATGCTTAACGTTAATTTGAAAAAACTACAAAAAACTACTTGTTCTGGTTTTTCAGTTAATCTACCACCATTTTACAAATATTGATGGATAGACTAATGTTGCGAGGGTTTTCTTCAGGTTAATGTACCTTCAATTGCCCTGTAAATTTTCAAATTGATCCTTCGAACCATTTTTTTCGGACAGATTCATCAGTTTTACAAAACAATTAAACCAACAAGTGTATTGTTCCCAAAACATCGTGTAATCATCATTAAAATGAAAAAGCAATATTTTCGATTTTTTTTCATAACTTTGCACGTTATTTGTTATTTTTCAGAAAACAAACATCGACAATTTCAAAAGCGAATGTTTTTTTCGAAAATTTCTAACACATCTTTGCCTTTCAACACTCGGCCTTTGCGTACGATAATTTTACGCATATTTCATTGCATTCATTAAAAGTTGATGATACGCACAAAGTGTATTCACTACGCAATCTAGGAAGGTTATTAGGGCTACGAAAAACAGTTATTTTCAAAACTAATATTTTTTTGGAAGAAAAAAACCAATTGACAGTTTTTTTTTTCAAAAATAGGCAGGATCATAAATTGAAAAAAAAAACTTAAGTTTACAAAAACTTTTGGTTAATTTTTTTTACAAAAACCAAAAATTTACCAAAAAAATTAGTTTTGAAAAAAAACTGTCTTTCGTCGCCCTAATAACCTTCCCAGATCGAGGAGTGAATACAGCTTTTCGGTATCAACTTTTAATTAATGCAATTGACGATGCGTGAAATTATCGTACGCAAAGGCCGAGTCGTGTAAAAAATGTATCAATATTGTTTTCTGAAATGTTTTACAAATGTGTTCGACAACAAAAAAATTCGTTCTGAAATTTTCGAATTTTGTTTCTCAAATTTAACAAATAACTGGTGCAAACTTGTGAAGAAAAGTCGAAAATATTGCTCTTTTCATTCTGATGATGATTCCACGATGTTTAGGAACCCTTGTTGCTGTTGTTTTGTCAAACTTTGATGAATCTGTCCCCGAAAAACGGTTCGATACATCTATTTGAAAATTTACAGGGTTATTGAAGGTACAAAAAGCTGAAGACAGCGCTGGCAACCTTAATGACATAGAATTTTGCATCGTTGGGATGCAACGAAATGATTTTTTTTTTATTTCACAAATTTTCTTTAGCAGATTTCAACTTAGAAAATAACGATTTTTTTTCTTATCTAGCGATCTACAAAAAATCTGGAGAGAATTATTTTGGATTATCATAAAAATCAGAAAATGAAACGAACTCTCATTGCATTCCACCGATGAAAACTTCAACTCCATCAACATTAGTAATTCCATCAATATTTCTAAAATAGTGGTAGATTTACTGAAAAACCATAAAAATTAACTTTTTGTACTTTTTTCAAATTAATGTTAAGGGTGAAAAAATTAAAAATCAACAAAAGGGTCTTGTAGGACATTTTTTTCAAATTTTCAAAGCTGCCCTTTAATTCTCTCAGCGATCATTGGTTGCTGAGATATCGTTGAGCAAAGACAAAAGGATCCTTTTTCAATCAAAGTCGGATAACTGAGCGAAAAATTGACGTAGAAAGACAAGAAACAAATTTAAGCTGAATAAACAAACTTGACCTGTGCATTGATTTGAGTGGAAAAAAAATTCCCGGGCCCTTGGATCCTTAAAAAAAATGACGATGAAAATTCCATCTTTGGAATGCCACGAAAATGAGTTGTTTTTCTTTATTCCGCAAATTTTCTTTTGCCGATTTATGCTACGAAAATCTCGCAAACTTTTTTTACGATTTTCATTTAGCCATCTCCAACAAAACTACAGTGTATGATTTTGGACAATAATAACCATGAGAAATTAAGGGGTCTTCTCACTTTAGACGCTAAAAAAGGCTGATTTTATGAATTTTTGATCGGTTTATATTATAGATATCGATATAAAAGTTGTTACACTTAATAAATACACCCTTTCGTTCGAAAGGGTATATTTATTAAGTGTAACAACTTTTATATCAATATCTATAATATAAACCGATCAAAAATTCATAAAATTAGCCTTTCTAGCGGCTAAAGTGAGAAGACCCCTTAATTTCTCATGGTTATTATTGTCCAAAATCATACACTGCAGTTTTGTGAGAGATCGCGAAATCAAAATCGCAAAAAAAGTTTGCAAGATTTTCGTAGCTGAAATCGGCAAAAAAAATTTGCGATATAAAGAAAAACAACTCATTTTCGTGGCATTCCAAAGATGTAATTTCAGCTCCTTTAAAAAAAATCGAAAAAATTGTTTGGAAGATCTGAAAATTATGAACTTGAAGCTTCAAAATCTTTTTTCTTCATCTTCATACGATAATTTTTCACATGCACACAGCGCTGTAATAAACACGAAAATAATTTATGTTCCTTCAATTTGTTGGATTAGTGTATATTTGTAAAATAACAAATGCATTCACAAAATTGTATTTATTTGTTTCTTACAAACTCACAGAATTTAGTTGATGTACACATATTTCTTGAAATTTGTTTTTCACAAAGTTCAGACACACTCGAGCTTTCTCAAATTGTGAGGTATCGGGATAGCGATAAGGTTGGAATTTGCATCGTAGGAATGCAACACAAATGAATTTTCATTCGGTTGCTCACGTTTTAGTTTGCGGATGTAGGGAACGAATCACTCAACCCGTTTTTACTCATGCTCATAAGGGATCCACGATTTTGACATGGTAACAAAAATGAAGAAATAAAAAAAAACTTTCATTGCGTTTTAACGATGCAATCGGGTTTATACTCATTTTATGAAGTATATATTCGTATGGGAAGCTGCCAACTTTCCGCGGTAAAATTGCGCGCGAGTTTCAGAATAAAAACTTGAACATGAGAAATTTATGCGGTCGAAGTTTGCATCATTGGAATGCAACGAAAATTCTGAAATGAAAAAAAAAAAAAATCGTTTACGTTGCATTCCAACGATGCAATATTCAACGTCATGGAAATTTGGCCATTTCTGGCAGTTCTAAAATCGTGACGAAACGCAAAGCTTGACCCCCCCAGTGCGTTAAATAATTTGCGTACGCCCCCTAATTATGGTGTTGAAGTTTGCATCATTGGAACGCAACCAAAATTCTGTTTTATATTTCATTTTCCATATTTTTATTATTGCATGCGATTTTTCAAAATATATTTATCATGTAGATCGCCAAATACATATATTTCAAAATAGTTAAAGAATATTTGTAGGCGAAATCTGTCAGAAGGAAATTAAATTCCTTGCAGTCTAACGATGCAAACTTCAGCATCGTCCCTAATGAGGATTTTCAAAAACGGTCCAGTGATTGTGTCCAGTGAAAGAATAATATATTTGTTGCATCCCAACGATGCAAACTTTAATACCATTAATTTTTTTTGTGGATCAAAATCGTGGATCCCTTATGAGCATAGTGAAAAACGGTTTGAGTGTTTCATTCCCAAAATCCGCAAAAAAACGTGAGCAACAGAAGAAAACTTAAGTTTCGTTGCGCTCCAAAGATGCAAAGTTTAACATCATGGATAGATGATGTTGACGTTTGCATCGTTGAAACGCAACGAAAATAATTATTTTCCTATTGCAAATATTTTTGATACATCAATGCTGCTGTCATCTTTCCTAAGATTCTTATTAGAGCCCTACAACTTGAATCTATCGAAAATGATTTCAGATAACAATGAACGCGGAGAAAAACGAAAATGAAAAATAATTTTCCCTGCATTCCAACAATATATACTTGTCAACACCATATAAGAAAATAAATTAGAGAATGCGGACAAAAAAAATTAAAAATCATTTACTTGATGATTGGTTTTTTCCAAAAAAATTTAATTTATTTATTTTTTACAAACGAATTTCCAATTTTTTAATTATTTTTTCATGGTGTTGATGGTCGCATTATTGGAACGCAACGAATGCTCTTTTTACCACTCTTTTATTAACTCGCTTTCTTGGTTGTCTGTTTGTTAGTTTGTCTGTTCGCTTCAAATTTTGCAATCGATGTTTTCTTTTGTTTTTAAACATCGACAACTGATGAACATATCTTTAGACTTGGTAGTGACGGACCTCGTCATGCTGAAACAAGAGTGATTGAATATATGGTTTGTTTGTCTATTCGGTACAAATTTACGATGTTGAACTTTGTATCGTTCGAACGCAACGAATTTTTTTTATCTTATGTTATTTCCTCATTTTCATCATAATCCAAAATCTTATTCAGCAAATTTAGATTTCAGATTTCTTATGAGGATCCTAAAAACATTCGAGGGGCTCTCATAACCCAAATTTGGCAAAAAAAAATCGGACTACTGAACTTTCGTTGCGTTCCAACGATGCAAACTTCAACACCATAAAAAAAAGAAAGTAATAAAGTAATAAAAATAAAGAAATGGAACAACAAAAAAGAATTTCCATTGCCCTCCAACGATGCAAATTTCAAATCATTAAATCTGTATAGGGCTAGGAGAAATTATTTTATACTTTTCCGTCCATTTTAACAACGTGGGTTGAAATATTTTTATGTCCAGCATTTTCACATTTTCTTTTCCTTATTTTGACTATTATATGAAGTATATTTTTTATGGATTTATATTGTAGATGGCTAAATAAATATCCTTAAAAATGGTTTAGGGGATTTTTTAAATCAAAATCTGCCAAAAAATCACAGGAATTCAGAAATATTATTTTTCCATTACGTTCCGACGATGAAAAGTTTAACCCCATATTTGTTCACAATGCGGTTTCAATAGTAAAATCGAAGGAAGTATTATAAAAACTTATCGAGAACTGTAAAACGATACGGGATGCCACTTTATCTGGAGTTTTTTTGTGACATGCTTACTTCACACACGTTTACTTTTAGTACAGTCATGCTGTCGCTGAAAACGCCCGGAATCGGAGAAAATTAGAAGAAGGCTAGTTTTTTGACAGGTGTTTTTGTAGGTGCCGCGGGTGCTAAATCCAAGTTTGCCTAAAAATCGGGGTGTAGGTTTCTTTTTTAGGGGATGAAAGGAGAAGGGGGTGGATTAACTTTAGTTTTGTCCACAGCGCCGAAGCTGTGGAAGTTCATTTTGGGGGTGAAAAAGTGGTGTGAAATTTTGAAAAATCAGTTTTAATTCAATAACTCTTTAAAAAAAAAATCGTACACTTTTTGTTCAAATGGGAACGTTGTAGCCCTTGAAAAGACGCGTCGATCGAGTATTTAATCATCACTCTCCGATAATATCTTCACCCCAAAAAAAATGGTTAAAGAAGAAACCAAAAAATTGTTTATTGAATAACTCAAAAACAATCGGTTTTTCGGGTATGGTTCAAATGTACGAAATGTAGAGGATAATTTTCTCTATATTTTCATTGCTATGGACCACCCTTGAATATTGATTTTCCAACCCCTCTCGGGGGTTGAACATTCAAAATGAAATTCTGGGAAAACTATTAACCACGCGAATTCGCCGCCATGGAAGAATTTGTAGCTTGAACCCTCAGCTACATTTTTGTCCAAAGCGCCAAACTCGTATCTCTTTAGTTTCGGTCAATAGTTTTCCCAGAATTTCATTTTGAATTTTCAACCCCTGAGAGGGGTTCGAAAATGCAAAATTCAAGGGCTGTTCATAGAAACAAAAATATAGAAAAAATTATTCTCTACATTTCGTACATTTAAACCATCCCCGAAAAATCGATGGTTTTTGAGTTATTCAATAAACAATTTTTTTGTTAATTCTTTAACAATTCTTTTGGGGGTAAAGATATTATTGGAGAGGGTTGATCGAATACTCGATCGACGCGTCTTTTCAAGGGCTACATCGTTTCCATTTGAACAAAAATTGTATGAATTTGTCCTAAAGAGTTATCGAATGAAAACTGATTTTTCAAAATTTCACCCCACTTTTTCACCCCCAAAATGAACTTCCACGACTTCGGCGCTATGGACAAAAATAAAACCCGGATTTTTCTGAATATTTTGTCTCCCGGCGCCGACCTCGTGGGGGTTGTAGTTTGGAATTAATCCACCCCCAACCCCTAAAAAACCCTACACCCCTATCTTTAGGCAAACTTGGTTTTAACCATCCGTGGCACCTACAAAATCACCTGTCAAAAAACTAGCCTTCTTCTAATTTTTTCCGATTCCAATATACAGTACGACTGTACTATTTAGCCGTTTTGCGCTACCGAATGTTTTAACCACATTAAAAAAACTTATAGGGCGATTTAAGAATAACAGAATTTTTTTTTTGACAGATTTCGCAAGTTTTGAAAGTTGCTTGCAGTAACAAGTTTCGAATACGTGTGAGGAACATGTGGGGTCGCAAAGATTCCTCCCTACGGTCAGCGGTGGTAAGTTTAATGCATGGAAAAGAGAAAGGGCACCAACCTGTTAGAGTAACAAAAGGTGCAGATCAGGGTGACTCAATTCCTCGGCCACGGTATTCGAAAACAATCTCAACGTCGAAAAATGTTGAGAATGTATTAAAGAAAACCGAGAACCACCACGAAGTAGTCGTAAATGACGGAACAAATCGTTTCCAAGTAAAAAACGTTGCCGGTGATGGTAATTGTTTATTTCGATGCTTTGCGTACTACTTATTCAGTGATGAGGATTCGCATGATCAGGTTAGACAAGAAATAGTTAAGTATACAAAAGAAAACTGGCAAGGGGTAGTAAGCTTACTTGCAAGTACTTGCCCAGGAAAACAGTATAAAAATGCTGCTGAGTACGCAAAAGTAATGGGGTCGAGCGGGACCTACGGTACCGACTTTGAGATCGGTATTTTTATACGACTGTACGGAATATCAGTGACAATATTCCGCCAAGAAACTGAACAACCATCCATAAATAAATTACGGGGCCCGAACGTAGTGGTCATTGGGTAGTCCTCGAGGCAGAGCCTCAGAAAGTGGCTGTTCAATGCAATGAACAAGTAGAAAATTCGGTTGTAGAAAACGTTATTACCGAAGATAACAATACGTATACACCGGGTAGGGATGTTTTCAGCATTGAAAACGAGTGCACCGAAAACACTAATGTTTCGGCACTGGTCAATGTTGTGAGTAATCAAACTCCCAACGAGCGTAGTACATCTGTACCATCAGAAATTGTCGGGTTAGTCGGGGTTGCTCCCGCAGTAGCGGGTGACTCGGAAGGTACAGTCGGACCAAAACGAGAACAAAGCATAAATGAAGCCATGGAGAATGGTACGGATGAAAAGATCATTGTCCGGCCATCGCCAAATAAATTCTGTCAAAGGGAAAATAGTAAGGTAAAAATTGGTGAAGATGGTGATGACTTTGACGAAAGCGCAAAGCAACATCAACCATGTTACAAGAATATTAAAGTGTATTCCAGAAAGAAGACGGAGTCTATTCCAGAAAGAAGACGTAGTCCGTATAAATTTCCTTCCAGTAGTAGCGAAGAATCTACTTCTGAAATGTCTGACGATATTTCAGTTAACTCCTACGAGTTGACGAAGAGCGCGAAAAATAAGAAAGTACCAAAGAGGTATACTGAAAAAAATGGACGACCAAGTATGAATGAGTACGACAACGCCAGTGATATCGATAGTAATGGGCTATGTGCAGAAAATGTGAATAAGAAAGTGATCAGAAGTGATCAAAACGCAAGAAGATCGGCCTTCACAAGAGATCTAGGTACAGTAGAAATTCCGTCTACGGAGTTTAAAACGGAGTTGGGATATTCCCAGCAAAGTATAGTACGAAAAGTCATCGAGGATATAATGGAGCAGACATTGAATTGCACTTGTCAATTACGGTTTTATGGATCCGTGCGATATAACCAGTTAGACATAGTTGCTTATGCAAGGTGCATAAAACCAGACCATAAGCAGAGATTTCAGTTCCGGATCGATCATCTGGAAGAACCACTAGTCCGACTTCACATTAGTAGCAACAAAAAGTTAAAATATATTCACAAAGACAGTCCAAAACCAAGACAATGCAGACAGCTGAGAGGCTCGGAACGGAAAACGTGGCAAAACGCAATGAAGCACCAAAGCATCACCGAAATGCATGGCGACATTGCAAAAGGAGCAAGCACAGAAGTGAAAGGCGATGGAGGTAATCAAAAATTTCGTAATCTTGACGTATATTACAAAGCCAAATCCGAAGAGAATTGTAAAGACCGTCTATCTCTAAAGTCAAGGGATTTGTCGGACCTAATCGAACTGTTTATCCAGGAACAGAAGCTAAAAGATCCGTTTTTGAGATACGTTAGTTTACCACTTACGGCGATAATGTTTACTGCGGATGATCTGTTTGCAATAATTGATCAAAAAACAATTATTTTGCATATGGATGCGACAGGCTCGGTTGTACGCAAGCCCGAAGATTTGGTATGCAAACGAATCTTTTATTACTGTATTTTAGCGAAACATGATGTGGAGATATTACCGCTGGCTCATATGCTAACGTCTGAGCATGGCATTCTTTCGATAAGCACATTCTTGAAACAATATAAATACTTCGCTCAGGCTACGTGTAAAAGGTGGCCTCTCGCGAATATAATTACGGTGGATTGGTCTTGGGCGTTTATTCATTCGATTCTTCAAGAATGGAATGCAACAACAATTAACGGGTACTTGAAAACTATGTACACATGTTGCTTGAAGAACGATTCGCCACCAAAAGGAATGACCATTCTGAAAATTTGCTTTGCACATTTTATGAAAATTGTTTCGAGAACGATCCACGAAACTTTTCCGGAATACAAACACTTAAAAGTTATTCTGTTGGAGTGTATGGCTCTAATGTCTATAAGTAGAAACTTTAGGCAATTAGATGAGATATTCAAAAACGTGTGCACACTTTTGAAGTGCAAGGGTGAAGAGGAAGCGAACGACAGTATTGTTGTCATTGGGAAGCTTCGGACGCAAAATCCTGAAAGAATGAAAGACGTTCGCGAAGTAGTGAATGCTACAGAGACTGATGACTTCGTACACGTACTCTCAGTCAAGGATAAAGGTGCTACTATTTATAGGAACTCGCCATTCTTCTTAAGATACAGCGACATAATGTCGCGATTACAGATCGAAAATGAACTAGCGTATGACTCCGACATTGACGATACACACCATCAAGTCGGAAATAAATATTATGCACCGAAATTCGCGGATCACATTTTGACTACATGGATGCCATATGTAGTTATGTGGAGTTCGTTGGATCTCAGCTTCGTTGATCCGACAATTTCCCGAATAAGTAATGCGTTCGCTGAAAGTTATTTTAGGGTCACAAAAAACTTGACGTTTAAAAAATTGACAAACTCGTCAATAGCAGATAGAGTCCGACAACTAAAGACAAGTCGCCTGGCGACAATTGCAAAAATCAATTTAAACGTAAAAGTAAAAGGGACGAAATCTTCGCGTCAAAAACCAAAGTATCCGCAAATTGAGTCAAATCCGCTCGTTAAGGAAAACTGGCAGAGAAAAAGCCACGGAAAAAAACGCCGAGCGCCATACATTGAAGCATCGGTCATGAAAAAACTGAGTCGCAAAGTTATGGAAACAAAAACGAATGCAAAACAGATAACGGCCGTAGTAGACAAAGAAAACGAAAACACTCTAGAAGGAATGGTCCCAAAAATTGAAGAGACAAAGACCGCAATGAAAAATACGGATGGAATTGACCGTCTGTTGGAAAATGATAGTGGGCTTGTAAGTCTGGAGACACCAATAGAACGGAAGGTATCGCAACAGAAAGTTAAAAAGTATCATAATGGCTTGATAAAGGAGAAACATTATTACAGACAGTCAACATCTCGCTTACTCACAGTGGGGCGCTACTGTACGACGAAATCAATATCGATCAATACGTTCGAGATCAACGTCAAGGAATATTCTACCCTTCGTAGTCCCAGATGGATCGACGGAATAATAATAGACTCATTTGCGGCTGCAAACCTGGACGAATGGCCGGGTATATCGTACATACCGACAGATGACACTGCAATGATAATCGGCAAATACAGCGTGAAAGGAATTGACCGCAGCAGGAGAATTTGCAAGACTAATAAGGATATCGAAAATAAGTTGCTGATGCCTTATATGTTTGACGGTCATTGGCGGTTACTGGTCGCTGACATAGAACAAGAAACATTGACGTTATTGGATCCGATAGAAAACGGAACGGACAACACACGAGTAATGATGGCATTCAAAGACTTCCTATCTTTCTGCAGTTCTAGCTCTTCAATGAGCAAATTACAGAATATTAGGTGGAAAGAGCATCAAATTACAGCACGTCCATATCAATCCGAGAACGACGGACACAGTTGTGGAGCATATGTATTATATTATATGCAGTGCTTGGGAAATGGTAAAGCAATGAATAGCAATTTTGATCCTTTGGCATATAGGCTCGAAGTTGCACACGAATTGCTTCTCAAATCCGAAAACATGAATGACGTGTGTATACACTGCTTCGTATCAACGGGCCCAGGTACAATCAAATGTAAAGTCTGCGAACGCAAATGCCATGCGAAATGCGTATACAAATCAGAAATAAGCACGGACGACGAAGACGAAGAAATTAAAAAAGCTTCTAAAAGAATGACCAATGAAAATGGTAGTCTGCCTGATCATTTTATTTGCAAATTATGCAAAAGACATACAGCAGCGTATGTAATGAATGATTAGATTGAAGAAGAAGTGAGAAGAAACTTTTTTAGTTTCAGAAAAAATCGTCCTTTGTATAATAAATGTCAAGAAGATCTTGAAAGAACCATCGCGTCATCATCAGGAAGACAGATACTGATGGCGGTTTGTTAATAGGTGACAAGGATGTAATGGAAAAAGAAACCAATTCTTGCATTTTGTTAGCGAACTGCCAATAGTATCTAATCATCGAAGAACGAGAATTTCTTCTTATGTTTCATAAGAAGATGCGTGATGCCGCTCTCTAAATCCTATTTAAAACATCATCGGGAATGGACTTTTGGTTGTAGGTGCCCAAAACCTTTATATTTCGCCTCAAATCGCAACACATTAGACTTTTTGTCCAATATATCGTAGAATTTCCGAAACATATTCCCATAACGGGGATGTGGGAATAACTAGAAAATACGCCAAAGAATACTCTCACAACATCGGAGGAGCGTAAGAAAAAAAATCACGTAGACATCTGAGTGGATGGAGGTAAAATATTTTTTTCTACACATAAGACGTGAAAAGAATCAAAAAGGTCAGTGAGACCCAGACGGTCAGAGAGACCAAACGAAAGTAGCACGGAGAGCGCGTGTAGAGGGCCAGAGAGACCATTAAAGCGCACTTACAATATAAGAATTATCTCCAATAATATGTTATCAATTATTTCTCATCTGAAATCAATATTTTAAAGTTAACAGGACATATTTTTTGCAGGATGTATTTTATTTGCAACTTGTAACCATTCCCATAAGAGTGGGTCCCCCTGGATGAAAATTGCAGGTTTTGATTTGCAGGCGTGTTTCAGGTGCGACGACTTATTACGCCAATGAAAACATGGCAATCTCTCTACCGAGGGAGATAACATTTTTTACAACTTTCACCCCGTATTAAAGGTGGGTTTCCTTTGCCGAAATCCTTTGAAATGTTTAATATGATTTTTAATAGGCACCCAGAAGCGTACTGTTCAATACATTGATTGGAAGTAAAAAATTGAAAAAAATACCCCCACCCCCTTCCTCGCCCGATAAGGGTGACATCCGACAAGCGAAATTCGCTCATTATCTTTTTCCTGGCTTCTCTATGGTGGTTTATCCATAACGCTAACAAAAAACATGACTATCTGCATACCGTGGAAGATGGAATTTCTTTACAACTTTCACCCCCATCCCCCCGATAAAGGTGTGTTTCGGAAAACGAAAATGGCTTATATTTTTTTCCTGGAATCCCTATGGTTGGTTTATCCGCAACGCCAAAAAAATAAGATGAATATCTTCATATTGTGGAAAATAGAATTTTTTTTACAACTTTCACCTCCCGATAAGGGTGTGTTCCGGCAAATGAAAATCGCTCATAATTTTTTTCCCGGTTTCTCTACGGTCGGTTTACCCGTAAGACCAAAAAAAAGATGACTATTTTCATTCCGTGGAAGATACGATTTTTTACAACTTTTACCCCCTCTGATAAGGGTGACTTCCGGCAAACGAAAATCGCTTATATTTTTTTTCCTGGATTCCCTGTCGTTGATTTACCCGCAACGCCAGAAAAAAGATGACTATCTTCATATTGTGGAAAATAGAATTTTTTGCAACTTTCACCCCCCGATAAGGGTGTGTTCCGGCAAACGAAAATCGCTCATAATTTTTTTCCCGGCTTCTCTATGGTCGGTTTACCCGTAAGGCCAAAAAAAAAGATGACTATTTTCATTCCGTGGAAGATACGATTTTTTACAACTTTTACCCCCTCTGATAAGGGTGACTTCCGGCAAACGAAAATCGCTTATATTTTTTTTCCTGGATTCCCTGTCGTTGATTTACCCGCAACGCCAAAAAAAAAGATGACTATCTTCATATTGTGGAAAATAGAATTTTTTGCAACTTTCACCCCCCGATAAGGATGAGTTCCGGCAAACGAAAATCGCTCATAATTTTTTTTCCAGCGTCTCTATGGTCGGTTTATCCGTAAGGCCAAAAAAAAAGATGACTATTTTCATTCCGTGGAAGATACGATTTTTTACAACTTTTACCCCCTCCGATAAGGGTGACTTCCGGCAAACGAAAATCGCTTATATTTTTTTTCCTGCATTCCCTGTGGTTGATTTACCCGCAACGCCCGAAAAAAAGATGACTATCTTCATATTGTGGAAAATAGAATTTTTTGCAACTTTCACCCCCCGATAAGGGTGTGTTCCGGCAAACGAAAATCGCTCATAATTTTTTTCCCGGCTTCTCTATGGTCGGTTTACCCGCAACGCCAAAAAAAAAGATGACTATCTTCATATTGTGGAAAATAGAATTTTTTGCAACTTTCACCCCCCGATAAGGGTGTGTTCCGGCAAACGAAAATCGCTCATAATTTTTTTCCCGGCTTCTCTATCGTTAGTTTACCCGCAACGCCAAAAAAAAAGATGACTATCTTCATATTGTGGAAAATAGAATTTTTTGCAACTTTCACCCCCCGATAAGGGTGTGTTCCGGCAAACGAAAATCGCTCATAATTTTTTTCCCGGCTTCTCTATGGTCGGTTTACCCGCAACGCCAAAAAAAAAGATGACTATCTTCATATTGTGGAAAATAGAATTTTTTGCAACTTTCACCCCCCGATAAGGGTGTGTTCCGGCAAACGAAAATCGCTCATAATTTTTTTTCCAGCGTCTCTATGGTCGGTTTACCCGTAAGGCCAAAAAAAAAGATGACTATTTTCATTCCGTGGAAGATACGATTTTTTACAACTTTTACCCCCTCCGATAAGGGTGACTTCCGGCAAACGAAAATCGCTCATAATTTTTTTCCCGGCTTCTCTATGGTCGGTTTACCCGCAACGCCAAAAAAAAAGATGACTATCTTCATATTGTGGAAAATAGAATTTTTTGCAACTTTCACCCCCCGATAAGGGTGTGTTCCGGCAAACGAAAATCGCTCATAATTTTTTTCCCGGCTTCTCTATCGTTAGTTTACCCGCAACGCCAAAAAAAAAGATGACTATCTTCATATTGTGGAAAATAGAATTTTTTGCAACTTTCACCCCCCGATAAGGGTGTGTTCCGGCAAACGAAAATCGCTCATAATTTTTTTCCCGGCTTCTCTATGGTCGGTTTACCCGCAACGCCAAAAAAAAAGATGACTATCTTCATATTGTGGAAAATAGAATTTTTTGCAACTTTCACCCCCCGATAAGGGTGTGTTCCGGAAAACGAAAATCGCTCATAATTTTTTTTCCAGCGTCTCTATGGTCGGTTTACCCGTAAGGCCAAAAAAAAAGATGACTATTTTCATTCCGTGGAAGATACGATTTTTTACAACTTTTACCCCCTCCGATAAGGGTGACTTCCGGCAAACGAAAATCGCTCATAATTTTTTTCCCGGCTTCTCTATGGTCGGTTTACCCGCAACGCCAAAAAAAAAAGATGACTATCTTCATATTGTGGAAAATAGAATTTTTTGCAACTTTCACCCCCCGATAAGGGTGTGTTCCGGCAAACGAAAATCGCTCGTAATTTTTTTCCCGGCTTCTCTATCGTTAGTTTACCCGCAACGCCAAAAAAAAAGATGACTATCTTCATATTGTGGAAAATAGAATTTTTTGCAACTTTCACCCCCCGATAAGGGTGTGTTCCGGCAAACGAAAATCGCTCATAATTTTTTTTCCAGCGTCTCTATGGTCGGTTTACCCGTAAGGCCAAAAAAAAAGATGACTATTTTCATTCCGTGGAAGATACGATTTTTTACAACTTTTACCCCCTCCGATAAGGGTGACTTCCGGCAAACGAAAATCGCTTATATTTTTTTTCCTGCATTCCCTGTGGTTGATTTACCCGCAACGCCCGAAAAAAAGATGACTATCTTCATATTGTGGAAAATAGAATTTTTTGCAACTTTCACCCCCCGATAAGGGTGTGTTCCGGCAAACGAAAATCGCTCATAATTTTTTTCCCGGCTTCTCTATGGTCGGTTTACCCGCAACGCCAAAAAAAAAGATGACTATCTTCATATTGTGGAAAATAGAATTTCTTGCAACTTTCACCCCCCGATAAGGGTGTGTTCCGGCAAACGAAAATCGCTCATAATTTTTTTCCCGGCTTCTCTATGGTTAGTTTACCCGCAACGCCAAAAAAAAAGATGACTATCTTCATATTGTGGAAAATAGAATTTTTTGCAACTTTCACCCCCCGATAAGGGTGTGTTCCGGCAAACGAAAATCGCTCATAATTTTTTTTCCAGCGTCTCTATGGTCGGTTTACCCGTAAGGCCAAAAAAAAAAGATGACTATTTTCATTCCGTGGAAGATACGATTTTTTACAACTTTTACCCCCTCCGATAAGGGTGACTTCCGGCAAACGAAAATCGCTCATAATTTTTTTCCCGGCTTCTCTATGGTCGGTTTACCCGCAACGCCAAAAAAAAAGATGACTATCTTCATATTGTGGAAAATAGAATTTTTTGCAACTTTCACCCCCCGATAAGGGTGTGTTCCGGCAAACGAAAATCGCTCATAATTTTTTTCCCGGCTTCTCTATCGTTAGTTTACCCGCAACGCCAAAAAAAAAGATGACTATCTTCATATTGTGGAAAATAGAATTTTTTGCAACTTTCACCCCCCGATAAGGGTGTGTTCCGGCAAACGAAAATCGCTCATAATTTTTTTCCCGGCTTCTCTATGGTCGGTTTACCCGCAACGCCAAAAAAAAAGATGACTATCTTCATATTGTGGAAAATAGAATTTTTTGCAACTTTCACCCCCCGATAAGGGTGTGTTCCGGCAAACGAAAATCGCTCATAATTTTTTTCCCGGCTTCTCTATCGTTAGTTTACCCGCAACGCCAAAAAAAAAGATGACTATCTTCATATTGTGGAAAATAGAATTTTTTGCAACTTTCACCCCCCGATAAGGGTGTGTTCCGGCAAACGAAAATCGCTCATAATTTTTTTCCCGGCTTCTCTATCTTTAGTTTACCCGCAACGCCAAAAAAAAAGATGACTATCTTCATATTGTGGAAAATAGAATTTTTTGCAACTTTCACCCCCCAATAAGGGTGTGTTCCGGCAAACGAAAATCGCTCATAATTTTTTTCCCGGCTTCTCTATGGTCGGTTTACCCGCAACGCCAAAAAAAAAGATGACTATCTTCATATTGTGGAAAATAGAATTTTTTGCAACTTTCACCCCCCGATAAGGGTGTGTTCCGGCAAACGAAAATCGCTCATAATTTTTTTCCCGGCTTCTCTATCGTTAGTTTACCCGCAACGCCAAAAAAAAAGATGACTATCTTCATATTGTGGAAAATAGAATTTTTTGCAACTTTCACCCCCCGATAAGGGTGTGTTCCGGCAAACGAAAATCGCTCATAATTTTTTTCCCGGCTTCTCTATCGTTAGTTTACCCGCAACGCCAAAAAAAAAGATGACTATCTTCATATTGTGGAAAATAGAATTTTTTGCAACTTTCACCCCCCGATAAGGGTGTGTTCCGGCAAACGAAAATCGCTCATAATTTTTTTCCCGGCTTCTCTATGGTCGGTTTACCCGCAACGCCAAAAAAAAAGATGACTATCTTCATATTGTGGAAAATAGAATTTTTTGCAACTTTCACCCCCCGATAAGGGTGTGTTCCGGCAAACGAAAATCGCTCATAATTTTTTTCCCGGCTTCTCTATGGTCGGTTTACCCGCAACGCCAAAAAAAAGATGACTATCTTCATATTGTGGAAAATAGAATTTTTTGCAACTTTCACCCCCCGATAAGGGTGTGTTCCGGCAAACGAAAATCGCTCATAATTTTTTTCCCGGCTTCTCTATCGTTAGTTTACCCGCAACGCCAAAAAAAAAGATGACTATCTTCATATTGTGGAAAATAGAATTTCTTGCAACTTTCACCCCCCGATAAGGGTGTGTTCCGGCAAACGAAAATCGCTCATAATTTTTTTCCCGGCTTCTCTATGGTCGGTTTACCCGCAACGCTAAAAAAAAAGATGACTATCTTCATATTGTGGAAAATAGAATTTTTTGCAACTTTCACCCCCCGATAAGGGTGTGTTCCGGCAAACGAAAATCGCTCATAATTTTTTTTCCAGCGTCTCTATGGTCGGTTTACCCGTAAGGCCAAAAAAAAAGATGACTATTTTCATTCCGTGGAAGATACGATTTTTTACAACTTTTACCCCCACCGATAAGGGTGACTTCCGGCAAACGAAAATCGCTCATAATTTTTTTCCCGGCTTCTCTATGGTCGGTTTACCCGCAACGCCAAAAAAAAAGATGACTATCTTCATATTGTGGAAAATAGAATTTTTTGCAACTTTCACCCCCCGATAAGGGTGTGTTCCGGCAAACGAAAATCGCTCATAATTTTTTTCCCGGCTTCTCTATGGTCGGTTTACCCGCAACGCCAAAAAAAAAGATGACTATCTTCATATTGTGGAAAATAGAATTTTTTGCAACTTTCACCCCCCGATAAGGGTGTGTTCCGGCAAACGAAAATCGCTCATAATTTTTTTCCCGGCTTCTCTATGGTCGGTTTACCCGCAACGCCAAAAAAAAAGATGACTATCTTCATATTGTGGAAAATAGAATTTTTTGCAACTTTCACCCCCCGATAAGGGTGTGTTCCGGCAAACGAAAATCGCTCATAATTTTTTTCCCGGCTTCTCTATCGTTAGTTTACCCGCAACGCCAAAAAAAAAGATGACTATCTTCATATTGTGGAAAATAGAATTTTTTGCAACTTTCACCCCCCGATAAGGGTGTGTTCCGGCAAACGAAAATCGCTCATAATTTTTTTCCCGGCTTCTCTATGGTCGGTTTACCCGCAACGCCAAAAAAAAAGATGACTATCTTCATATTGTGGAAAATAGAATTTTTTGCAACTTTCACCCCCCGATAAGGGTGTGTTCCGGCAAACGAAAATCGCTCATAATTTTTTTTCCAGCGTCTCTATGGTCGGTTTACCCGTAAGGCCAAAAAAAAAGATGACTATTTTCATTCCGTGGAAGATACGATTTTTTACAACTTTTACCCCCTCCGATAAGGGTGACTTCCGGCAAACGAAAATCGCTCATAATTTTTTTCCCGGCTTCTCTATGGTCGGTTTACCCGCAACGCCAAAAAAAAAGATGACTATCTTCATATTGTGGAAAATAGAATTTTTTGCAACTTTCACCCCCCGATAAGGGTGTGTTCCGGCAAACGAAAATCGCTCATAATTTTTTTCCCGGCTTCTCTGTGGTGGTTTACCCGCAACGCCAAAAAAAAAGATGACTATCTTCATATTGTGGAAAATAGAATTTTTTGCAACTTTCACCCCCCGATAAGGGTGTGTTCCGGCAAACGAAAATCGCTCATAATTTTTTTCCCGGCTTCTCTATGGTCGGTTTACCCGCAACGCCAAAAAAAAAGATGACTATCTTCATATTGTGGAAAATAGAATTTTTTGCAACTTTCACCCCCCGATAAGGGTGTGTTCCGGCAAACGAAAATCGCTCATAATTTTTTTCCCGGCTTCTCTATCGTTAGTTTACCCGCAACGCCAAAAAAAAAGATGACTATCTTCATATTGTGGAAAATAGAATTTTTTGCAACTTTCACCCCCCGATAAGGGTGTGTTCCGGCAAACGAAAATCGCTCATAATTTTTTTTCCCGGCTTCTCTATAGTCGGTTTACCCGCAACGCCAAAAAAAAAGATGACTATCTTCATATTGTGGAAAATAGAATTTTTTGCAACTATCACCCCCCGATAAGGGTGTGTTCCGGCAAACGAAAATCGCTCATAATTTTTTTTCCAGCGTCTCTATGGTCGGTTTACCCGTAAGGCCAAAAAAAAAGATGACTATTTTCATTCCGTGGAAGATACGATTTTTTACAACTTTTACCCCCTCCGATAAGGGTGACTTCCGACAAACGAAAATCGCTCATAATTTTTTTCCCGGCTTCTCTATGGTCGGTTTACCCGCAACGCCAAAAAAAAAGATGACTATCTTCATATTGTGGAAAATAGAATTTTTTGCAACTTTCACCCCCCGATAAGGGTGTGTTCCGGCAAACGAAAATCGCTCATAATTTTTTTTCCGGCTTCTCTATGGTCGGTTTACCCGCAACGCCAAAAAAAAAGATGACTATCTTCATATTGTGGAAAATAGAATTTTTTGCAACTTTCACCCCCCGATAAGGGTGTGTTCCGGCAAACGAAAATCGCTCATAATTTTTTTCCCGGCTTCTCTATCGTTAGTTTACCCGCAACGCCAAAAAAAAAGATGACTATCTTCATATTGTGGAAAATAGAATTTTTTGCAACTTTCACCCCCCGATAAGGGTGTGTTCCGGCAAACGAAAATCGCTCATAATTTTTTTCCCGGCTTCTCTATCGTTAGTTTACCCGCAACGCCAAAAAAAAAGATGACTATCTTCATATTGTGGAAAATAGAATTTTTTGCAACTTTCACCCCCCGATAAGGGTGTGTTCCGGCAAACGAAAATCGCTCATAATTTTTTTCCCGGCTTCTCTATCGTTAGGTTACCCGCAACGCCAAAAAAAAAGATGACTATCTTCATATTGTGGAAAATAGAATTTTTTGCAACTTTCACCCCCCGATAAGGGTGTGTTCCGGCAAACGAAAATCGCTCATAATTTTTTTCCCGGCTTCTCTATGGTCGGTTTACCCGCAACGCCAAAAAAAAGATGACTATCTTCATATTGTGGAAAATAGAATTTTTTGCAACTTTCACCCCCCGATAAGGGTGTGTTCCGGCAAACGAAAATCGCTCATAATTTTTTTCCCGGCTTCTCTATCGTTAGTTTACCCGCAACGCCAAAAAAAAGATGACTATCTTCATATTGTGGAAAATAGAATTTTTTGCAACTTTCACCCCCCGATAAGGGTGTGTTCCGGCAAACGAAAATCGCTCATAATTTTTTTCCCGGCTTCTCTATCGTTAGTTTACCCGCAACGCCAAAAAAAAAGATGACTATCTTCATATTGTGGAAAATAGAATTTTTTGCAACTTTCACCCCCCGATAAGGGTGTGTTCCGGCAAACGAAAATCGCTCATAATTTTTTCCCGGCTTCTCTATCGTTAGTTTACCCGCAACGCCAAAAAAAAAGATGACTATCTTCATATTGTGGAAAATAGAATTTTTTGCAACTTTCACCCCCCGATAAGGGTGTGTTCCGGCAAACGAAAATCGCTCATAATTTTTTTCCCGGCTTCTCTATGGTCGGTTTACCCGCAACGCCAAAAAAAAAGATGACTATCTTCATATTGTGGAAAATAGAATTTTTTGCAACTTTCACCCCCCGATAAGGGTGTGTTCCGGCAAACGAAAATCGCTCATAATTTTTTTTCCAGCGTCTCTATGGTCGGTTTACCCGTAAGGCCAAAAAAAAAGATGACTATTTTCATTCCGTGGAAGATACGATTTTTTACAACTTTTACCCCCTCCGATAAGGGTGACTTCCGGCGAACGAAAATCGCTCATAATTTTTTTCCCGGCTTCTCTATGGTCGGTTTACCCGCAACGCCAAAAAAAAAGATGACTATCTTCATATTGTGGAAAATAGAATTTTTTGCAACTTTCACCCCCCGATAAGGGTGTGTTCCGGCAAACGAAAATCGCTCATAATTTTTTTCCCGGCTTCTCTATCGTTAGTTTACCCGCAACGCCAAAAAAAAAGATGACTATCTTCATATTGTGGAAAATAGAATTTTTTGCAACTTTCACCCCCCGATAAGGGTGTGTTCCGGCAAACGAAAATCGCTCATAATTTTTTTCCCGGCTTCTCTATCGTTAGTTTACCCGCAACGCCAAAAAAAAAGATGACTATCTTCATATTGTGGAAAATAGAATTTTTTGCAACTTTCACCCCCCGATAAGGGTGTGTTCCGGCAAACGAAAATCGCTCATAATTTTTTTCCCGGCTTCTCTATCGTTAGTTTACCCGCAACGCCAAAAAAAAAGATGACTATCTTCATATTGTGGAAAATAGAATTTTTTGCAACTTTCACCCCCCGATAAGGGTGTGTTCCGGCAAACGAAAATCGCTCATAATTTTTTTCCCGGCTTCTCTATCGTTAGGTTACCCGCAACGCCAAAAAAAAAGATGACTATCTTCATATTGTGGAAAATAGAATTTTTTGCAACTTTCACCCCCCGATAAGGGTGTGTTCCGGCAAACGAAAATCGCTCATAATTTTTTTCCCGGCTTCTCTATGGTCGGTTTACCCGCAACGCCAAAAAAAAGATGACTATCTTCATATTGTGGAAAATAGAATTTTTTGCAACTTTCACCCCCCGATAAGGGTGTGTTCCGGCAAACGAAAATCGCTCATAATTTTTTTCCCGGCTTCTCTATCGTTAGTTTACCCGCAACGCCAAAAAAAAGATGACTATCTTCATATTGTGGAAAATAGAATTTTTTGCAACTTTCACCCCCCGATAAGGGTGTGTTCCGGCAAACGAAAATCGCTCATAATTTTTTTCCCGGCTTCTCTATCGTTAGTTTACCCGCAACGCCAAAAAAAAAGATGACTATCTTCATATTGTGGAAAATAGAATTTTTTGCAACTTTCACCCCCCGATAAGGGTGTGTTCCGGCAAACGAAAATCGCTCATAATTTTTTCCCGGCTTCTCTATCGTTAGTTTACCCGCAACGCCAAAAAAAAAGATGACTATCTTCATATTGTGGAAAATAGAATTTTTTGCAACTTTCACCCCCCGATAAGGGTGTGTTCCGGCAAACGAAAATCGCTCATAATTTTTTTCCCGGCTTCTCTATGGTCGGTTTACCCGCAACGCCAAAAAAAAAGATGACTATCTTCATATTGTGGAAAATAGAATTTTTTGCAACTTTCACCCCCCGATAAGGGTGTGTTCCGGCAAACGAAAATCGCTCATAATTTTTTTTCCAGCGTCTCTATGGTCGGTTTACCCGTAAGGCCAAAAAAAAAGATGACTATTTTCATTCCGTGGAAGATACGATTTTTTACAACTTTTACCCCCTCCGATAAGGGTGACTTCCGGCGAACGAAAATCGCTCATAATTTTTTTCCCGGCTTCTCTATGGTCGGTTTACCCGCAACGCCAAAAAAAAAGATGACTATCTTCATATTGTGGAAAATAGAATTTTTTGCAACTTTCACCCCCCGATAAGGGTGTGTTCCGGCAAACGAAAATCGCTCATAATTTTTTTCCCGGCTTCTCTATCGTTAGTTTACCCGCAACGCCAAAAAAAAGATGACTATCTTCATATTGTGGAAAATAGAATTTTTTGCAACTTTCACCCCCCGATAAGGGTGTGTTCCGGCAAACGAAAATCGCTCATAATTTTTTTCCCGGCTTCTCTATGGTCGGTTTACCCGCAACGCCAAAAAAAAAAGATGACTATCTTCATATTGTGGAAAATAGAATTTTTTGCAACTTTCACCCCCCGATAAGGGTGTGTTCCGGCAAACGAAAATCGCTCATAATTTTTTTCCCGGCTTCTCTATCGTTAGTTTACCCGCAACGCCAAAAAAAAAGATGACTATCTTCATATTGTGGAAAATAGAATTTTTTGCAACTTTCACCCCCCGATAAGGGTGTGTTCCGGCAAACGAAAATCGCTCATAATTTTTTTCCCGGCTTCTCTATGGTCGGTTTACCCGCAACGCCAAAAAAAAGATGACTATCTTCATATTGTGGAAAATAGAATTTTTTGCAACTTTCACCCCCCGATAAGGGTGTGTTCCGGCAAACGAAAATCGCTCATAATTTTTTTCCCGGCTTCTCTATCGTTAGTTTACCCGCAACGCCAAAAAAAAAGATGACTATCTTCATATTGTGGAAAATAGAATTTTTTGCAACTTTCACCCCCCGATAAGGGTGTGTTCCGGCAAACGAAAATCGCTCATAATTTTTTTCCCGGCTTCTCTATCGTTAGTTTACCCGCAACGCCAAAAAAAAAGATGACTATCTTCATATTGTGGAAAATAGAATTTTTTGCAACTTTCACCCCCCGATAAGGGTGTGTTCCGGCAAACGAAAATCGCTCATAATTTTTTTTCCAGCGTCTCTATGGTCGGTTTACCCGTAAGGCCAAAAAAAAAGATGACTATTTTCATTCCGTGGAAGATACGATTTTTTACAACTTTTACCCCCTCCGATAAGGGTGACTTCCGGCAAACGAAAATCGCTCATAATTTTTTTCCCGGCTTCTCTATGGTCGGTTTACCCGCAACGCCAAAAAAAAAGATGACTATCTTCATATTGTGGAAAATAGAATTTTTTGCAACTTTCACCCCCCGATAAGGGTGTGTTCCGGCAAACGAAAATCGCTCATAATTTTTTTCCCGGCTTCTCTATCGTTAGTTTACCCGCAACGCAAAAAAAAAAGATGACTATCTTCATATTGTGGAAAATAGAATTTTTTGCAACTTTCACCCCCCGATAAGGGTGTGTTCCGGCAAACGAAAATCGCTCATAATTTTTTTCCCGGCTTCTCTATGGTCGGTTTACCCGCAACGCCAAAAAAAAAGATGACTATCTTCATATTGTGGAAAATAGAATTTTTTGCAACTTTCACCCCCCGATAAGGGTGTGTTCCGGCAAACGAAAATCGCTCATAATTTTTTTCCCGGCTTCTCTATCGTTAGTTTACCCGCAACGCCAAAAAAAAAGATGACTATCTTCATATTGTGGAAAATAGAATTTTTTGCAACTTTCACCCCCCGATAAGGGTGTGTTCCGGCAAACGAAAATCGCTCATAATTTTTTTCCCGGCTTCTCTATCGTTAGTTTACCCGCAACGCCAAAAAAAAAGATGACTATCTTCATATTGTGGAAAATAGAATTTTTTGCAACTTTCACCCCCCGATAAGGGTGTGTTCCGGCAAACGAAAATCGCTCATAATTTTTTTCCCGGCTTCTCTATGGTCGGTTTACCCGCAACGCCAAAAAAAAAGATGACTATCTTCATATTGTGGAAAATAGAATTTTTTGCAACTTTCACCCCCCGATAAGGGTGTGTTCCGGCAAACGAAAATCGCTCATAATTTTTTTTCCAGCGTCTCTATGGTCGGTTTACCCGTAAGGCCAAAAAAAAAGATGACTATTTTCATTCCGTGGAAGATACGATTTTTTACAACTTTTACCCCCTCCGATAAGGGTGACTTCCGGCAAACGAAAATCGCTCATAATTTTTTTCCCGGCTTCTCTATGGTCGGTTTACCCGCAACGCCAAAAAAAAAAGATGACTATCTTCATATTGTGGAAAATAGAATTTTTTGCAACTTTCACCCCCCGATAAGGGTGTGTTCCGGCAAACGAAAACCGCTCATAATTTTTTTCCCGGCTTCTCTATCGTTAGTTTACCCGCAACGCCAAAAAAAAAGATGACTATCTTCATATTGTGGAAAATAGAATTTTTTGCAACTTTCACCCCCCGATAAGGGTGTGTTCCGGCAAACGAAAATCGCTCATAATTTTTTTCCCGGCTTCTCTATGGTCGGTTTACCCGCAACGCCAAAAAAAAAGACGACTATCTTCATATTGTGGAAAATAGAATTTTTTGCAACTTTCACCCCCCGATAAGGGTGTGTTCCGGCAAACGAAAATCGCTCATAATTTTTTTTCCAGCGTCTCTATGGTCGGTTTACCCGTAAGGCCAAAAAAAAAGATGACTATTTTCATTCCGTGGAAGATACGATTTTTTACAACTTTTACCCCCTCCGATAAGGGTGACTTCCGGCGAACGAAAATCGCTCATAATTTTTTTCCCGGCTTCTCTATGGTCGGTTTACCCGCAACGCCAAAAAAAAAGATGACTATCTTCATATTGTGGAAAATAGAATTTTTTGCAACTTTCACCCCCCGATAAGGGTGTGTTCCGGCAAACGAAAATCGCTCATAATTTTTTTCCCGGCTTCTCTATCGTTAGTTTACCCGCAACGCCAAAAAAAAGATGACTATCTTCATATTGTGGAAAATAGAATTTTTTGCAACTTTCACCCCCCGATAAGGGTGTGTTCCGGCAAACGAAAATCGCTCATAATTTTTTTCCCGGCTTCTCTATGGTCGGTTTACCCGCAACGCCAAAAAAAAAGATGACTATCTTCATATTGTGGAAAATAGAATTTTTTGAAACTTTCACCCCCCGATAAGGGTGTGTTCCGGCAAACGAAAATCGCTCATAATTTTTTTTCCAGCGTCTCTATGGTCGGTTTACCCGTAAGGCCAAAAAAAAAGATGACTATTTTCATTCCGTGGAAGATACGATTTTTTACAACTTTTACCCCCTCCGATAAGGGTGACTTCCGGCAAACGAAAATCGCTCATAATTTTTTTCCCGGCTTCTCTATGGTCGGTTTACCCGCAACGCCAAAAAAAAAGATGACTATCTTCATATTGTGGAAAATAGAATTTTTTGCAACTTTCACCCCCCGATAAGGGTGTGTTCCGGCAAACGAAAATCGCTCATAATTTTTTTCCCGGCTTCTCTATCGTTAGTTTACCCGCAACGCCAAAAAAAAAGATGACTATCTTCATATTGTGGAAAATAGAATTTTTTGCAACTTTCACCCCCCGATAAGGGTGTGTTCCGGCAAACGAAAATCGCTCATAATTTTTTTCCCGGCTTCTCTATGGTCGGTTTACCCGCAACGCCAAAAAAAAAGATGACTATCTTCATATTGTGGAAAATAGAATTTTTTGCAACTTTCACCCCCCGATAAGGGTGTGTTCCGGCAAACGAAAATCGCTCATAATTTTTTTTCCAGCGTCTCTATGGTCGGTTTACCCGTAAGGCCAAAAAAAAGATGACTATTTTCATTCCGTGGAAGATACGATTTTTTACAACTTTTACCCCCTCCGATAAGGGTGACTTCCGGCAAACGAAAATCGCTCATAATTTTTTTCCCGGCTTCTCTATGTTCGGTTTACCCGCAACGCCAAAAAAAAAAGATGACTATCTTCATATTGTGGAAAATAGAATTTTTTGCAACTTTCACCCCCCGATAAGGGTGTGTTCCGGCAAACGAAAATCGCTCATAATTTTTTTCCCGGCTTCTCTATCGTTAGTTTACCCGCAACGCCAAAAAAAAAGATGACTATCTTCATATTGTGGAAAATAGAATTTTTTGCAACTTTCACCCCCCGATAAGGGTGTGTTCCGGCAAACGAAAATCGCTCATAATTTTTTTCCCGGCTTCTCTATGGTCGGTTTACCCGCAACGCCAAAAAAAAAGATGACTATCTTCATATTGTGGAAAATAGAATTTTTTGCAACTTTCACCCCCCGATAAGGGTGTGTTCCGGCAAACGAAAATCGCTCATAATTTTTTTTCCAGCGTCTCTATGGTCGGTTTACCCGTAAGGCCAAAAAAAAAGATGACTATTTTCATTCCGTGGAAGATAAGATTTTTTACAACTTTTACCCCCATTTGAGGGTGGGTTTCGTTTGCCGAAATCCCTTAAAATGTTATATATGATCTTTTATAAGCACCCAGAAGCGGATTGAGCAATAAATTGGTTGAAAGTAAAAAAAATTAAAAAAAAAAAATTTCGTTGGTTAGCAACGATGCGAACTTCAGACACATAGTGAGAGGGAAGAGACCGAGTCCGACAATATGGATTCGGACAGTGACAACACGAACAAGAGCGCCCGAGAGAGAGAGCGCAAAAAGAAGGACAGCGCTACGAATATCCGCACAAAGCGGAGAGGCCGAGAATACAACCGTGCTACGAGGCAGCACGTGGAGAAGAAGCCGCCTGGGGAAGCGCGGCACAGGGGGAATCTCCCCGTGAGTTAAAAGAGTCGCGATGCTCGAGCACGAGCACGAGCGACGAAGAAAACGGCAGCATTGGCGTATGTACTCCCAGCAAGGAAGACCGAGAGAAGATAATGCAAGAATATCACGATGCCCCTCTAGGTGGGCACTAAGGCATCACACGGACGCTGCAGCGAATACGACAACAGTATGTGTGGCCGGGAATGAAACGAGACGTAACCGCACACATTCAAGAGTGCGACAAATGTCAGCGAAATAAATCGGGAAAAAATACGAAGGTACCAATGATCATAACAGGCACACCGGGCCAAGCGTTCGAAAAATGTGCTGTCGATATAGTAGGTCCCTTGACTGTTACAGAAAAAGGCAACAAATACATCCTGACTTTCCAGGATTTATTAAGAAAATATAGTGCAGCAATTCCGTTAGAAAACCAAGAAGCCAAAACGGTAGCAAAGGCCCTCGTAACGGAAATCATTTGTAAATTTGGTGCCCCATCCGAAATTCTTTCGGATCAAGGCACAAATTTTCTAAGCAACATATTTAAAGAAATGTGTGATCTCTTACAAATAAAAAAGTTGCAAACCACGGCATACCATCCGCAATCGAATGGAGCCCTGGAAAGATCCCATAGGACCCTTGCGGAATACCTGAAAAATTTTGTACGTGAGGATCAAAGGGACTGGGATGAATGGATACCATACGCCATGTTCACAGATAATACCACGCCACACACGGCTACAGGTATTACACCGTATGAATTGGTATTCGGTAAAGAGGCTAAATTACCGACCGCGTTGCAAGAAATACCGAGAGCAACATATTCGTACGACGATTATGCAGCAGAATTACGTGAACGCCTGAGGGCGTCATGGCAACAGGCACAAGAAAAGCTGAAAAAAGGAAAGGAGAAATCGAAGCATCAATACGATCACACGGCCGGTAAAGTAGAGTACCGCCCGGGTGATAAAGTCCTCCTCTACGACGAGACCGTGAGGAGGGGCAAATCGGCCAAGCTTACCCCGAAATGGGTAGGGCCTTACACGGTCCGAAGCCGAGAGGCAGGCGAAACCTACCGTATCGGCCGCGGACGCAAAGAAACACGCGTACACGCGAACCGCCTAAAGAAATATATCACCCACTAGCCGTCTCAAAGGCCAGCGGGTGGGCGGAGAAAGGGGGGCCGCGGCTCGACCGCACGAAGCCCCGTCATCAAAAAAAAAGGGGGAATATATATATATATCGCACAGGAAGTGCGGAAGACGAGAGCGCGCATAAAAAAAAAAAAAAAAAAAGGGGGGGAGACAAGAGAGAAAAAATAATGCTTAATATAATAATCGAGGGAGGCCACAGAGGCTCTCCCGCAAGACGCCCTGAAAAGAGGAAGGGAAAAATAAAATGCACAATGCAAACACATATTTAAAAAGAGAGGAAGGCAATATATTGTTACAATATTATGAATATTATATATGTTAATTATATATATATTTTGTCGTTGAACGTCGTGTCAACCGAACACCCAAATGGGGTCCGGTTCCGACCCCGGGAAGGGAAAAAGGGCCGGCAGCCACCACATGGTGGGCCGACTGAGCCACCAACCCTCCTCCAGGCTGTCATAGAAGAGCCGGCATAACCCGAACAAATCGGCCGGCTCCCAGCCCCACTCCATGGCCTCCACACTCTCAGGGTCCTCGGCCCAGAGTTTTTGTAAATTGGCCCGGACCAGGGCGCGACGGCGGCGAACTCCGACAGCGTGCTGGATAAACAGCCGCCGCCACCACCCTTTCGAGGAGGGACGCGTCCGTTTCGGAGTCCGAGCGGTCTAAAAGGAAAAAGAAACAAACGAAAATACATTAATAGGAAGACATTTAAAAAAAAAAAAAAAGAAACGGAAAGGAGGGGGAATTGCTCTACTCACAACAACAAATTCCAGGCCATCCTCCTTAGCTCCGAAGACTACCGTTTCACCCTCATACCGGGAGTAGTCCATTATAATTATCTGAGAAAAGGGGAAGAAAAGTAAAATTACAATAAAATAGTCGTGCAAAAAGGTATGAAAAGAAAGCAAAGAAGTATAAAAACTTACCGATAAATCGTTGTTTCCTGTCGAAAGTCGAAGTAACACTGAAAACGTCGCCGTTCGAGCACTGAACGAGCGACCCGATCAAAGCACGAAAACGCAGAATTGCAGAAAAGGAAGAGCAATAAACTCAGGACTCAGCAACGAGCCCAAGTCGAAAGTCTTCAATGAAAAGAATTAAAGAATTCTAAAGATAAAATAATAGACTTATATGTATATCTAAAGAAATTCCCTATTCAAAAAAAAAAAAAACGACAGGTCCGAAGTATCTAACCACGCGAATCATTTTCGCAGGTTACTATCTCTGGCCCCAGGGTCGAGCTCAGGTGAAGCTGATACGCCGGAAAAATCATACCGGATAGAAAAGTTTACGGTCTCACCCGGAATTTTTTATGAAGAAATCGGGACCATGTCAATAACCCGCGAGGTGTGGAAACTAGCGGTAAAAATGGATCTAAATGGAATAGCGGAACAGGAAGCGCAGATCACCGAAGCCATGAAGAAAATAGTAGACCTATGCGCTCAAGACCTGCGGGCCAACTTACTCTGTCATATGGCGACAAAAACAACGACTCGCATGGTCGATAAAATCAATAACGAACTACAAGCCGCATACGACATAACAGGAATTAAAAAAATTCGTTAACGACGAGGCTTGATAGACGGATTAGGGGGAATAATAAAAGCAATCACAGGAAATATGGATGCACAAGACGCATCCGAAATCAGCAACGAAATAAACAAAATAAATAAAAAGCAAAAAACAGTAGAAGACGCCTTAAAGGAAAATGTGCAAATTTTGAACTCAACAATAGATCTTTTTAATCGATCATCAAACCGTTTGGAGGATAATCAGAAGGTGCTACAAGCTCTCGTGAAACAGATCGAACAACGGGTGGTCAACCAGTACAACGACCAAAACACCCGGCAACAATTGGATGAACGAATAGCGGCTGTAAGCCTCATCGTAGAATCATTACTGAATGACGTACGACAAATAGTTAATTTTTTAATAGGACTCACGAGAGGAATGGTCAGCCCAAGCATACTATCTCCAAGACAACTGACAAATTATTTGACTGACGCTTTACCCAATTTGCCAATAGGGCATACGTTCCCTACCGCGATAAACTACGCGCAAATGCCAACATTATTGGAGTTGTCAGAAGTAGGCGCGTATAGTACGAAAACGTACATGGTACTTATAATAAAAATACCGTTAATTGGCACTGAGGAATATAAAATCAGCAAAGCCTATCCTCTGCCTGCCAAAATAAAAAATCATAGTTATCATTTTGTAGAAATAAAGAATGACCTTGTCGCGGTCGAAGCCACAAGAGAATCGTGCTTACACATAACAAAAAATGATTTAGAAAATTGTAAGGCCGTAGCGTCACATTATTATTGCCGGCCAAAGCAAGCGGCGCGTCCCGCTCATACTTGCGCATCGTGCGAGGTGGCATGGTACATTGCACCTAAAGATAAATATGCGAATTGCGACCAAAGAGTTGCTCAGATAAATGACACTCTAATTATTGCGTTAGAACGTCATGTTAGGTGGCTATACGTCGCACCGGAGCCCGAAACGCTTCTCATCCATTGCGGAAAACAACCAACCGCGCACGCGACCCTTACGGGTGCAGGGACTCTGGCTTTGGACGGAAAATGTTCCGTCACCGCCCCTAGTTTTAGACTAGAAACCGTCGGCGAAATAAGACAGAACGTATACGCCGATTTCCTACCGCAATATAATTTATCATTCTTGTCTACAGATATGAACATACTCGATCACACATCGACAAAAATTGTATTACCGCACGAAATCATAAACGATCCAAAAGAATTAAACAGGATCAGCGAACGCGTAAAAAACATAAAGATTAAGTTAAACAAAGAGTCAAGCGATTCAAACACATATAAACATATAATAGGTAACTATTCGCTAAGCACAATCGCGCCGATAATACTCGGAATAGCCTATGTATGCTATTACCGCATAAAGCGCGCAAGGAAACCTGTCCACGACGAGGACCAAAACAGCGCCGAGCCGGCGCAACCAAGCGAAGCACAGTCAGCAAAAAGAAAGCTGCCCGTGCCCAAATTGACACTAAAAATCAAGCGAAACACAGCAACAACGAGTTCCGTGTAAAATGATCATACGAAAAATGTATTGGAAAAAAAAAAGTGTTATAATTATGCAAGAATTATTTTAAGAAGAAATAATAACTATATATATGGGATAATCACACGGGAACATGGATAAAGATTTGTAAACCGAAGGACCGACCATTAATGCAAAACAAATCCCAGGAGAGATTTGATCTTTTAAGGGGGAGGGATGTTGTGTCCGCAAACTTGTGCAATGCAAAACTGTATTGCACTCTTGCGAAACTGCAAGAGTTCCACTCCACAGTTTGTTGCCCTCCCTGCGAGAGTTGCACTTTCGCCAAAATGCAAACGTCAAAAAGACACTTTGCGACACGTCCTGACCAAGCATCTTATGCTGCTTGATCTGGGGCAAATTACGACAATCCGAGTCGACAATTAAGAGAAGACACCAGGGAACAGACAGTCCTTGGTTGGCTTTTGAACGGTTCGGTCCTAAGGTACGACCGACACACTGTAAATTCAATTATAAGACCAGCCCAGTAATAAACTTATATTCCTATTCAACGAACTTGAGTTCCAACTCTTAATTTCGCAACGATCCCAAAATACCCATCCCGGGTTCTCGAGCCGGGGATACAACAAGGAGCTTGAAAAACCATCAAAAAGCATATTTTTTCAGTCGTAAAATCACCGCGCAAGACCCTTAAAAAACCCATGTAGAAGGTAAAGAAACCAAAAGTCGATACCAATTAATACGTTCTGTAAGCGTGAAAAAAAATCTAAATTATACCCGCCTCATAAACGTGTATTGTATTCTAAACAAAGTGTTACCCTGTAAAGTCAGAAATTTCTGTCACCAAAGTGGAGCCGTAGTTGGACTTCAAGAATTGCTATATCATACAGCTGAAATAATATTAATGGTACAATCGGATGTTATTGGAAGTATTCTCAAAATAAAGTTGGTAACTTAGAATTGATATGCAAGTGGGAATGCGATGGCACGTCTGGTCGCAGTACTCACAAACCAAAATTTAGCGACGGAGACAACAATGAATCGGATGTCATCATTATCTTTATTTCACTTATTTCCTTTCAAATCTTTGATCGAGTCAATCCCACGCGTGATTATTTTGCAAAATCCATGTCCTTCGTCGCCAAGATTTTGTTGCCTAGTTAAAATTGAAAGTACCTTAGAGTAAAACTCTAAGGTGAACTTACTTCCTCGTGAAAGCACCTCAGAGTAAAACTCTAAGGTGAACTTACTTCCTCATGATCTTTAAGACCGCATTCACTTTTAATCGTAACGCATTCTTTGTTATCTTAATTGACCCCTTAAACACGATTTCGGGAAAACCGTTTTCTTTGCGTTCACAAACGGTACATCCACCCAGCGCGGCTCGAATCGTTGGGCCAGTCGTTGAGTGTCTCACGACAATCGCTCGTTTAATTATTGACTCATGGCCAGGGCTTTTAGGTGCTTTCGTATTTTTTCTTCGCCGATTCCGCGGGTCCTGCAAACAAATGAAGCCCGTTCGACATTCATATTCCACGTTACACTCGCACACTCGAACGCCTGTCATCGTAACGTCAGCCACCACCCGACATCTCTCGGTGACTTCTGCAACCTCATGACAGCCACGTCAAGAAGATAGCGGCGAACGCTCCAACGCCCACTCCGTTGCTGGCCATTCCAACTCCGCCGTTCCTCGGACTTCAGTTTGAACTATCGTTCGATATTGATTTTTTAATGGTCTTTTTCTCAATGGTACCATTTTTTTTGAGGCCCTCATCCGGGTCCTACGTGTTCAGAATCAAGTCCACTTTGCTTCTGTAAGCGCGGAATGCCATTTTTATTTTTACCCAGAATTTTTTTTTTTGGTGGAATATACTTTTCCCACATAGGCGCTATATTTTTTTTCGAAGAGTTCTCGAAAAACCATTTCAAAAGCGCACCTTTGCCGTCCCAAAATGGCCGCGCAAGAATTTAAAAAAATGGGTGGCCACTTTATAATTGTCACCCTGTATGTATATGGAGAATGGAGGGCAAGATCGCCAGGACGTAACAGCATCGGATTCGTTCACATTCTCAGTCCACAGCAGCAATTGTCCTCAATGGATATTTTCGTGCCGAGGGTGATACATTTTTAAAAATCACCCACTGCGTACGAGTCCGAACAGTCTCAAAGTTATTTCGATAATCTAACATAAAACAGAATATGAATGGACCGGCTTTCACATTGGATTCGTCTCGGTCCGATAAAAAAAACGGTCGAAACAGGCGTATTTATCGACATCGAAACTCATGTGAATTTTTGTTCGAATCGACGACTTTTGAATCGGGAAACGAAGCGGAGTCTGCATGCAAGTGTTTCTGTTGTCGAACAGTTCCTCCAAACTGAGAACGCCAGGCCGAGCATTGGATTCATTCTCGTTCACAGTCCACAGCAGCAGTAGTAGTCCTCAATGGGTATTTTCGTGCCGAGGGTGATACATTTTTAAAAATCACCCACTGGGTACGAGTCCGAACAGTCTCAAAGTTATTTCGATAATGAAACACAAAACAGAATATGAATGGACCGGTTTTCACATTGGATTCGTCTCGGTCCGATAAAAAAAACGGTTGAAACAACTATCTATCGACATCGAAACTCATGTGAATTTTCGTTCGAATCGACGACTTTTAAATCGGGAAACGAAGCCGAGTCTGCATGCAAGTGTTTCTGTCATCGAATAGTCCCTCCAAACTGAGAACGCCGCGCCGAGCATCGGATTTGTTCACTTTCATAGTCCACAGCAACAGTAGGAGTCCTCAATGGATATTTTCGTGCCGAGGGTAATACATTTAAAAAAATCACCCACTGGGAACGAGTCCGAACAGTCTCAAGTTTATTTCGATAATGAAACACAAAATAGAATTCGAATGGACCGTTTTACATATTGGATTCGTCTCGATTCGATAAAAACAAACGGTTCGAACAAGCATATTTATCAACGACGAATCTCATGTGAATTTTCGTTCGAATCGACGACTTTTAAATCGGGAAACGAATCCGAGTCTGCATGCAAGTATTTCTGTTGTCGAGTAATCCCTACAAACCGAGAACGCCGCGCGGAGCATCGGATTCATTCACGTTGACAGTCCACAGCAGCAGTAGTAGTCCTCAACGGCTTTTTTCATGCCGAGCGTGAAACATTTTAAAAAATCACGTACTGGGAGCGAGTCCGAACGGTCTCAAGATTATTTCGATAATGAAACACAAAACAGAATTCATACTCGTTCACAGTCCACAGCAGCAGTAGTAGTCCTCAATGGGTATTTTCGTGCCGAGGGTGATACATTTTTAAAAATCACCCACTGGGTACGAGTCCGAACAGTCTCAAAGTTATTTCGATAATGAAAAACAAAACAGAATATGAATGGACCGGTTTTCACATTGGATTCGTCTCGGTCCGATAAAAAAAACGGTTGAAACAACTATCTATCGACATCGAAACTCATGTGAATTTTCGTTCGAATTGACGACTTTTAAATCGGGAAACGAAGCCGAGTCTGCATGCAAGTATTTCTGTTGTCGAGTAATCCCTACAAACCGAGAACGCCGCGCGGAGCATCGGATTCATTCACGTTGACAGTCCACAGCAGGAGTAGTAGTCCTTAACGGCTTTTTTGATGCCGAGGGTGAAACATTTTAAAAAATCACCCACTGGGAACGAGTCCGAACAGTCTCAAGATTATTTCGATAATGAAACACAAAACAGAATATGAATGGACCGGTTTTCACATTGGATTCGTCTAGGTCCGATAAAAAAACGGTTGAAACAGGCGTATTTATCAACGTCGAATCTCATGTGAATTTTCGTTCGAATTGACGACTTTTAAAATGGGAAACGAATCCGAGTCTGCATGCAAGTATTTCTGTTGTCGAATAATCTTTACAAGCTGAGAACGCCGCGCGGAGCATCAGATTCATTCACGTTGACAGTCCACAGCAGCAGTAGCAGTCCTCACCGGCTTTTTTCATGCCGAGCGTGAAACATTTTAAAAAATCACGTACTGGGAGCGAGTCCGAACGGTCGCAAGATTATTTCGATAATGAAACACAAGACAGAATATGAATGGACCGGTTTTCACATTGGATTCGTCTCGCTCCGATAAAAAAACGGTTGAAACAGGCGTATTTACCAACGCCGAATCTCATGTGAATATTCGTTCGAATTGACGACTTTTAAAATGGGAAACGAATACGAGTCTGCATGCAAGTATTTCTGTTGTCGAATAATCCCTACAAACTGAGAACGCCGCGCGGAGCATCGGATTCATTCACGTTCATAGTCCACAGCAGCAGTAGTAGTCCTCAACGGCATTTTTCATGCCGAGGGTGAAACATTTAAAAAAATCGCCCTCTGGGAACGAGTCCGAACAGTCTCAAGATTATTTCGATAATGAAACACAAAACAGAATATAAATGGACCGGTTTTCACATTGGATCCGTCTCGGTCCGATAAAAAAAAACGGTTGAAACAGGCGTATTTATCGACATCGAAACTCATGTGAATTTTTGTTCGAATCGACGACTTTTAAATCGGGAAACGAATCCGAGTCTGCATGCAAGTATTTCTGTTGTCGAATAATCCCTACAAACTGAGAACGCCGCGCCGAGCATCGGATTCATTCTTGTTCACAGTCCACAGCAGCAGTAGTAGTCCTCAACGGCTTTTTTCATGCCGAGGGTGAAACATTTTAAAAAATCACCACCTGAGAACGAGTCCGAACCGTCTCAAGATTATTTCGATAATGAAACACAAAACAGAATATGAATGGACCGGTTTTCACATTGGATTCGTCTCGGTCCGATAAAAAAATCGGTTGCCTGTAAAGTCGGTTTACTGACGATAGTTGAACGTGACAACGTCATAAGAAAATACTGATGGAAAGGTTTCATTTTTCAAAAGAAAATTTTAATTTTGTTTGTTTGATAGATATTTTGTATGGATATAGAGAAGGAGGTAAATGGAAATCACAATTGAATTGATCAAGTTACATTTATTTGTACGCATAAATACAATTATGTCAATTTTTATTTATTTTTTTTACAATGTACATATTTTTTACAAGTATGAATGTGTTTGAGCAATTGTTTTACAACTTTTATTTTTTCATAAAATTCTTCGTTCAGAAAATCACTTTAAATTTACAAAATACTTGAATAAAATTTATTGTTTAAATTTCTACTCGACTGTTAAAATTTAATTTTTGATTTTATTATTTTATAATAATAAATTTTGTATTGACATTATTTCTTTCTGCAAGTGAACTGAATAAAAGTTGTTGTTCAATTAGTTACTTAATTATTTTTGCAAATTTAATTGTAATTTGTTGTAAAAAAGTAATAATTTTGAATAATTTATTATAAGAATAAACTGTGATTAAATTATTGTTCATAAATCTTAAATTTAAAATTTAAAAATTGGAAACATCATTAAAATTTTTGTAACTCTAGCTTTTTAAAAGCCCGCCGCAATGTGTTTGATATAGGAGAAAATTGTTCCCTTTGACGGCTGGCTGGTCCAACCTGTCATTTCAGACACGTTGTTATGATATGTGGAAGATTTAATATTTATGTTTTAATTTTTTGAAATCATAGCTACGCTCGATAATTATTTCGATCGAATAGTAAAGCAATTGATTTTTACTCATCGTGAAATAGTTCTGTTAACTTATTGTTATAGTTTTGTCAATTATAGCATAACCTACAATCGCTGCACTAGCGGACCGATGCTATTTATTTTAATGATGAAAGCACGAGTATTCGACAATATTATCACTGAACATATATTTAATATCGAAAGAATCATTACCTTTATCGCCGCAATTATCGTTGCTATAAACAATTCACACCACATTCACTTTTCACTGCACTTCATACATGACGAAAACATGTACATGTATTATTGTATAGCAGCTGTCCACGCGGACGCATCGCTCATGGCTTCTGCACACTGCGCGCGATGGGCGACAAGCGATGAGCGATATCCAATGAGAGCTCGAGTATGACGGAAATGCTCTATGAGAGTGACGTTGCCATTGGATATCGCTGATCGCTCGTCGCTCGTCGCTCGCAGTGTACAGAGGCCATCACTCAAGTAGGAGAGAGACAAATGTCGAACGCTGCCGAACGCTGCCGAACGCGGAGGCCGATTGTACCTCTTTGTCGCTCGTTCCGCGCTCTCGCTTACACTTCAAGCCTTAAATGGAACGCCTCAGAGCGAGGTAACGGCGATGAGTCATGCTTTTTCGTGCGTGCAGCCGGCTCCATCGAATTCTAAGACGTTATCACGTCAAAAACGGTTGAAACAGGCGTATTTATCGACTTCGAAACTCATGTGAATTTTTGTTCGAATCGACGACTTTCAAATCGGGAAACGAAGCCGAGTCTGCATGCACGTGTTTCTGTTGTCGAATAGTTCCTCCAAACTGAGAACGCCGGGCCGAGCATCGGATTCGTTCACGTTCTCAGTCCACAGCAGCAATTGTCCTCAATGGATATTTTCGTGCCGAGGGTGATACATTTTTTAAAATCACCCACTGGGTACGAGTCCGAACAGACTCAAAGTTATTTCGATAATCTAACACAAAACAGAATATGAATGGACCCGTTTTCACATCGGATTCGTCTCGGTCCGATAAAAAAAAGCGGTTGAAACAGGCGTATTTATCGACATCGAAACTCATGTGAATTTTTGTTCGAATCGACGACTTTTAAATCGGGAATCGAAGCCGAGTCTGCATGCAAGTGTTTCTGTTGTCGAACAGTTCCTCCAAACTGAGAACGCCGGGCCGAGCATCGGATTCATTCTCGTTCACAGTCCACAGCAGCAGTAGTAGTCCTCAATGGGTACTTTCGTGCCGAGGGTGATACATTTTTAAAAATCACCCACTGGGAACGAGTCCGAACAGTCTCAAAGTTATTTCGATAATGAAACACAAAACAGAATATGAATGGACCGGTTTTCACATTGGATTCGTCTCGGTCCGATAAAAAAAACGGTTGAAACAACTATCTATCGACATCGAAACTCATGTGAATTTTCGTTCGAATTGACGACTTTTAAATCGGGAAACGAAGCCGAGTCTGCATGCAAGTATTTCTGTTGTCGAGTAATCCCTACAAACCGAGAACGCCGCGCGGAGCATCGGATTCATTCACGTTGACAGTCCACAGCAGCAGTAGTAGTCCTCAACGGCTTTTTTCATGCCGAGGGTGAAACATTTTTAAAAATCACCCACTGGGAACGAGTCCGAACAGTCTCAAGATTATTTCGATAATGAAACACAAAACAGAATATGAATGGACCGGTTTTCACATTGGATTCGTCTCGGTCCGATAAAAAAACGGTTGAAACAGGCGTATTTATCAACGTCGAATCTCATGTGAATTTTCGTTCGAATTGACGACTTTTAAAATGGGAAACGAATCCGAGTCGGCATGCAAGTATTTCTGTTGTCGAATAATCCCCACAAGCTGAGAACGCCGCGCGGAGCATCGGATACATTCACGTTCACATTCCACAGCAGCAGTAGTAGTCCTCAATGGCTTTTATCATGCCGAGGGTGAAACATTTGAAAAAATCACCCACTGGGAACGAGTCCGAACAGTCTCAACATTATTTCGATAGTGAAACACAAACCAGAATATGAATGGACCGGCTTTCGCATGGGATTCGTCTCGGTCCGATACAAAAACGGTTGAAACAGGCGTATTTATCGACATCGAAACTCATGTGAATTTTTGTTCGAATCGACGACTTTTAAAACGGGAAACGAATCCGAGTCTACATGCAAGTGTTTCTGTTGTCGATTAATCCCTTCATACTGAGAACGCCGCGCCGAGCATCGGATTTGTACACGTTCACAGTCCACAGCAGCAATTGTCCTCAATGGATATTTTCGTGCCGAGGGTGATACATTTTTAAAAATCACCCACTGGATACGAGTCCGGACAGTCTCAAAGTTATTTCGATAATGAAACACAAAACAAAATATAAATGGACCGGTTTTCACATTGGATTCGTCTCGGTCCGATAAAAAAAAACGGTCGAAACAGGCGTATTTATCGACATTGAAATTCATGTGAATTTTTGTTCGAATCGACGACTTTTAAAACGGGAAATGAATCCGAGTCTGCATGCAAGTATTTCTGTTGTCGAATAATCCCTACAAACTGAGAACGCCGCGCCGAGCATCGGATTCATTCTTGTTCACTGTCCACAGCAGCAGTAGTAGTCCTCAACGGCTTTTTTTCATGCCGAGGGTGAAACATTTTAAAAAATCACTCACTGGGAACGAGTCCGAACAGTCTCAAGATTATTTCGATAATGAAACACAAAACAGAATATGAATGGACCGGTTTTCACATTGGATTCGTCTCGGTCCGATAAAAAATCGGTTGAAACAGGCGTATTTATCGACATCGAAACTCATGTGAATTTTTGTTCGAATCGACGACTTTCAAATCGGGAAACGAAGCCGAGTCTGCATGCACGTGTTTCTGTTGTCGAATAGTTCCTCCAAACTGAGAACGCCGGGCCGAGCATCGGATTCGTTCACGTTCTCAGTCCACAGCAGCAATTGTCCTCAATGGATATTTTCGTGCCGAGGGTGATACATTTTTAAAAATCACCCACTGGGTACGAGTCCGAGCAGTTTCAAAGTTATTTCGATAATCTAACATAAAAAAGAATATGAATGGACCGGTTTTCACTTCGGATTCGTCTCGGTCCGATAAAAAGAACGGTTGAAACGGGCGTCTTCATCGACATCGAAACTCATGTGAATTTTTATTCGAATCGACGACTTTTAAATCGGGAAACTAATCCGAGTCTGCATGCAAGTATTTCTGTTGTCGAATAATCCCTACAAACTGAGAACGCCGCATCGGATTCATTCTCGTTCGCATTCCACAGCAGCAGTAGTAGTCCTCAATGGCTTTTATCATGCCGAGGGTGAAACATTTGAAAAAATCACCCACTGGGAACGAGTCCGAACAGTCTCAACATTATTTCGATAGTGAAACACAAAACAGAATATGAATGGACCGGTTTTCGCATCGGATTCGTCTCGGTCCGATAAAAAAAACGGTTGAAACAGGCGTATTTATCGACATCGAAACTCGTGTGAATTTTTGTTCGAATTGACGACTTTTAAAATTGGAAACGAATCCGAGTCTGCATGCAAGTATTTCTGTTGTCGAATAATCCCTACAAACTGAGAACGCCGCGCGGAGCATCGGATTCATTCACGTTCACAGTCCACAGCAGCAGTAGTAGTCCTCAACGGCATTTTTCATGCCGAGGGTGAAACATTTAAAAAAATCACCCACTGGGAACGAGTCCGAACAGTCTCAAGATTATTTCGATAATGAAACACAAAACAGAATATAAATGGACCGGTTTTCACATTGGATTCGTCTCGGTCCGATAAAAAAAAACGGTTGAAACAGGCGTATTTATCGACATCGAAACTCATGTGAATTTTTGTTCGAATCGACGACTTTTAAATCGGGAAACGAATCCGAGTCTGCATGCAAGTATTTCTGTTGTCGAATAATCCCTACAAACTGAGAACGCCGCGCCGAGCATCGTATTCATTCTTGTTCACAGTCCACAGCAGCAGTAGTAGTCCTCAACGGCTTTTTTCATGCCAAGGGTGAAACATTTTAAAAAATCACCCACTGGGAACGAGTCCGAACCGTCGCAAGATTATTTCCATAATGAAACACAAAACAGAATATGAATGGACCGGTTTTCACATTGGATTCATCTCGGTCCGATAAAAAAACGGTTGAAACAGGCGTATTTATCGACTTCGAAACTCATGTGAATTTTTGTTCGAATCGACGACTTTCAAATCGGGAAACGAAGCCGAGTCTGCATGCACGTGTTTCTGTTGTCGAATAGTTCCTCCAAACTGAGAACGCCGGGCCGAGCATCGGATTCGTTCACGTTCTCAGTCCACAGCAGCAATTGTTCCCAATGGATATTTTCGTGCCGAGGGTGATACATTTTTAAAAATCACCCACTGGGTACGAGTCCGAACAGTCTCAAAGTTATTTCGATAATCTAACACAAAACAGAATATGAATGGACCGGTTTTCACATCGGATTCGTCTCGGTCCGATAAAAAAAACGGTTGAAACAGGCGTATTTATCGACATCGAAACTCATGTGAATTTGTGTTCGAATCGACGACTTTTAAATCGGGAAACGAAGCCGAGTCTGCAGGCAAGTGTTTCTGTTGTCGAACAGTTCCTCCAAACTGAGAACGCCGGGCCGAGCATCGGATTCATTCTCGTTCACAGTCCACAGCAGCAGTAGTAGTCCTCAATGGGTACTTTCGTGCCGAGGGTGATTCATTTTTAAAAATCACCCACTGGGATCGAGTCCGAACAGTCTCAAAGTTATTTTGATAATGAAACACAAAACAGAATATGAATGGACCGGTTTTCACATTGGATTCGTCTCGGTCCGATAAAAAAAACGGTTGAAACAACTATCTATCAACATCCAAACTCATGTGAATTTTCGTTCGAATTGACGACTTTTAAATCGGGAAACGAAGCCGAGTCTGCATGCAAGTATTTCTGTTGTCGAGTAATCCCTACAAACCGAGAACGCCGCGCGGAGCATCGGATTCATTCAAGTTGACAGTCCACAGCAGCAGTAGTAGTCCTCAACGGCTTTTTTCATGCCGAGGGTGAAACATTTGTTCGAATCGACGGCTTTTAAATCGGGATACGAAGCCGAGTCTGCATCCAAGTGTTTCTGTTGTCGCACAGTTCCTCCAATCTGAGAACGCCGGGCCGAGCATCGGATTCATTATCGTTCACAGTCCACAGCAGCAGTAGTAGTCCTGAATGGGTATTTTCGTGCCGAGGGTGATAGATTTTTAAAAATCACTCGCTGGGTACGAGTCCGAACAGTCTCAAAGTTATTTCGATAATGAAACACAAAACAGAATATGAATGGACCGGTTTTCACATTGGATTCGTCTCGGTCCGATAAAAAAAACGGTCGAACCAGGCGTATTTATCGACATCGAAACTCATGTGAATTATTGTTCGAATCGACGACTTTTAAATCGGGAAACGAAGCCGAGTCTGCATGCAAGTGTTTCTGTTGTCGAGTAATCCCTACAAACCGAGAACGCCGCGCGGGGCATCGGATTCATTCACGTTGACAGTCCACAGCAGCAGTAGTAGTCCTCTACGGCATTTTTCATGCCGAGGGTGAAACATTTAAAATAATCACCCACTGGGAACGAGTCCGAACAGTCTCAAGATTATTTCGATAATGAAACACAAAACAGAATATGAATGGACCGGTTTTCGCATTGGATTCGTCTCGGTCCGATAAAAAAAAACGGTTGAAACAGGCGTATTTATCGACATCGAAACTCATGTGAATTTTTGTTCGAATCGACGACTTTTAAATCGGGAAACGAATCCGAGTCTGAATGCAAGTATTTCTGTTGTCGAATAATCCCTACAAACTGAGAACGCCGCGCCGAGCATCGGATTCATTCTTGTTCACAGTCCACAGCAGCAGTAGTAGTCCTCAACGGCTTTTTTCATGCCGAGGTGAAACATTTTAAAAAATCACGCACTGGGAACGAGTCCGAACCGTCTCAAGATTATTTCCATAATGAAACACAAAATAGAATATGAATGGACCGGTTTTCACATTGGATTCGTCTCGGTCCGATAAAAAACGGTTGAAACAGGCGTATTTATCGACTTCGAAACTCATGTGAATTTTTGTTCGAATCGACGACTTTCAAATCGGGAAACGAAGCCGAGTCTGCATGCACGTGTTTCTGTTGTCGAATAGTTCCTCCAAACGGAGAACGCCGGGCCGAGCATCGGATTCATTCTCGTTCACAGTCCACAGCAGCAGTAGTAGTCCTCAATGGGTACTTTCGTGCCGAGGGTGATACATTTTAAAAAATCACCCACTGGGAACGAGTCCGAACAGTCTCAAAGTTATTTCGATAATGAAACACAAAACAGAATATGAATGGACCGGTTTTCACATTGGATTCGTCTCGGTCCGATAAAAAAAACGGTTGAAACAACTATCTATCGACATCCAAACTCATGTGAATTTTCGTTCGAATTGACGACTTTTACATCGGGAAACGAAGCCGAGTCTGCATGCAAGTATTTCTGTTGTCGAGTAATCCCTACAAACCGAGAACGCCGCGCGGAGCATCGGATTCATTCACGTTAACAGTCCACAGCAGCAGTAGTAGTCCTCAACGGCTTTTTTCATGCCGAGGGTGAAACATTTGTTCGAATCGACGGCTTTTAAAACGGGTAACGAATCCTCGTCTGCATGCAAGTATTTCTGTCGTCGAGTAATCCCTACAAACCGAGAACGCCGCGCGGAGCATCGGATTCATTCACGTTGACAGTCCACAGCAGCAGTAGCAGTCCTCAACGGCTTTTTTCATGCCGAACGTGAAACATTTAAAAAAATCACGTACTGGGAGCGACTCCGAACGGTCTCAAGATTATTTCGATAATGAAACACAAGACAGAATATGAATGGACCGGTTTTCACATTGGATTCGTCTCGGTCCGATAAAAATAACGGTTGAAACCGGCGTATTTACCAACGTCGAATCTCATGTGAATATTCGTTCGAATTGACGACTTTTAAAATGGGAAACGAATACAAGTCTGCATGCAAGTATTTCTGTTGTCGAATAATCCCTACAACCTGAGAACGCCGCGCCGAGCATCGGATTCATTCTCGTTCACAGTCCACAGCAGCAGTAGTAGTCCTCAACGGCTTTTTTCATGCCGAGGGTGAAACATTTTAAAAAATCACACACTGGGAACGAGTCCGAACAGTCTCAAGATTATTTCGATAATGAAACACAAAACAGAATATGAATGGACCGGTTTTCACATTGGATTCGTCTCGGTCCGATAAAAAAACGTTTGAAACAGGCGTATTTATCAACGTCGAATCTCATGTGAATTTTCGTTCGAATTGACGACTTTTAAAATTGGAAACGAATCCGAGTCTGCATGCAAGTATTTCTGTTGTCGAATAATCCCTACAAACTGAGAACGCCGCGCGGAGCATCGGATTCATTCACGTTCACAGTCCACAGCGGCAGTAGTAGTCCTCAACGGCATTTTTCATGCCGAGGGTGAAACATTTAAAAAAATCACCCACTGGGAACGAGTCCGAACAGTCTCAAGATTATTTCGATAATGAAACACAAAACAGAATATAAATGGACCGGTTTTCACGTTGGATTCGTCTCGGTCCGATAAAAAAAAACGGTTGAAACAGGCGTATTTATCGACATCGAAACTCATGTGAATTTTTGTTCGAATCGACGACTTTTAAATCGGGAAACGAATCCGAGTCTGCATGCAAGTATTTCTGTTGTCGAATAATCCCTACAAACTGAGAACGCCGCGCCGAGCATCGTATTCATTCTTGTTCACAGTCCACAGCAGCAGTAGTAGTCCTCAACGGCTTTTTTCATGCCAAGGGTGAAACATTTTAAAAAATCACCCACTGGGAACGAGTCCGAACCGTCGCAAGATTATTTCCATAATGAAACACAAAACAGAATATGAACGGACCGGTTTTCACATTGGATTCGTCTCGGTCCGATAAAAAATCGGTTGAAACAGGCGTATTTATCGACATCGAAACTCATGTGAATTTTTGTTCGAATCGACGACTTTCAAATCGGGAAACGAAGCCGAGTCTGCATGCACGTGTTTCTGTTGTCGAATAGTTCCTCCAAACTGAGAACGCCGGGCCGAGCATCGGATTCGTTCACGTTCTCAGTCCACAGCAGCAATTGTCCTCAATGGATATTTTCGTGCCGAGGGTGATACATTTTTAAAAATCACCCACTGGGTACGAGTCCGAGCAGTTTCAAAGTTATTTCGATAATCTAACATAAAAAAGAATATGAATGGACCGGTTTTCACTTCGGATTCGTCTCGGTCCGATAAAAAGAACGGTTGAAACGGGCGTCTTCATCGACATCGAAACTCATGTGAATTTTTATTCGAATCGACGACTTTTAAATCGGGAAACTAATCCGAGTCTGCATGCAAGTATTTCTGTTGTCGAATAATCCCTACAAACTGAGAACGCCGCATCGGATTCATTCTCGTTCACATTCCACAGCAGCAGTAGTAGTCCTCAATGGCTTTTATCATGCCGAGGGTGAAACATTTGAAAAAATCACCCACTGGGAACGAGTCCGAACAGTCTCAACATTATTTCGATAGTGAAACACAAAACAGAATATGAATGGACCGGTTTTCGCATGGGATTCGTCTCGGTCCGATAAAAAAAACGGTTGAAACAGGCGTATTTATCGACATCGAAACTCGTGTGAATTTTTGTTCGAATTGACGACTTTTAAAATTGGAAACGAATCCGAGTCTGCATGCAAGTATTTCTGTTGTCGAATAATCCCTACAAACTGAGAACGCCGCGCGGAGCATCGGATTCATTCACGTTCACAGTCCACAGCAGCAGTAGTAGTCCTCAACGGCATTTTTCATGCCGAGGGTGAAACATTTAAAAAAATCACCCACTGGGAACGAGTCCGAACAGTCTCAAGATTATTTCGATAATGAAACACAAAACAGAATATAAATGGACCGGTTTTCACATTGGATTCGTCTCGGTCCGATAAAAAAAAACGGTTGAAACAGGCGTATTTATCGACATCGAAACTCATGTGAATTTTTGTTCGAATCGACGACTTTTAAATCGGGAAACGAATCCGAGTCTGCATGCAAGTATTTCTGTTGTCGAATAATCCCTACAAACTGAGAACGCCGCGCCGAGCATCGTATTCATTCTTGTTCACAGTCCACAGCAGCAGTAGTAGTCCTCAACGGCTTTTTTCATGCCAAGGGTGAAACATTTTAAAAAATCACCCACTGGGAACGAGTCCGAACCGTCGCAAGATTATTTCCATAATGAAACACAAAACAGAATATGAATGGACCGGTTTTCACATTGGATTCATCTCGGTCCGATAAAAAAACGGTTGAAACAGGCGTATTTATCGACTTCGAAACTCATGTGAATTTTTGTTCGAATCGACGACTTTCAAATCGGGAAACGAAGCCGAGTCTGCATGCACGTGTTTCTGTTGTCGAATAGTTCCTCCAAACTGAGAACGCCGGGCCGAGCATCGGATTCGTTCACGTTCTCAGTCCACAGCAGCAATTGTTCCCAATGGATATTTTCGTGCCGAGGGTGATACATTTTAAAAAATCACCCACTGGGAACGAGTCCGAACAGTCTCAAAGTTATTTCGATAATGAAACACAAAACAGAATATGAATGGACCGGTTTTCACATTGGATTCGTCTCGGTCCGATAAAAAAAAACGGTTGAAACAACTATCTATCGACATCCAAACTCATGTGAATTTTCGTTCGAATTGACGACTTTTACATCGGGAAACGAAGCCGAGTCTGCATGCAAGTATTTCTGTTGTCGAGTAATCCCTACAAACCGAGAACGCCGCGCGGAGCATCGGATTCATTCACGTTAACAGTCCACAGCAGCAGTAGTAGTCCTCAACGGCTTTTTTCATGCCGAGGGTGAAACATTTGTTCGAATCGACGGCTTTTAAAACGGGTAACGAATCCTCGTCTGCATGCAAGTATTTCTGTCGTCGAGTAATCCCTACAAACCGAGAACGCCGCGCGGAGCATCGGATTCATTCACGTTGACAGTCCACAGCAGCAGTAGCAGTCCTCAACGGCTTTTTTCATGCCGAACGTGAAACATTTAAAAAAATCACGTACTGGGAGCGACTCCGAACGGTCTCAAGATTATTTCGATAATGAAACACAAGACAGAATATGAATGGACCGGTTTTCACATTGGATTCGTCTCGGTCCGATAAAAATAACGGTTGAAACAGGCGTATTTACCAACGTCGAATCTCATGTGAATATTCGTTCGAATTGACGACTTTTAAAATGGGAAACGAATACAAGTCTGCATGCAAGTATTTCTGTTGTCGAATAATCCCTACAACCTGAGAACGCCGCGCCGAGCATCGGATTCATTCTCGTTCACAGTCCACAGCAGCAGTAGTAGTCCTCAACGGCTTTTTTCATGCCGAGGGTGAAACATTTTAAAAAATCACACACTGGGAACGAGTCCGAACAGTCTCAAGATTATTTCGATAATGAAACACAAAACAGAATATGAATGGACCGGTTTTCACATTGGATTCGTCTCGGTCCGATAAAAAAACGTTTGAAACAGGCGTATTTATCAACGTCGAATCTCATGTGAATTTTCGTTCGAATTGACGACTTTTAAAATTGGAAACGAATCCGAGTCTGCATGCAAGTATTTCTGTTGTCGAATAATCCCTACAAACTGAGAACGCCGCGCGGAGCATCGGATTCATTCACGTTCACAGTCCACAGCAGCAGTAGTAGTCCTCAACGGCATTTTTCATGCCGAGGGTGAAACATTTAAAAAAATCACCCACTGGGAACGAGTCCGAACAGTCTCAAGATTATTTCGATAATGAAACACAAAACAGAATATAAATGGACCGGTTTTCACGTTGGATTCGTCTCGGTCCGATAAAAAAAAACGGTTGAAACAGGCGTATTTATCGACATCGAAACTCATGTGAATTTTTGTTCGAATCGACGACTTTTAAATCGGGAAACGAATCCGAGTCTGCATGCAAGTATTTCTGTTGTCGAATAATCCCTACAAACTGAGAACGCCGCGCCGAGCATCGTATTCATTCTTGTTCACAGTCCACAGCAGCAGTAGTAGTCCTCAACGGCTTTTTTCATGCCAAGGGTGAAACATTTTAAAAAATCACCCACTGGGAACGAGTCCGAACCGTCGCAAGATTATTTCCATAATGAAACACAAAACAGAATATGAATGGACCGGTTTTCACATTGGATTCATCTCGGTCCGATAAAAAAACGGTTGAAACAGGCGTATTTATCGACTTCGAAACTCATGTGAATTTTTGTTCGAATCGACGACTTTCAAATCGGGAAACGAAGCCGAGTCTGCATGCACGTGTTTCTGTTGTCGAATAGTTCCTCCAAACTGAGAACGCCGGGCCGAGCATCGGATTCGTTCACGTTCTCAGTCCACAGCAGCAATTGTTCCCAATGGATATTTTCGTGCCGAGGGTGATACATTTTTAAAAACCACCCACTGGGTACGAGTCCGAACAGTCTCAAAGTTATTCCGATAATCTAACACAAAACAGAATATGAATGGACCGGTTTTCACATCGGATTCGTCTCGGTCCGATAAAAAAAACGGTTGAAACAGGCGTATTTATCGACATCGAAACTCATGTGAATTTGTGTTCGAATCGACGACTTTTAAATCGGGAAACGAAGCCGAGTCTGCAGGCAAGTGTTTCTGTTGTCGAACAGTTCCTCCAAACTGAGAACGCCGGGCCGAGCATCGGATTCATTCTCGTTCACAGTCCACAGCAGCAGTAGTAGTCCTCAATGGGTACTTTCGTGCCGAGGGTGATTCATTTTTAAAAATCACCCACTGGGATCGAGTCCGAACAGTCTCAAAGTTATTTTGATAATGAAACACAAAACAGAATATGAATGGACCGGTTTTCACATTGGATTCGTCTCGGTCCGATAAAAAAAACGGTTGAAACAACTATCTATCAACATCCAAACTCATGTGAATTTTCGTTCGAATTGACGACTTTTAAATCGGGAAACGAAGCCGAGTCTGCATGCAAGTATTTCTGTTGTCGAGTAATCCCTACAAACCGAGAACGCCGCGCGGAGCATCGGATTCATTCACGTTGACAGTCCACAGCAGCAGTAGTAGTCCTCAACGGCTTTTTTCATGCCGAGGGTGAAACATTTGTTCGAATCGACGGCTTTTAAATCGGGATACGAAGCCGAGTCTGCATCCAAGTGTTTCTGTTGTCGCACAGTTCCTCCAATCTGAGAACGCCGGGCCGAGCATCGGATTCATTATCGTTCACAGTCCACAGCAGCAGTAGTAGTCCTGAATGGGTATTTTCGTGCCGAGGGTGATAGATTTTTAAAAATCACTCGCTGGGTACGAGTCCGAACAGTCTCAAAGTTATTTCGATAATGAAACACAAAACAGAATATGAATGGACCGGTTTTCACATTGGATTCGTCTCGGTCCGATAAAAAAAACGGTCGAACCAGGCGTATTTATCGACATCGAAACTCATGTGAATTATTGTTCGAATCGACGACTTTTAAATCGGGAAACGAAGCCGAGTCTGCATGCAAGTGTTTCTGTTGTCGAGTAATCCCTACAAACCGAGAACGCCGCGCGGGGCATCGGATTCATTCACGTTGACAGTCCACAGCAGCAGTAGTAGTCCTCTACGGCATTTTTCATGCCGAGGGTGAAACATTTAAAATAATCACCCACTGGGAACGAGTCCGAACAGTCTCAAGATTATTTCGATAATGAAACACAAAACAGAATATGAATGGACCGGTTTTCACATTGGATTCGTCTCGGTCCGATAAAAAAAAAACGGTTGAAACAGGCGTATTTATCGACATCGAAACTCATGTGAATTTTTGTTCGAATCGACGACTTTTAAATCGGGAAACGAATCCGAGTCTGAATGCAAGTATTTCTGTTGTCGAATAATCCCTACAAACTGAGAACGCCGCGCCGAGCATCGTATTCATTCTTGTTCACAGTCCACAGCAGCAGTAGTATTCCTCAACGGCTTTTTTCATGCCAAGGGTGAAACATTTTAAAAAATCACCCACTGGGAACGAGTCCGAACCGTCGCAAGATTATTTCCATAATGAAACACAAAACAGAATATGAATGGACCGGTTTTCACATTGGATTCATCTCGGTCCGATAAAAAAACGGTTGAAACAGGCGTATTTATCGACTTCGAAACTCATGTGAATTTTTGTTCGAATCGACGACTTTCAAATCGGGAAACGAAGCCGAGTCTGCATGCACGTGTTTCTGTTGTCGAATAGTTCCTCCAAACTGAGAACGCCGGGCCGAGCATCGGATTCGTTCACGTTCTCAGTCCACAGCAGCAATTGTTCCCAATGGATATTTTCGTGCCGAGGGTGATACATTTTTAAAAACCACCCACTGGGTACGAGTCCGAACAGTCTCAAAGTTATTCCGATAATCTAACACAAAACAGAATATGAATGGACCGGTTTTCACATCGAATTCGTCTCGGTCCGATAAAAAAAACGGTTGAAACAGGCGTATTTATCGACATCGAAACTCATGTGAATTTGTGTTCGAATCGACGACTTTTAAATCGGGAAACGAAGCCGAGTCTGCAGGCAAGTGTTTCTGTTGTCGAACAGTTCCTCCAAACTGAGAACGCCGGGCCGAGCATCGGATTCATTCTCGTTCACAGTCCACAGCAGCAGTAGTAGTCCTCAATGGGTACTTTCGTGCCGAGGGTGATTCATTTTTAAAAATCACCCACTGGGATCGAGTCCGAACAGTCTCAAAGTTATTTTGATAATGAAACACAAAACAGAATATGAATAGACCGGTTTTCACATTGGATTCGTCTCGGTCCGATAAAAAAAACGGTTGAAACAACTATCTATCAACATCCAAACTCATGTGAATTTTCGTTCGAATTGACGACTTTTAAATCGGGAAACGAAGCCGAGTCTGCATGCAAGTATTTCTGTTGTCGAGTAATCCCTACAAACCGAGAACGCCGCGCGGAGCATCGGATTCATTCACGTTGACAGTCCACAGCAGCAGTAGTAGTCCTCAACGGCTTTTTTCATGCCGAGGGTGAAACATTTGTTCGAATCGACGGCTTTTAAATCGGGATACGAAGCCGAGTCTGCATCCAAGTGTTTCTGTTGTCGCACAGTTCCTCCAATCTGAGAACGCCGGGCCGAGCATCGGATTCATTATCGTTCACAGTCCACAGCAGCAGTAGTAGTCCTGAATGGGTATTTTCGTGCCGAGGGTGATAGATTTTTAAAAATCACTCGCTGGGTACGAGTCCGAACAGTCTCAAAGTTATTTCGATAATGAAACACAAAACAGAATATGAATGGACCGGTTTTCACATTGGATTCGTCTCGGTCCGATAAAAAAAACGGTCGAACCAGGCGTATTTATCGACATCGAAACTCATGTGAATTATTGTTCGAATCGACGACTTTTAAATCGGGAAACGAAGCCGAGTCTGCATGCAAGTGTTTCTGTTGTCGAGTAATCCCTACAAACCGAGAACGCCGCGCGGAGCATCGGATTCATTCACGTTGACAGTCCACAGCAGCAGTAGTAGTCCTCAACGGCATTTTTCATGCCGAGGGTGAAACATTTAAAAAAATCACCCACTGGGAACGAGTCCGAACAGTCTCAAGATTATTTCGATAATGAAACACAAAACAGAATATGAATGGACCGGTTTTCACATTGGATTCGTCTCGGTCCGATAAAAAAAAACGGTTGAAGCAGGCGTATTTATCGACATCGAAACTCGTGAATTTTTGTTCGAATCGACGACTTTTAAATCGGGAAACGAATCCGAGTCTGCATGTAAGTGTTTCTGTTGTCGAACAGTTCCTCCAAACTGAGAACGCCGGGCCGAGCATCGGATTCATTCTCGTTCACAGTCCACAGCAGCAGTAGTAGTCCTCAATGGGTATTTTCGTGCCGAGGGTGATACATTTTTAAAAATCACCCACTGGGTCCGAGTCCGAACAGTCTCAAAGTTATTTCGATAATGAAACACAAAACAGAATATGAATGGACCGGTTTTCACATTGGATTCGTCTCGGTCCGATAAAAATAACGGTTGAAACAACTATCTATCGACATCGAAACTCATGTGAATTTTCGTTCGAATCGACGACTATTAAATCGGGAAACGAAGCCGAGTCTGCATGCAAGTGTTTCTGTCATCGAATCGTCCCTCCAAACTGAGAACGCCACACCGAGCATCGGATTTGTTCACTTTCATAGTCCACAGCAACAGTAGGAGTCCTCAATGGATATTTTCGTGCCGAGGGAAATACATTTTAGAAAATCACCCACTGGGAACGAGTCCGAACAGTTGTTACATCCTGGCGATCTTGCCCTCCATTAAATGACCTAGAACATAAAGAACAAACATAGTTTTCCATATACTTACCCTAGACATTATGTTACTCCAAATAAGAATACGAATATGTATTAAGTATCACTACCCAGGCATATTTATGTATATGTAGTATAAAATAGACAATGTAATCAATAATATAATTCTCTATTTTTACAAGAAACAATATGTCTCACAATACTTTTATGCCCTAAATGGCTCAAATATAAATAATCACGTAATTCTGCATTATATACATAATACTACATACACTTAAGAATAAATAGAGCCTATGTATAACTTCATAAAAACATATTGTTCCCCCTTAAATTCCTTAAGGGTAGGATAAACATAAAATTAGGTAAACCCTTTTTGTCACCAAATATAACGCAATAAACGGATAATAAAAAAATAAATACGAAATCATAATATTAATTCAATCTCCTTAAAAACGCTTAAAACCAGGTTAAAATAGAACTTTTTAAAGCTTGACTTTTACAATATTAAACGGCACATTCAGTAGTAAAAAACGCCCCAAATACCATATTTTTACGACCAACCAATCATGTTAAAATTATTTAAAACATAGTTAAAATTAGGTTAAAATGAGTACGGCTATCCGCCATATTAAAGAGGGAAAAATCCCGATTCCAACTATACCCTTCCCATAATTTTAAAGTAATTAGAACTATTTAATTACGATTTTTCAAAAGAGGAGATCTTGCTTCAACTTCCTATGACGTCATGTTCTCCTGATATTCCTGCTCTTAGTCGCGACCCGCGAAATTCGTTTCCCTCAAAACTAAAAATCGTACCGCGGTTCCGCGGGTGTCAAAATTTCCCTAAAAATCCATTCTTTCATGTAGACCCAACTCGCGGCCCCGGCGACCATTGTTTTCTCCCAAAAACTCAAAAAACCTGCAAATCCACGGTTACCCCGTGTTACTGTATACCTATAGGGTTCTCTCAGGCATCCCTTTCCATCCTAGTATATGCATCCTGAAGGGGGGCCCACTATGATAGTTCCCCAATACCTCAGTGCACATGCACTTGGACCTTGGCTCTACGTGCAGCCGCCATGACAGTCGCCACGAGGCGCACGGTCACCATCAAAATCACGTCCCATCAATATTATTGGTAACTCAAAACTACATCTCGCAGAAATCACGTAGCATAAACATTGATATTAAAACTTGGGGCCACCTCACTATCTACCCAGACTAAACATCCGGCGGATACTGTCACCAACTACGCACCATTCCTTTGTTCCAAATTTGTTAATGCAAAATCCCTTGTTAACCAAGATAGTCTTATTGTTAAATCTCATAAAGGTTCCCTGTAGTCTTAAATATTATATTCTATTTTGAATCTTGAATTTAGAGCAATATTAGCTATTTTAGAATGTTAATAATAAATTTTGATAGCAAAATAACCACGTAAAAATAAGTTACCAATGTTAATAAAACTATCAACCTATCCTAACGCGCGCAACATATTCTAATGCGCACCGCTAACTTTAATAGATATTTAATAAGATATTTTAATAAAATGTTTTACCGTCAGTATACCTATATATATACTCCGATATTTTCTTTAAGTTCTATAACATTATAACAGCTAACAATTCCTATACGAAATACTTACCCGCCGTATAAAGAAATAAAAGGTACATAACAATCAAATTTTATTCAATATTTGCAAGACTTGTATAACAAAAATCATACATTAAACAATTAGGACAAGTTGCGCAATTATGAAACATTTATTGTAAAACCACATACAAAAATTGAACAATATGAACTAATGTAATAAATTGTAAGACTCATGATAAATTAATTAGAATTAATTTATCAAGAGTACCATTTGATCCTGTAAGAACAAAAGAGAAAAACGCCGGTACTCCATGCCGTCCCATAAGAGTAAGGGAGAAGGAAGGATGCCTACGTCACAACAGCGCCCACTTCCCCGACGCTGGATGCTGGCCCCACCAAGATGGCCGCCGCCTCCACTCGAGAAGTATATAAAAGGAGGGGTACCTCTCCTTCACCAGTTCTCCGGTCTCTCCACCAGTCAATCGCGCTTCTCCGTCCGTTGGACCCGCACGCTGGAAAATCGGCTCTTGTCATAATTTTTGAATCTTTGATTCTTTTTGGGTAACAGTTATACCCTTTTTTTTATTTATACGAATATTCATTTCGTACGTTTACTTTCATTATATTCAATCTATTCTCCGCGATTTCATTCATCTTTAAAATTGTAACAATATATCGATAATCTCAAAAAGTGATCTTCGTCTTGTGTTAATTTATTGTATTAAACCTGAATTCCTCGATTTAATCAAAAGTGTTACTCATCGTTTTCTTCGGCATCTTTTATTTAGAATTACAAGCATATTCAAAAAATACTTGTCAACGGAATTGTGCCAGTTTATCCAAAGTTTCTCTACTACTTTTCCCTTGTGTTTTGGTGTTCCTTAGCTGAGCACGTAACGTCCTCATCCTTTTCCGGTGATTAGGTGATCTTTCGTGCTGCCTAGTGGCCTGGCACGGTCACCACGATCTACCGTGCAATCTCATTTCCTAAAACAAATTTGAATTTAGTGCTATTCCGTTTGCACGAATTCATATCCCTTTCAGTGTTGCAAGTGTGCTGCCTAGGGCCCAAGCACCTGTACCACAACTTGGAAACTGGGACAATACCTGAAACAATTATTTCAAATTAATTAGTTAACTTATGTTTTTCTCTAATGCCAAGAAGACAGAATGCAGGTGTTCACTTCCAACGACGCCGTGCCCAGTCTAGCCGAGGTGGGCATCGGGTCGACATTCCCGCGGTGATAATAGAACTCTAGAACAACGGTTTAATCAATTGCCGCTTAGTGCAAGACTGCGAATTATTTCAAATACTCTCCTCCATTCGCGAGTGTATATCGTGGACGATCGTTCGATCCGTCGCGATCTCCGCCGTCACCTGTCAGTGATCCAGACGCATCAACGGTCGTTGCATCACCTGAACACGAAGTAACATTTCCTGTTATTTCATTCGACGTCGAATCTTCCTCTATCGTCGTCGAGCCAGAAATCAGTTCTTACGTCGTGGATTCACCTGTTGCTGATTCCTCATCGGTCGTTGAGTCCGCACACGATTAGATTCCATTCCTATGGGTGCGTGTACATCGTCTTCTAGGAGGCCTGCTGTGGAACTTGCTGTCCCTGAAATCACCATTCGGTTTGAGATAGTCCACACCGATCGCGGAAGTTCCCTCCAGATACAGCAGCGTCCTCTCCCTCCACCCGCTACGCACCGCCGCTCGTAAGGGTAAGTTAGATTAATTCGCGCTACTATCTTTTCTACACTCTTACTCTAATTTTGTATTTTCTACATTTTATAACAATACTTACCAATTGCCGATTGTGACCTGATCCTCATCCCTGTGGGGCACATTCCCGACTAAAGGCAGGATCTCAAGGCTGGCGTCCGTTTTCTGAAAATAGAAGGAAAATACACTTATCCAAAAATAACGTAAATTTAACCGCACAGTCCGAATTGCGTACTTCTTTTCTTTAAGAATATATTTTTTTTATCTATAATAAATTCCCGGACGTAACAGGATAAAATTTCGTGGTGGCAGCGGTGGGATACCACTGAGTCACATCGGTAAATGAAAATCCTTTTCTGTAACAATACAAATTTTACAATCACTTGAATAAATAGATATAATATTTTGGAATATTAAATAAATTTTGAAGTAAAATTAAAAATAGTTTTTATTCTTATATATATATATATTATGTTCTTTAAGATTTTTGTTCCCTCTCTAGCAACCATCAGATAATTTCAAAAACTATTAAATACTTAAATAATTCCTCTTAGGAAAATATAGTAGTAAACGTTTTAAACGAAAAAAAAATCAACATCTTTCCCTTTCATTTATTGTTCTTGTGATAATAAAATAATAACAAAACAATAAATTTATCTAACAAACCAGTATTTTACAAAATGGCGACTAGATCCAAAACTCGCCAACTAAACGAAGAAGAACTTCGTATTCTATCAGAACAATTGGACAAAAAACAAGAACTTTTACGCGAACAAGAAAAATCCCTTATGGAAAAAGACCAAGAAACTCAAGAAAAACTCGAGGCCCTCGAGGCACGTCAGCGGGAGATGACCACCCCTTCCGAACCTTCAAATTTACATACCGAACAATTTTCGGCCCTCCAAGGGGTCCTGTCTACACTGGTCTCCCAGATGGGAAACCTTCGTACCGAAATCACTGAAATTAGAAATGAGAGGAACGGTCAAAATTGCCCGCCACCTACAAATTCAATACGTCCGGAACAAACCGTCTACTTCGATGAAAATCATTCGAACTCGGTTCCGCGTAATCAAAATTTGAAATTTAAAGACGCATTAGAGTCCGTGCCAATTTTCAACGGGTACAATATTCCGGTGCTACGTTTCATTAGATCTTGCAAACGGGCCAGGGATATGTTCACACCCAGTCTCGAATCTAACCTGATGCAACTTCTCAGGAACAAATTAAAAGGACACGCCGCTACTGCATTGGAGGATTATACGTTCAACGTTTCCGATTTTGCTGATCGATTGAAATCTCTTTTTGGATCCGCGAAAACACTCAATGAGTTCCGTGGTGAAGTCGGTAATATTACAAAACTCAAATCCGAACACATAATCGATTACATCAGTCGTATAAAAGATTTGCATATGGCCATCAAAGAGGCCGAACTCGATAATCACGGTTTAATTCGTTCTGATCAATACGACACATTGGACAATGACACCTAGAACTGTTTTATTAAGGGGATTCCCCCCGATTTTCGAATGAGATTAAAAATTGAAGGCTTCCTGAATCTAGAGGACGCCTATAGTAAAGCCATAAAAGTTGAAAAAGAAATAAGCCGCGATCGTTCACAATTCCGGCCCGATAACAAACCAAGTGTTGCACAGGTAAAGACTCTCTCCCCGTCCGAGAGACCAACCTGTTCTCATTGTAGCCGCAATCATCCTTCAGAGAATTGCTGGCAAAAATTTCCTGAAAAGAGGCCCGCTCAAGGCCCTCAATTTAAACCGAAAAATGATAATAATAACGCGTCCCAACCAAACAACCAGCGCGATAACAGACCGCGCCCTCCTTGTGCATATTGCCAAAAACCGGGACACTCCGAGCCTCAGTGCTATAAAAAACAAAACGATGAACGTAACAGAGCCCAACCCGATCCAAAAAACTCGGGCTCTCCCCCCGTGGTCAGGGCCTCCCCTCGGGACGAAATTCACCAGGAGCGCCCTGTAAGAACCATAGAGACACTGCCGCGCGAACCGTCAGGGTCCGCCTAACTCAACACGATACTGCTCCGTCGGTTTACCTGGATTGCCCTCAACTCTCGGGACTAACCGAATTTTTTATTGATTCCGGATCGACGTTAACCTCGTAAAACATCATGTAGTTAACGCAAATATTAATGGTGAAAATATTTTGAACCTAAAGGGCATCTCCAACGCCCCTGTCAAAACTTTGGGATCAGTTTACTTAAATATCAACGATACACTTGCGGAATTCCACGTCGTACACGACTGATTCCCTATTGAACAAAATGCCCTTATCGGCAATGAATTTTTGGCCTAAAATGAGGCCCTTGTCGACTGGCAAAATTTACAGTTGTGTTATAAGGATCACGTGATCCCTTTTATTTCAAAGGAGACAATTTCCATTCCTAAACGCTCGAAATGTGTATGCTTCATCAAAATACGAAACCCCGAGGTAAAAGAGGGTTACATTCTAAGGCTCCACTTTGGAGGTGGAATATTCGTAGGCGAAGCACTCGTTGCGGTAAAAAATGGAATTGCTCAATTAATGGCGCATAATTCCACGGAGGATGACTTGGCCTGGTACATACCTACAGTAACCATTCAAGAGGTCAGTCTCAAATCCAGTACCGATATGGAATTATCCTTCGCACCCTCAGGGGATCATAAGGAGTCCAAGGGGGTTGAGGAGGAGTCATTAATTTCTTGTGCGTTTCCCGAATTTCGGAACGACCAAATAAAATTTGAAGAAGCATTTATGGCCCCAACGAAGCGGGTCCTAAAGATCGAAAAAGAAAACGAAGTAAAAGACGTCTTGTCACTGCTCCGGTTAGAGCATTTGAATGCAGAGGAACGCGAAAATGTATCCTCCCTCGTTAAAGAAAATGCCGACTTGTTTCACATCCCGGGAAAACCTCTCGGATTTACCAGCGCTATTAACCATCGAATCATTACGACGGACGACCAGCCGGTCTTCACCCGTCAATATCGTTTTCCACCTGTTCATAAGGAGGAAATAACAAAACAAGTGAGTGAATTAATTTCTGGGGAAATCATAGAGCCGTCCACTTCCCCTTATAGTTCGCCCGTCTGGATTGTCCCAAAAAAGGAGGACTCCCAGGGCAACAAACGTTGGCGAATGGTCATCGACTATCGCAATTTAAATGAAAAAACAATAGGGGATGCCTACCCGCTACCCCAAATTAATGAAATCCTCGATCAATTGGGTAACGCCAAATACTTTTCCATTTTTTATCTCGCTAGCGGTTTTCACCAAATCCGAGTCCACCCTGAGGACGCACATAAGACCGCATTCGCGACTCCATTTGGTCACTATCAGTTTAGCCGAATGCCCTTCGGACTAAAAAACGCGCGCGCGACTTTTCAACGTCTTAAGTACTCCGGTAACGTCTTAAGTACTCCGGTAAGTACGACCAAGTACTTACCAGATTACAAGGAAATGAGTTATTTGTATATTTGGACGACATCGTTATCTATGCCCAAAGTCTCGGTGAACACGAAAAGAAATTTAACAAACTTGCAAAGAGGTTGAGACAAGCAAATCTTAAACTCCAGCCCGATAAGTGCGAGTTCTTAAAACATGAAGTAGCCTACTTAGGGCACATTATAAGCGAAAACGGGGTAAAACCTGACCCGAAAAAATTAGAATCTTTACAAAAGTACCCTAAACCAACAACACAAAAGAAAATCAAACAATTCTTGGGTCTTGCGGGTTACTATCGACGTTTCATCGATAATTTTTCAGGCATCGCGAAGCCCCTCACTCACCTTTTGAAAAAGGGAACTCCCTTCAAGTGGACCGATACACAAGAACAAGCGTTCACTACCCTTCGCAATGCACTGTGTAAAGAACCGGTTTTGCAGTATCCGGATTTTTCAAAACCATTTACAATAACTACAGACGCTTCTGACATTGCCGTTGGCCGTGTCCTTAGTCAAGGGGAAATCGGAAAAGACCGCCCTATAAGTTACGCTTCACGTACATTGAACAAGCATGAACAAAACTATTCTACCATCGAAAAGGAACTTCTTGCAATCATTTATAGCGTCAATCACTTTCGTCCATACGTTTACGGACAACAGTTTGTGCTGGTCACGGATCACAAGCCCCTAGTCTGGCTTCACTCCGTGAAGGATCCGGCTAACCGTTTGGTACATTGGCGTCTAAGTCTCGCGAATTATACATATAAAATCATTTACAAACCCGGCAGGGCTAACAGCAACGCTGACGCCTTATCCCGGAACCCCCCTATCGAATCGAAAACAGTACTCTCGGTGACGCATTCACCAAACAAAAATACAAGTTCAGACGACGAAAGAATCTTTTCCCCGGTAAAAAGAAAACAAAAAGGGGACAAAAAGGGAAAAAGCCAATTGAGCGCTGCTCGTAAACGGCTTCACTCAACTTCAGACGATGAACCATTTTTGGGTTTCGAAAAAAATAAACAACTAGAAGCACGTAAACAAGTACAGTCGCCTATCGAAGATAACGAACCATTTTTGGGTTTTAACAAGAATGATCAAGCAAAAGCTGAAAAGGAAACACATCCTACGGTACTTACCGATCTTGATAATGCAGAAAAACTCCCTGAAAGTGAAAGTGGTTTGGGAACACCTCTCCCTCCTACGGATCGCCCTATAGATCCTCCGGATGATCCACCTCCCGATCCTCCCCAAGACCTTCCCATGGTCTCACCAGATTTGTCCGACCTACGCGAAACAATGAAAGAATTGAAAAGTAATAATGATAACGAAGGTATACCCGAAAGTGAAGACGAATCAGACGACGAGTCAACTTCCAGCGATATTATAGACAATGAAAACCCTCAATTTGTTATTCCCGAGGAAGATCGTCACTTGTCAAACCTTTTGAAAATTCGCGAAACGTGCGACCGTTTATCTATGCAACGAGACAACCTCGTCATATTCGTTACCACGACCGGGCAACCAATTGATAATGGCGCAAAGGATCTCCAGGCGCAGGTTTTGTATCCCAAACTAGAACAATTAACGTACCTGCGAGTACGTATAAAAACCGAAAAATCAAAACGAATAATAGCAATGCCCATTATGGGAAACATTCACGAAAACCTCGAACTCGAGGATTTAATCGAAATAATCGACTCACTACGAGACGCCATACGTGAATCATGTTTCGACCAAATCAACATCGCAAAAACAAGTCTCGGCAATATTTCATGGGCCGAAATAAAAAATCTGCTTTACGAGAGTCTCCGTAAGGAAAACCTTAACCTCACCATTTGTACGCAATTGGTCCAAATTCCCCCAGAGGAAGACCGATTGGAAATCATTAAGGAAAAACACGATTCACTCATAGGTGGTCATAAAGGTGTAGGCAAAACCTATAAACGTATCCGAGAAAACTACTTTTGGAAAAATATGAAAACTCAGATCCAAGATTATATTCAACATTCAACAGGCCGCGTTCGATAAGATCGCCATGGACATGGTTGGGCCCCTCCCTTTGACGCGAAATAACAACGAGTACATACTCACCCTACAAGATCTACTCACCAAATATTCCCTGGCTATTCCATTGAGCCGGACAACATCAGTAGACATCAGTAACGCTTTCGTCAAGAATTTCATCGCTCGATTTGGCGCTCCCCGCGCAATCCTCACCGACCAAGGGTCCAATTTCTGCCGTAGCCTGATGAAAGCTATTGCGAAAAAATTTAAAATAAAAACATATCAAACAACGGCATTCCACCCACAGAGCAATGGGTCCATCGAAAGGTCCCACCACGTGCTCATGGAGTACCTAAAACAATACGTGAACGAAAATTCCGATTGGGACGATTACATAGACCTTGCTATGTTCTCGTACAACACGAGTCGTCATGAGGGAACGGGTTACACCCCACACGAACTCGTCTTCGGGAAACTTGCACGCCACCCATCGGCACTCCATCAAATCGAGGATTCCCAAGACTCGTCCTATTCAGAGTACCTTGCGGAATTATTTACTCGAATCGACAATCTTCAAACATTGGCATCCGACAACCTGAAACAAGCAAAAGAAAAATCAAAAGGATATTACGATCGCAACATAAATCCAAAACATTTTAAAGTTGGCGATCGCGTATTAATGTTAAAGGAACCCCAAAAAGGGAAATTCGGGGACCAGTACACTGAGCCCTGCGAAATTATCGAGATTTTATCCGGGGGAAATATCAAAATCATGTACCAAAATAAACCCCGCATTGTTCACGCGAACAAACTCAGAGGCACCAGGCTGTAACCAAACATTTGGTTTTCGGTTGCAGCATGGATCCGAAAATATGTATTGTGGCAATCATCTTCATCCGCGTCGTTACCAGCCTCATCGGTTACGACTGCGGTGCTCCTGCATTAAACGTTACAACGATCTCGCTAAACGACATCGGAGGATGCGACATCCCAATCGTATCACCAACACCGGTGCCCGTACGAATCCAGCTAGTACAACTTTCGGAATTCACAAGAACGGAAGTCATACAATGTAAGGTCGAAATCGACCGCACGGTGTATTATTGCGGCATGCATTCACACAACTCCGTGGTGCAAAATGGCCATCAAGTTTACCTTAGCGAACTCACCGGTAAAGGTTGCCGCTCGCTTCAGGAAACTGGAATAATACAACTCGGATTTGCCGCATACGTCGCTGGTGTAAAAAGAAACAGCACCACCTTACGCAGTATTACTCTCGCCGGGTCAATTTCTAGTGAAGGTACCTGTAAGGGAGCGCAATACAGCGACCTATTTGGAAGTTGGGATAACGTCATAGTCCAAGCTTCCGCCAAAATCACGATTTCAAATTACGAGGCGTCGGTCAACATGGCGACCGACCGCATCATTCTACAAAGCACGACTCAGTGCCAACTATCTGATGGATCCTGTACAGATGTCGAAGGTAACCAGGCATTCTGGAAAACGGAACCCGTTGATACCTGTTCGTTTAACCGATATGACGTCCTCTACGATGGAATGGCAACGAAGCTGCGCACCATCGAAAATTCTGTTCAAACTCCAGACGTCTACACGTTAACAACTCAAGAAACGACATTTGCTTTGGCTGTAAGAAGCGAAAAATCGCTGTGTGGTTACACCCTAATCCGGACCGAGCATCCAAAACTCTTCATTCTTGAAACACGCGATGGTCAAACCTTTGCATCGCAACGTAAGGTCCTCGTAAGCAACTTGGATATATTTTCCTACGTAAATTCAAAATTCATTTACGTGGAAAAACACATTAAAACACAAATCAAGGCTCTCTATAAAGACGTATTGACTCAAAGGTGTAATTTGGAGCAACAAGTCCTCCGTAATGCGCTGGCAACTGCAGCGATCCTACCCAAAAAATTTGCTCGGGCCGTCACAAAATCTCCAGGCTACATGGCCGTCATTGCGGGCGAAGTCGCCCACATAGTCAAATGCGTCCCTGTGGAATGCACCCTACGAAGAACTAGCGAGTGATACCTAGAACTACCTGTAACGCAGCAAATCAATCGTTCTTTTTATCAACGATTTCACGGACATTAATCAAGACTGGCACCCACATCGAGTGTAATCCAGTGCTACCTGCACAATACCTCATCGATGGAGTTTGGTACCGCTTCACACCCCAACCTGTTGAAATTCCACCACCACAAACATTGCATCCGATGACAACTCCGACTTGGCGATACAAGCCTATTGGAAACTTAGCATCTGGTGGTATCTACACAAGTCAAGAAACTGTACAATTACGCGACCGTATAATGTTTCCTGCCGAAAGACCTGCTCTATTGAATAATCTCGCACGTGGGTCGGCCGGTTACACCATACCACCAGGGTCTGTGTCTCTGAAAAACCTAATCGACGAGAACACTTTGGAACACATAACGACAAACGCCCTCGCAAAACTTTGGAACGGTTTCGAGCGATTCGGAATCGTCAGCGCGGGTTTCCTTGGAATCATCACCATTTATTCGGTCATCAAAGGAGCCGTGGACACCATCATTCAAGGCTACACCTTGCATTCTTTGTATGGTTGTAGTTTTGCCCTACTTGGAGCAATTTGGAATTCCATCACCCATCTACTCATCACCGAGGCTCATAAAAAACGACAAGAAGAAGAAAATACGTACATCAGAGTATCTCCTCGTGAGCTTGATCCACCGGACACACCTTCTCCAACGTCAACGTCAAGAAGGCTGTCGGGCGTCGACGCCGTCCTCTTGGAGCGTTTGCACGCTAATCCTCAGCAATCCAGTGGGGTTGCTTCGTCTTAGTCCCCCGAGGTATTACGTCCTGGCGATCTTGCCCTCCATTAAATAACCTAGAACATAAAGAACAAACATAGTTATCCATATACTTACCCTAGACATTATGTTACTCCAAATAAGAATACGAATATGTATTAAGTATCACTACCCAGGCATATTTATCTATATGTAGTATAAAATAGACAATGTAAACAATAATATAATTCTTTATTTTTACAAGAAACAATATGTCTCACAATACTTTTATGCCATCAATGGCTCAAATATAAATAATCACGTAATTCTGCATTATATACATAATACTACATACACTTAAGAATAAATAAAGCCTATGTATAATTTCATAAAAACATATTGTTCCCCCTTAAATTCCTTAAGGGTAGGATAAAACATAAAATTAGGTAAACCCCTTTTGTCACCAAATATAACGCAATAAAAGGATAATAAAAAAATAAATATGAAATCATAATAATAATTCAATCTCCTTAAAAACGCTTAAAACCAGGTTAAAATAGAACTTTTTAAAGCGTGACTTTTACAATATTAAACGGCACATTCAGTAGTAAATATCGCCCCAAATACCATATTTTTACGACCAACCAATCATGTTAAAATTATTTAAAACATAGTTAAAATTAGGTTAAAATGAGTACGGCTATCCGCCATATTAAAGAGGGAAAAATCCCGATTCCAACTATACCCTTCCTATAATTTTAAAGTAATTAGAACTATTTAATTTCGATTTTTCAAAAGAGGAGATCTTGCTTCAAATTCCTATGACGTCATGTTCTCCTGATATTCCTGCTCTTAGTCGCGACCCGCGAAATTCGTTTCCCTCAAAACTAAAAATCGGACCGCGGTTCCGCGGGTGTCAAAATTTCCCTAAAAATCCATTCTTTCATGTAGACCCAACTCGCGGCCCCGGCGGCCATTGTTTTCTCCCAAAAACTCAAAAAACCTGCAAATCCACGGTTACCCCGTGTTACTGTATACCTATAGGGTTCTCTCAGGCATCCCTTCCCATCCTAGTATATGCATCCTTAAGGGGGGCCCACTATGATAGTTCCCCAATACCTCAGTGCACATGCACTTGGACCTTGGCTCTACGTGCAGCCGCCATGACAGTCGCCACGAGGCGCACGGTCACCATCAAAATCACGTCCCATCATTATTATTGGTAACTCAAAACTACATCTCGCAGAAATCACGTATCATAAACATTGATATTAAAACTTGGGGCCACCTCACTATCTACCCAGACTAAACATCCGGCGGATACTGTCACCAACTACGCACCAGTCCTTTGTTCCAAATTTGTTAATGCAAAATCCCTTGTTAACCAAGATAGGCTAATTGTTAAATCTCATAAAGGTTCCCTGTAGTCTTAAATATTATATTCTATTTTGAATCTTGAATTTAGAGCAATATTAGCTATTTTAGAATGTTAATAATAAATTTTGATAGCAAAATAACCACGTAAAAATAAATTACCAATGTTAATAAAACTATCAACCTATTCTAACGTGCGCAACATATTCTAATGCGTACCGCTAACTTTAATAGATATTTAATAAGATATTTTAATAAAATGTTTTACCGTCAGTATACCTATATATATACTCCGATATTTTCTTTAAGTTCTATAACATTATAACAGCTAACAATTCCTATACGAAATACTTACCCGCCGTATAAAGAAATAAAAGGTACATAACAATCAAATTTTATTCAATATTTGCAAGACTTGTATAACAAAAATCATACATTAAACAATTAGGACAAGTTGCGAAATTATGAAACATTTATTGTAAAACCACATACAAAAATTGAACAATATGAACTAATGTAATAAATTGTAAGACTCATGATAAATTAATTAGAATTAATTTATCAAGAGTCCCATTTGACCCTGTAAGAACAAAAGAGAAAAACGCCGGTACTCCATACCGTCCCATAAGAGTAAGGGAGAAGGAAGGATGCCTACGTCACAACAGCGCCCACTTCCCCGACGCTGGATGCTGGCCCCACCAAGATGGCCGCCGCCTCCACTCGAGAAGTATATAAAAGGAGGGGTACCTCTCCTTCACCAGTTCTCCGGTCTCTCCACCAGTCAGTCGCACTTCTCCGTTCGTTGGACCGGCACGCTGGAAAATCGGCTCTTGTCATAATTTTTGAATCTTTGATTCTTTTTGGGTAACAGTTATACCCTTTTTGATATTTATACGAATATTCATTTCGTACGTTTACGTTCATTATATTCAATCTATTCTCCGCGATTTCATTCATATTTAAAATTGTAACAATATATCGATAATCTCAAAAAGTGATCTTCGTCTTGTGTTAATTTATTGTATTAAACCTGAATTCCTCGATTTAATCAAAAGTGTCACTCATCGTTTTCTTCGGCATCTTTTATTTAGAATTACAAGCATATTCAAAAAATACTTGTCAAAGGAATTGTGCCAGTTTATCCAAAGTTTCTCTACTACTTTTGCCTTGTGTTTTGGTGCTCCTTAGCTGAGCACGAAACGTCCTCATTCTTTTCCGGCGATTAGGTGATCTTTCATGCTGCCTAGTGGCCAGGCACGGTCACCACGTTCTACCGTGCAATCTCATTTCCTAAATCAAATTTGAATTTAGTGCTATTGTGTTTGCACGAATACATATCCCTTTCAGTGTTGCAAGTGTGCTGCCTAGGGCCCAAGCACCTGTACCACAACTTGGAAACTGGGACAATACCTGAAACAATTATTTCAAATTAATTAGTTAACTTATGTTTTTCTCTAATGCCAAGAAGACGTGCAGGTGTTCACTTCCAACGACGCCGTGCTCAGTCTAGCCGAGGTGGGACATCGGGTCGACATTCCCGCGGTGATAATAGAACTCTAGAACAACGGTTTAATCAATTGCCGCTTAGTGCAAGACTGCGAATTATTTCAAATACTCTCCTCCATTCGCGAGTGTATATCGTGGACGATCGTTCGATCCGTCGCGTATCTCCGCCGTCACCTGTCAGTGATCCAGACGCATCAACGGTCATTGCATCACCTGAACACGAAGTAACATTTCCTGTTATTTCATTCGACGTCGAATCTTCCTCTATCGTCGTCGAGCCAGAAATCAGTTCTTACGTCGTGGATTCACCTGTTGCTGATTCCTCATCGGTCGTTGAGTCCGCACACGATTAGATTCCATTCCTATGGGTGCGTGTACATCGTCTTCTAGGAGGCCTGCTGTGGAACTTGCTGTCCCTGAAATCACCATTCGGTTTGAGATAGTCCACACCGATCGCGGAAGTTCCCTCCAGATACAGCAGCGTCCTCTCCCTCCACCCGCTACGCACCGCCGCTCGTAAGGGTAAGTTAGATTAATTCGCGCTACTATCTTTTCTACCCTCTTCCCCTAATTTTGTATTTTCTACATTTTATAACAATACTTACCAATTGCCGATTGTGACCTGATCCTCATCCCTGTGGGCACATTCCCGACTAAAGGCAGGATCTCAAGGCTGGCGTCCGTTTTCTGAAAATAGAAGGAAAATACACTTATCCAAAAATAACGTAAATTTAACCGCACAGTCCGAATTGCATATTTCTTTTCTTTAAGAATATATTTTTTTTATCTATAATAAATTACCGGACGTAACACAGTCTCAAGATTATTTCGATAATGAAACACAAAACAGAATATGAATGGACCGGTTTTCAGATTGGATTCGTCTCGGTCCGATAAAAAAACGGTTGAAACAGGCGTATTTATCAACGTCGAATCTCATGTGAATTTTCGTTCGAATTCACGACTTTTAAAATGGGAAACGAATCCGAGTCTGCATGCAAGTATTTCTGTTGTCGAATAATCCCTACAAACTGAGAACGTCGCGCGGAGCATCGGATTCATTCACGTTCACTGTCCACAGCAGCAGTAGTTGTCCTCAACGGCATTTTTCATGCCGAGGGTGAAACATTTAACAAAATCACCCACTGGGAACGAGTCCGAACAGTCTCAAGATTATTTCGATAATGAAACACAAAACAGAATATAAATGGACCGGTTTTCACATTGGATTCGTCTCGGTCCGATAAAAAAAAGGTTGAAACAGGCGTATTTATCGACATCGAAACTCATGTGAATTTTTGTTCAAATCGACGACTTTTAAAACGGGAAACGAATCCGAGTCTACATGCAAGTGTTTCTGTTGTCGATTAATCCCTACATACTGAGAACGCCGCGCCGAGCATCGGATTTGTACACGTTCACAGTCCACAGCAGCAATTGTCCTCAATGGATATTTTCGTGCCGAGGGTGATACATTTTTAAAAATCACCCACTGGATACGAGTCCGAACAGTCTCAAAGTTATTTCGATAATGAAACACAAAACAAAATATGAATGGACCGGTTTTCACATTGGATTCGCCTCGGTCCGATAAAAAAACGGTCGAAACAGGCGTATTTATCGACATCGAAACTCATGTGAATTTTTGTTCGAATCGACGACTTTTAAATCGGGAAACGAAGCCGAGTCTGCATGCAAGTGTTTCTGTTGTCGAACAGTTCCTCAAAACTGAGAACGCCGGGCCGAGCATCGGATTCATTCTCGTTCACAGTCCACAGCAGCAGTAGTAGTCCTCAACGGGTATTTTCGTGCCGAGGGTGATACATTTTTAAAAATCACCCGCTGGGTACGAGTCCGAACAGTCTCAAAGTTATTTCGATATTGAAACACAAAACAGAATATGAATGGACCGGTTTTCACATTGGATTCGTCTCGGTCCGATAAAAAAAACGGTTGAAACAACTATCTATCGACATCGAAACTCATGTGAATTTTCGTTCGAATCGACGACTTTTAAATCGGGAAACGAAGCCGAGTCTGCATGCAAGTGTTTCTGTCATCGAATAGTCCCACCAAACTGAGAACGCCGCGCCGAGCATCGGATTTGTTCACTTTCATAGTCCACAGCAACAGTAGGAGTCCTCAATGGATATTTTCGTGCCGAGGGTAATACATTGTTACGTCCGGGAATTTATTATACATAAAAAAATATATTTTTAAAGAAAAGAAATACGCAATTCGGACTGTGAGGTTAAATTTACGTTATTTTTGGATAAGTGTATTTTTCTTCTATTTTCAGAAAACGGACGTCAGCCTTGAGATCCTGCCTTTAGTCGGGAATGTGCCCAACAGGGATGAGGATCAGTCACAATTTGATCGGTAATTAATTATCACTCGCGAGAATAGGGTAGTCGGTAAAGACAATAACGAGAGGTAACGTGAACATGCGACCTACCCTACGAGCGGCGGTGCGTAGCGGGTTTATCGACGGGTGATGAAGTACCCGAGTGCAAGTTCTTCCGTTGGTGATGACGGTCTCGAGACGAAGGGTGACTTCGACGACGGTTGGTTGAGGGGCGGATTTCCGATGCTTGGATGATGATCCACCCATCAATTGTACCAGCTGGAAATGACCTAGTTGTGTGTGGACTCAGCGACAGATGGAGAATCAACAACAGGTGAGTCGGTAGCGACAGGATTGATATCCGGTTCGACGACGATAGAGCAGGATTCAACGTCGAACGAAATAACCGGAAATGTCACTTCGTGTTCAGGTGATGCGACGACCGTGGATGCGCCCGAGTCGCTGACAGGCGACGGCGGAGATACGCGACGGATAGAACGATTGTCCACGATATACACTCGCGAATGGAGGAGGGTATTTGAAATAATGCGCAACCTTGCGCTAAGTGGTAATTGATTGAATCGCTGTTCTAGAGTTCGGTTATTACCGCGGGAATGTCGGCCCGATGTTTCGCCTCGGTTAGACTGAGCGCGGCGTCGTTGAAAATGAGCACCCGCACGTCTTCTTGGCATTAGAGAAAAGTAAAGGTAATTATTTAATTGAAAATATTTGTTCCAGGTATTGTCCCAGTTTCCAAATTATGGCGCGGGTGCTTGGGCCCTAGGCAGCACACTCGCGACACTGAAAAGGGTATGAATTCGTGCAATTGTAGTAGCACTAAATTCAAATTTATCTGGGAGATGAGATTGCACGGTAGATCGTAGTGATCGTGCCTGGCCACTAGGCAGCACTGAAAATCACCCAATTTACCGGAAAAGGATGTGGACGTTTCGTGCTCAGCTAAGGAGCACTAAAACACAAGGTAAAAGTAGTAGAGAGACTTTGGGTAAACTGGCACAATTTCCTTGACAAGTATTTTTGAACACTGGGAATTCTGAGTGAAAAATGCCGAAGAAAACGATGAGTGACACTTTTGATTAAATCGAGGAATTAGGGTTTAATACAATAAATTAACACGAGACGGTGATCACTTTCGGAAATTATCAATATATTGTTACAACTTTTAAAATGAATTAATCACGGAGAATAAATTGAATATAATAAAAATAAACGTACGGTATAAATATTCGTATAAAAGTCAAAAAGGGTATAACTGTTACCCGAAAAGAATCAAAGATTCAAAAATTACAAAAGCCGATTTTCCAGCGTGCGGGTCCGACGAGCGGAGAAGCGCGACTGACTGGTGGAGAGACCGGAGAACTGAGGAGGAGCGCTGGACCACATCTTTTATAGGCGGTTCCCCCGGTTGGTAGGCTGGACCGATGGAGGGGGAGGCTGCGTGACGTAGACGATATAGCCTTCTCGCTCGCTCTTACAGGTATGTATGGAGGACTAATAATAAATTAATTTAATTAACTTATTATTAGTTTACAATTTTATATTATACATTGGTTTGAATTTAGTATATAATATTTCCGTAGGAAGATCGGTATTTTACATTCGTGACGTTTGTAATTGTTTATTGTTATTATAATGAGTGTAAATAAATGTTTATGGTGTACAAAATAATTTTGTGTGTACAATTGTGTTTGGTAGTAATAGTCGATATGTGATAATAATTCGTAGATCGCTGTTAAATATGGTTTTGTATGTAATAATTTATAATAATTGTTGTTACGCAATGTTGTTTTGTTTGTGATTATTTATAATTGTCCGTGGTGTAATTTCCTGTATAACTGTGTCGAAATTACTTATTTTATAATAATTATTTATTGTAGAATTTAATAAATGTTAATAAGGTTTTAAAGTATTTAATACGGTTAGAAGGAATAATGCTTTTTACTGTTCCGTATTTTATTATGCAACCGTTGCGATATTATTGTTTGTTGTAAATGTATTGTTGCATTTATTATAGTTAATATATGTAGATATTCTTTATTGTATAATTCGTAAGGATTACTATAGTATTTATAATATAATAAAAGAAGTATGAAATTGTTAACTATTGCTATTAATTATATTTTATCCATAGCTAGCGCGATCGGGGTGATACACGATACGCTGGTGACGGGATTATCGGACGAGGATGTTTAGTCTCGGGGTGATAGGTGATATTCGATGGGATGTTTAGTCAATTTATTATTAACAATGATTTCTCGGTATGTACGTGCGACTCGTGGCGACTGTCATGGCGGCGACGGCGCGACACGGTGGCGGCGTACAACGTGGGAAATGCATGTTTTGGGAAAAGATGCACGTGAGCATTTGGGTGCACGTGGGCACTTGAGTGCATTAGGGCACTTGAGTGCATTAGGGAGACTAATGGATTTCAAGCGGTTTTCTACTTTTCCGGATTTTTCCCAGCTCAGCTATGCATGGGAACGGGGTTTCGTGAATGCACGTGTTCTTGCATCGTGAGAATATGTATTATTTTGGAAAACGAAATTTGGAGTTCACTGGTGCTGGGTAGATGTATAGGGATAGGAGGAAACGCAGGAGGTATCCGTGGAGACTGAGGAAGAGAGAGAAAGGGATAGAGACGTGACTCTACAGTATCAGGATACGAGGAAGGTATAGGAGGAGCGCGTATGCGTACCTATACTATAGAAGAATACGTATATATATATATATATATATATATATATATATATATATATATATATATATAGTGATGTAGTGTAGTGGGTTATATGTATATATAACTATGTATCTAAATATACGTATATATATGTGTGTCTACATATGACTCCTTATGTATACTGAAACGTTTCGCGATATTGTAGCGAAGCTTTTAATTGATTTCACCGATCACTTACGTGATAATGGGGAAAACAATTTTAGGACGGCGAATATTCGACCGATGGATGATTTTTAGGGATTCCCGTAGCCTCCTGAAGGGCGATGTACGCGACGTGTGCCGGAATAGATGATAGGAATTTGAAGGTTTTTTGGAAGATGCCTCAGTGGTTTTGAGGGTCTCAGGGACACCTGTCATCATCCGTCATCATCGGCATTTGATGTTTCGGATTTCGTATTAAATTAGGATCATAAACTGAACAATAATTTGTTAGTGTGTTAATTTTGAGATTTGAATTTGATTAGTTAGGTGTAGCGACGTTTACCGGGATATGGAGTAGGTCGCGAGAAGCGCGGTCGTGTTTGGAGCGACAACGATGTAAAAAATACGGTGAGGTCGCACACGATGTTTAGAGGCGCAGATTCACTCACTCACTCTTTCTCTCTTGCTCGCGCTCGCACAAACCGTGAGCGTCGTCGTGTACGCGTTACGCCGGATTCGGGGTCGCTTCTGAAACAGAATGCGATGGCCCTTGAATTTACGGATATCGAGATTTGTATGGCGGTACAATCGGTTGGCACAGGTTGCAAAGTGCAACTAAGTACGCGGATGCCAACCCGTGTTACTCATGCGCTAGTTGTCTAGCGTTCAGATAATGCACGAGCTCGAGGCAGAATATTCTCCCCGAGTGTGCATAGCGGGGCCGTCCGGAAGGGACGGCTGACCTCCTCGGTGCCAAGCGAGGAGGACCATGAACCAGAGAAGCTGGTTGTAGAATTTCCTCGTGTGCAGCGAAGCGCGGTCGGCTCTACTCGGACTGCACACTTCGAGTATTCGGGTACGAGAGCGTAGGATGGCGATCGATCGTCGTCCGGGCGATCGATCGGATGTTAAAGACTGTTCCCTAACAGGCAATCACCACGATGACTCTACTTCCGAGGTCGGACAACCAGGCGCAATGCTGGGGCTTCCCAAGGAAGTAGAGTGTCTACCACGAAGCTGAGGTCGTTCTAGGATGGGACCAGGGCGACGGCAGCAAGGCCTCCATCCTCCGATCCGATGTCTCGGATGACGGTGACTCCACGTAGTAATTGAAAGAATTTGCGAAGAGTGCAGTCCGAGAAGAGCCTACCGCGCTTCGCTGCACACGAGGAAATTCTACAACCAGCTTCTCTGGTTCATGGTCCTCCTCGCTTGGCACCGAGGAGGTCAGCCGTCCCTTCCGGACGGCCCCGCTATGCACACTCGGGGAGAATATTCTGCCTCGAGCTCGTGCATTGTCTGAACGCTAGACAACTAGCGCATGAGTAACACGGGTTGGCATCCGCGTACTTAGTTGCACTTTGCAACCTGTGCCAACCGATTGTACCGCCATACAAATCTCGATATCCGTAAATTCAAGGGCCATCGTATTCTGTTTTAGAAGCGAACCGGAATCCGGCGTAACGCGTACACGACGACCCTCACGGTTGGTGCGAGCGCGAGCAAGAGAGAAAGAGTGAGTGAGTGAATCTGCGCCTCTAAACATCGTGTGCGACCTCACCGTATTTTTTCCATCGTTGTCGCTCCAAAGACGACCGCGCTTCTCGCGACCTACTCCATATCCCGGTAAACGTCGCTACACCTAACTAATCAAATTCAAATCTCAAAATTAACACACTAACAAATTATTGTTCAGTTTATGATCCTAATTTAATACGAAATCCGAAACATCAAATGCCGATGATGACGGATGATGACAGGTGTCCCTGAGACCCTCAAAACCACTGAGGCATCTTCCAAAAAACCTTCAAATTCCTATCATCTATTCCGGCACATGTCGCGTACATCGCCCTTCAGGAGGCTACGGGAATCCCTAAAAATCATCCATCGGTCGAATATTCACCGTCCTAAAATTGTTTTCCCCATAGTCACGTAAGTGATCAGTGAAATCAATTAAAAGCTTCGCTACAATATCGCGAAACGTTTCATTGGCGCCCAACGTGGGGCTGACTGCGTTGGTTATTTTGAGGACGTTTGCATACTATACTCATATCGAGGGATAAAATATATCCGATGGTTCCTCCTTAGGATATTAGGCGAGCATGCGGTGCGAAGAGGCGTCACGATGAATTTAGGTCACGTTCTTAATATGATAGGAGTGGTCGAGCACGGGAAGCGAGAAATCCGACTAAAGGCGACGATTCCCGCGAGTCCGCGGTGGTCTTGCTCCTCGCAGTGGGCGGGGCCCCTTGCGAGGTGTCGCGGGCTTGCCCCGATTTCTTGGCTCGAGAGACACCCCCGGCCGGCGGCATGGCCGGTTGCCCTGAACGCTGGCCAGAATACGCAAGTGTCTCTGAAACGTGTGGACGCTATCGTATTCGGTGTGACGTTGGCTTATCTGTATAGCCGAAACGTTACAATACATATATATATATATATATATATGTCTACATATGACTCCTTAAGGGTTATAGGGTCCTTGCATATGCAGGTACCCGGTTATATTAATTTGCATATGTTAGGTTGAAAAAAGGGGTATGTGTGTGTAATTATATGTATATACCCATGTACGTGTGTGTATGGTCGCGTATACATGTGTATATGTATACATATATATATATTTGTGGAGGGCAAGATCGCCAGGACGTAACACCTCCCCCCTTTAAGCCGAAGACACCCTACTGGATGGCTGAGGCCCAGCGCAAAGGCGCTCGAGCAGGACGGCGTCGATGCCCGACAATCTCCTAGTTGATGTAGAAGGTTTAGGCTCCGGTTCGTTGGTTGGAAAGACCAATTCCCTAGGCGATGGTTCAGAATCGGGTCCTTCATCCTTCTGATTCCTTCTATGGGCCCTGGTCACGAGTAGGTTGGTGACGGAATTCCAAATGGCCCCGAATAATGCGAAGCTGCATCCGTATAAAGAATGCAGTGTGTATCCATGGATGATGGTATCGATGGCTGATTTGATGATTGAATAAATAGCCATGATGCCGAGAAAGCCTGCGCTGACGATTCCGAATTTCTCGAAACCGTTCCACAAGTGCTCGAAAGCGTTGGTCGCGATGTGCTCCAAGGTGCTTTCGTCCAAAAGATTTTTCAGAGATACGGCTCCTGGTGAGATCGTGTATCCAGCTGATCCGCGAGCCAAGTTATTTAGCAGCGCTGGTCTTTCGGCGGGAAACATGATGCGATCGCGTAGTCCTTCCATTTCTTCATTTGTATAAATTCCACTTGTTGCAAGGTTTCCAACCGGTGTGTAACCCCACGTAGGTGTAGTCATTGGGCGTAATATTTGCGGAGGTGGAACTTCGATTGGGTGTGGGGCAAAGCGGTACCATGCCCCGTCAATGAGATATTGTGCCGGAAGAAGAGGGTTGCATTCGATATGTGTTCCAGCCTTGAGGAGCGTGCGCGAAATTGTTGAAAGAAAATACGACTGGTTACGATGCGTTACCGGTAACTCGAGATAACATTCTTCAGTTCTACGAAGAGTGCATTCCACAGGAACGCACTTGACGATATGGGCTACTTCACCGGCGATGATGGCCATGTACCCTGGACTTCTTGTAACTGCTCGGGCGAATTTTTCCGGTAATATTGATGCGGTTGCCAGAGCGTTTCGAAGTACCTGTTGTTCTAGGTTGCATCGCTGTGTCAAAACATCCTTGTATAACGCTTTTATTTGAGTTTTAATGTGTTTTTTCACATAAATAAATTTTGAGTTGACGTATGAAAATATATCCAAATTACTGACGAGGACCTTACGGCGTGAGGCGAATGTCTGGCCATTGCGAGTTTCCAGGATATATAATTTCGGATGTTCCGTTCGGATTAGAGTATAGCCGCAGACGGGTTTCTCGTTCCTAACGGCCAGAGCAAATGTGGTTTCTTGAGTAGTTAATGTGTACACGTCAGGTGTCTGGATAGAATTTTCGATAGTGCGGAGTTTCGTTGCCATGCCATCGTAAAGGACGTCATATCTATTGAAGAGGCACGTGTCCACAGGTTCCTTTTTCCAGAAAGCTTGGTTCCCGTCGACGTCCGTGCATTGACCTTCGGACAATTGACATTGGGTCGTACTCTGGAGGATAATACGGTTGGTCGCCATGTTGACCGATGCCTCATAACTGGAGAGGGTGATTTTGGCAGAAGCCTGGACCACTACGTTGCTCCAGGCACCAAAAGGGTCGCTATACTGGGCGCCGGTGCAACTTCCTTCGTTGGTAAGCGTTCCAGCAAGCGTAAGACTCCTTGATGTAGTACTATTTCTTTTTAGACCGGTGACGATTGTGGAAAAACCAAGTTGGATGATTCCGGTTTCATGGACCTTGCGGCAAGTTTTGTCGTCTAGTTCGCGGAGATAGATTTGACGACCATTTTGGACTATCGAGTTGTGCGAATTCATGCCGCAGTAGTATAGGGTCCTGTCGACTTCGATTTTACATTGGATGACCTCGGTTGTGGAGAATTCCGAGAGTTGCAGCAGTTGAATTCTCACAGGTATCGGGGTTGGGTCAATCATAGGTATGTCGCAAGCTCCGATGTCGGTGAGAGAAACGGTAGTGACGTTGAGTGTGGGAGCGCCGCAATCATACCCGATGAGGCAGGCGACTGTGCGCATGAGAAGAAAAATGATGGTTGTTGTCTTCGGCTCCATTCTGTAACCAACAACGAGAGTTTTGGTTACAGACGGGTGGCCCTTAATTTGTTTGTGTGTACGATGCGGGGTTTGCCTTGGTAAAGGATTTTAACGTTGCCCCCTGACAATATTTCGATTATTTCACACGGTTCGGAATATTGGTCCCCAAATTTTCCTTTTTGGGGTTCCTTAAGCATTAGTACGCGATCGCCAACCTTAAAGAATTTTGGGTTGATGTTGCGATCGTAGTATTCCTTTGATTTTTCCTTTGCGTGTTTCAGGTTTTCGGCCGCCATTGTTTGAAGGCCATCTATACGAGTAAACAGATCAGCGAGATATTCGGCGTAAGAAGGGTCCTGTGTCTCCTCAATTTGGAGATGGGCCGAAAGGTGACGAGCTAATCTGCCGAATACGAGTTCGTGGGGGGTATACCCAGTGCCTTCGTGACGACTAGTATTATACGAGAACATGGCTAGATCTAGGTACTCGTCCCAATCGGAATTCTCATTTACGTACTGCTTTAGATATTCCATAATTACGTGATGGGAACGTTCTATTGATCCGTTACTCTGGGGGTGAAAGGCCGTTGTTTGATAAGCCTTAATTTTGAATTTTTTCGCCACAGCCTTCATAAGGCTGCTACAGAAGTTGGATCCTTGATCGGTAAGAAGGGCACGGGGTGCGCCGTAACGTGCATTGAAGTTCTTCACGAACGCGGAGCTGATGTCCATCGATGAGGTTCGGCTCAGTGGAATAGCCAAAGAGTATTTCGTGAGAAGATCTTGGAGAGTTAAAATGTACTGATTGCCGTTTTTTGTTAAAGGGAGGGGTCCCACTATGTCCATGGCGATCTTATCGAACGCGGCCCCAGGTGTGTCGGTAAGTATCATAGGCTGTTATGTTTTTACGCGGACCAATTTTTTAAGTTGGCAGTTACGACAATGTGGAATATACTCTTGGATCTGGACCTTCATATTTTTCCAGTAGTAGTACTCGCGGATACGTTTATACGTTTTGTTTACGCCTTTGTGACCGCCGATTAACGAGTCGTGCTTTTCTTTAATAATGTCCAGCCGATTTTCCTCTGGAGGAATTTGGACTAATTGACTGCAAATTATGAGCGAGATATTTTCCTCGCGGAGCGTTTCGTACAGGATATTTTTAATGACAGCCCACGGCACGTTGCCGATGGAAGGCGTTTTAGCAATACAAACTTCCTTAAGGCACAACTCGCGAATCGCGTTCCTCAGGGAATCACAAATTTCCTGGAGATCTAAGATCTCGAGGTTATTGTGAATACTGCCTAGAATGGGCAGTGCAATTATTTGTTTTGATTTTACAATTTTGAAATTTACCCGCAGGTACGCCAACTCCTCTAATTTAGGGAAGACGTTTTGTTCCTGGAGGTCTTTAGCACCTTCGTCAAGTGGTTGCGCGGTCATGGTTACGAAGACGACGTAATTATCTTTTTGGATATGTAATCTATCGCGTGTCTCTACAATTTTTAATGCGTTAGATAAATGGCGATTCTCTTCGCTAATATTGAATTGAGGATTTTCATTCTCGATTAAGTCACTTTGTTCGGAATCGTCGTCTGATTCGTCATCACTTTAGGGTATACCTTCGTTATCGTTTGAATTTTCTTTGTCGATTTCATTTTCTTTTTCAGGTTGGTCTTCCCTGAAGGGGGAGACCGAAAAACGATCCAAGGATGGATTCAATGGAAGATCGGGTGGAACAGCGAGGTCGAGTTCCGGGGGGAAATCTAGTGTGACATCCGGAAGAGTTCCCGGAGAAAGGAGGGGAGGGGGTACACTGGAAGGTTCCTCCACATCCATTCGTTCAACAGGTAAGTTTTGTTTCGCTTTTTCGTTTGATTGCAATTGTTCGGCAAGATTGAAGCCTAGGAAGGGCTCACCTTCAATTGACTGTAACCTTCTTGGAGCAGTGCTGTAGCCTTCTTGGAGCAGTGCTCGTATGGGCTTCTGTTTCCTTTGACTTTTTTCTTTTCTTTTTAGGTGGAGAGAAGATTTTCTCATCGTCCGAAGAGACGTTTTTGTTCGGCGTATGTTTTATCATGAAAATCGTTTTTTGCCTCGGAGGGTTTCGGGATAGAGCGTCAGCGTTGCTGTTTGCTTTAGTCGCCAATGGACCAGCCGGTTGGCCGGGTCCTTCACCGAGTGAAGCCACACGAGGGGCTTGTGGTCGGTGACCAATACGAACTCTTGTCCATAGACATAAGGTCTGAAATGGTTTACGCTGTACAAGATGGCAAGAAGTTCTTTTTCGATTGTAGAATAATTGAGTTCGTGTTTATTTAGCGTACGTGAAGCGTAACTAATGGGTCGGTCTTTGCCGATTTCCCCTTGGCTAAGGACGTCCCCGACCGCGATGTCTGATGCGTCGGTCGTGATAATAAATGGTTATGAAAAATCTGGGTACTGTAGTACCGGTTCTTTACAAAGGGCATCGCGAAGTGTTGTAAATGCTTTCTCTTGAGCATCGGTCCATTTAAAATGAGACTCCTTTTTTAGTAATAACGTTAGCGGTTTTGCGATCCCGGAAAAATTTTCAATGAAGCGACGGTAATATCCCGCGAGACCTAGGAATTGTTTTATTTTCTTTGGTGTAGTTGGTCTGGGATAATCCTTAAGAGCTTCGAGTTTTTTAGGGTCAGGTTTTACCCCATCTTCACTGATAATGTGGCCCAGGTAGGTCACTTCGCGTCTTAAAAACTCACACTTATAGGGCTGTAATTTTAGATTCGCCCGGATCAATCTTTTCGCGAGTTTATTAAATTTTTTCGCGTGTTCATCTAACGTTTGTGCATAAATGACAATATCGTCAAGATACACGAACAACTCGTTGCCTTGTAGACCGGTGAGAACCTGGTCCATCAAGCGCTGAAATGTGGCGGGCGCGTTTTTGAGCCCGAATGGCATACGAGTGAATTGGTAGTGACCGAAAGGGGTCGAAAACGCTGTTTTGTGTGCGTCGTCGGGGTGCACCTTAATCTGGTGGAACCCGCTGGCCAAATCAAATACGGAAAAATATTTCGCATTCCCCAGTTGATCTAAAATTTCCGAAATTTGCGGGAGGGGGTACGCGTCCCCAATCGTTTCTTCATTAAGATTGCGGTAGTCGATGACCATCCGTCATCTTTTGTTCCCTTGGGAGTCGGCTTTCTTTGGCACGATCCAGAACGAACCCAGGGGCGAACTATAAGGAGAGGTTGACGGTTCGATAATGTCTCCCGATATTAAATCGTTTACCTGCTTCGTGATCTCCTATTTATGAATAGGGGGAAAGCGGTATTGACGCGTAAAAACGGGTTGATCGTCCGTTGTAATTATTCGATGGTTTATAGAGTTGGTGAAACCGAGAGGAGAACCCGGGATGTAGAATAAATCCAAATTTTCTTTAATAATAGCGTTTACATTTTCACGTTCTTCTTCGTTAAGGTGATCAAAGCGTAATAGAGACAAAACTTCTTTCAGTCTACTTTCTTTTTCAGCTACCAATACCCTCTTTCTTGGGGCAATAAAATCAAAATTCTCCTGTTCCGACATAATTTTTTTCGGAAAAGGTAGAGAAACAAGAGGACCCGCTTCGTTTGCCTCCGGCTGTTTTCGAGCTATCGGGGCTGAAGTGGTCAAATCAATGTCCGTAGAAACTTTCGAACTAAACTCTTGGGCAGTTACGGAATTTCCACACAAAGATCGTCCTCAGTGGCATTATGAGCCATCAAATGTGCAATTCCATTCTTAATCGTCACGAGTGCTTCGCCCATAAAAATCCCTTCTCCGAAATGGAGCCTCGGGATATGCCCTTCTTTAATTTCGGGATTATTTATTTTGACATAGCATACAACCTTTGAACGTTTGGGAATGGATATTGTTTTCTTCGAGAGAAAAAGAATTACTTGATCACCATAACTCAGTTGTTCGTGCTTCCAATCAATAACGGCCTTGTTTCCGGCCAAAAATTCGGTTCCTAGAAGGGCGTGCTGCGCAATAGGGAACCAATCATCTACTACGTGAAATTTGACGGGAGTGTTGTTCACCGTTAATACTACTGATCCCAGAGTTCTCACGGGTGTCGGCGAAATGCCGTCCAACCTTAAAATTTCGTAATTGTTGATATGTGTGTTCATGACTTGATTTTTCACCAAATTTACCTCGGCGCCCGAGTCGATCAAAAATTCCGTGGGACCGGCTAATTGTGGGCAATCCATAAATACCGAGGGGGTCGTTTCCGAATTACTTAGGAGGACCCGGACGGTTCGCACGGTTCGGCGTCGATAATTCGTACCGGGCGCTCCTGGCGCTGTTCGTCCTGTGGGGAGGCCCTGTCCATGGGACGGTTGCTCGAGTTTTTTGGACCGGAATTTTGTTTATTCCGTTCGTCGTTTTGTTTCCGATAGCACATGGCCTCGGAATGGCCTGGTTTTTGGCAATAACTACATGGAGGGCGCGGCCTATTATTATCGCGATCGTTATTGGCGCGCCGACCGTTATTACCGTTGTTATTACTACCGTTATTGTTACTCGCATTTCGTTCATTGTTATACGCGGGTAAATGCACGGGCCTCTTTTCGGGAAACCTTTGCCAGCAATTTTCCGAGGGGTGAGGTCGAGCGCAATGAGAACACGTCGTTCTTCCTGAAGGGGAGAACGTTTTGACGGGCACAACGCTGGGTTTGTTTTCGGAGCGGTTATCTTTAAAGTGAGCGCGGTCGCGCTCCATATCTTTTTCGACCTTAACGGCCTTGGTAAATGCGTCTTCCAGATTAAGGAAACTTTCGAGTTTTAATCGTATGCGAAAATCGGGGGGAAGCCCCTTAATAAAACAGTCGAGGATATCGTTATTTAGTGAGTTACGATGATTTGAGTGAACGAGTCCGTGATTGTCTACCTCGGCCTCGAGGATTGCCGTGTGGCGATCCTTTACGCGGCTAATGTAGTCAATGATGTGTTCGGTTTTACCTTTCGAGATATTTCCAAGTTCGCCTCGGAATTCGTTGAGGGTTTTCGCGGCTCCGAATAAAGTTTTAAGGCGGTCCGCGAAATCGGTAACGTTATCAAAAGTATAGTCTTCCAAAGCGGTTGCGGCATGACCTTTTAATTTGTTGCGCAATAATTGTGTGAGACATGGTTCGAGATGAGGGGAAAACATATCCCTAGCTTTTTTACACGAACGAATAAAACGTAAGACGGGGATGTTATACCCGTTGAACGTAGGGACTGATTCTAATGCGTCCTTGAATTTTAAGTTTGGGTTCCTCGGTAGATTGTCGATGTTATGCTCATCGTGAAAGCTACGACGTTCGGGGAGTGGAGAATCGCGATGAGGCGAGTAGCGCCTTTCATTTTTTATATCGTGTACTTCGGTTTGTAAGTCCCCGAATCGCGAGATTATGTGTGAAAGTGCTTTGTGAATGGAGGAAAGCTGTTCTTGGGTTTCCGATGGGTCAGGCATCTCTGAAATAGTTCGACTTCTTTCGTCTTCGAGGGTTTGAAGGGCCTTAATTCGCTCTCTAGTTTCTATATCTTTTTCGTGAAGAGCACGTTCTTGCTCTTGCAAAGTTTCGCGTTTACGATCAATTTGTTCATGGAGTAGGCGCAATTCCTCCTCGTTTAAAGCACGAGCTTGTGATCTAGTAGTAGACATTTTGAAAGGTTACGAAAAATGTCGAAATTATGGACGTTAATTTATATTTGAACTGAAAAATTGATCAAATGTGACTTTGGTATCCCAATGTACATGAAGTTTGCATCGTTGCTATCCAACGATTTCATTTTTTTTTCGATTTCTTAATTTACTATTTTTTCTTGATCAGTTCGGCTCTAGTTGCTAAAAAAATATGGTAAAATGAATAAAAAATATTTACGGCCACCGGGACCAACCCTTATAGGGGGTGAATCTTGAAAAAAACCAAAACAAAATTCTATGTCCTGCGCGTTTGATATAATCATTTTTTTTATCGGTTTTACGTGGAAAGTGGCCCAAAAGGCGCCTCCCAAAAAAATACCGGCCCTCTAAATGTTCCGGAACACACCCTTATCGGGGGGTGAATCTTGAAAAAACAAAAAAAAATTTCTATGTCCTGCGCGTTTGATATAATCATTTTTTTTATTGGCGTTGCGTGGGAAGTGGCCCAAAAGGCGCCTCCCAAAAAAATACCGACCCTCTAAATGTTCCGGAAGACACCCTTATCGGGGGGTGAATCTTGAAAAAAACAAAAAAAAATTCTGTGTTCTGCGCGTTTGATATAATCATTTTTTTTTATTGGCGTTGCGAGGAAAGTGGCCCAAAAGGCGACTTCAAAAAAAATACCGACCCTCTAAATGTTCCGGAACGCACCCTCATCGGGGGATGAATCTAAAAACAACAACAAAAAAAATCTATGTCCTGCGCGTTTGATAAAATCATTTTTTTTTATTGGCGTTGCGTGGAAAGTGGCCGAAAAGGCGCCTCCCAAAAAAATACCGGCCCTCTAAATGTTCCGGAACACACCCTTATCGGGGGGTGAATCTTGAAAAAACAAAAAAAAATTCTATGTTCTGCGCGTTTGATATAATCATTTTTTTTATTGGCGTTGCGTGGAAAGTGGCCCAAAAGGCGACTCCAAAAAAAATACCGACCCTCTAAATGTTCCGGAAAACACCCTTATCGGGGGGTGAATCTTGAAAAAAAAACAAAAAAAAATTCTGTGTTCTGCGCGTTTGATATAATCATTTTTTTTAATGGCGTTGCGTGGAAAGTGGCCCAAAAGGCGACTCAAAAAAAAATACCGGCCCTCTAAATGTTCCGGAATACACCCTTACCGGGGGGTGAATCTTGAAAAAAAAACGAAAAAAAATTCTATGTTCTGCGCGTTTGATATAATCATTTTTTTTATTGGCGTTGCGTGGAAAGTGACCCAAAAGGCGACTCCCAAAAAAATACCGACCTTCTAAATGTTCCGGAACACACCCTTATCGGAGGGTGAATCTTGAAAAAAAACAAAAAAAAAATTCTATGTCCTGCGCGTTTGATATAATCATTTTTTTTTATTGGCGTTGCATGGGAAGTGGCCCAAAAGGCGCCTCCCAAAAAAATACCGACCCTCTAAATGTTCCGGAAGACACCCTTATCGGGGGGTGAATCTTGAAAAAAACAAAAAAAAATTCTGTGTTCTGCGCGTTTGATATAATCATTTTTTTTATTGGCGTTGCGAGGAAAGTGGCCCAAAAGGCGACTCCAAAAAAAATACCGACCCTCTAAATGTTCCGGAACGCACCCTCATCGGGGGATGAATCTAAAAAAAACAACAAAAAAATCTATGTCCTGCGCGTTTGATATAATCATTTTTTTATTGGCGTTGCGTGGAAAGTGGCCCAAAAGGCGCCTCCCAAAAAAATACCGACCCTCTAAATGTTCCGGAAGACACCCTTATCGGGGGGTGAATCTTGAAAAAAACAAAAAAAAATTCTGTGTTCTGCGCGTTTGATATAATCATTTTTTTTTATTGGCGTTGCGAGGAAAGTGGCCCAAAAGGCGACTCCAAAAAAAATACCGACCCTCTAAATGTTCCGGAACGCACCCTCATCGGGGGATGAATCCAAAAAAAACAACAAAAAAATCTATGTCCTGCGCGTTTGATATAATCATTTTTTTTATTGGCGTTGCGTGGAAAGTGGCCCAAAAGGCGCCTCCCAAAAAAATACCGGCCCTCTAAATGTTCCGGAACACACCCTTATCGGGGGGTGAATCTTGAAAAAACAAAAAAAAAATTCTATGTTCTGCGCGTTTGATATAATCATTTTTTTTTATTGGCGTTGCGTGGAAAGTGGCCCAAAAGGCGACTCCAAAAAAAATACCGACCCTCTAAATGTTCCGGAAGACACCCTTATCGGGGGGTGAATCTTGAAAAAAAAACAAAAAAAAATTCTGTGTTCTGCGCGTTTGATATAATCATTTTTTTTATTGGCGTTGCGTGGAAAGTGGCCCAAAAGGCGACTCCAAAAAAAATACCGGCCCTCTAAATGTTCCGGAATACACCCTTACCGGGGGGTGAATCTTGAAAAAAAAACGAAAAAAAATTCTATGTTCTGCGCGTTTGATATAATCATTTTTTTTATTGGCGTTCCGTGGAAAGTGGCCCAAAAGGCGCCTCCCAAAAAAATACCGGCCCTCTAAATGTTCCGGAACACACCCTTATCGGGAGGTGAATCTTGAAAAAATCGAAAAAAAATTCTATGTTCTGCGCGTTTGATATAATCATTTTTTTTATTGGCGTTGCGTGGAAAGTGGCCCAAAAGGCGACTCCAAAAAAAATACCGACCCTCTAAATGTTCCGGAACACACCCTTATCGGGGGGTGAATCTTGAAAAAACAAAAAAAAATTCTATGTCCTGCGCGTTTGATATAATCATTTTTTTATCGGCGTTGCGTGGAAAGTGGCCCAAAAGGCGCCTTCCAAAAAAATACCGGCCCTCTCAATGTTCCGGAACACACCCTTATCGGGGGGTGAATCTTGAAAAAAACGAAAAAAAAATTCTATGTTCTGCGCGTTTGATATAATCATTTTTTTTATTGGCGTTGCGTGGGAAGTGGCCCTAAAGGCGCCCCCCAAAAAAATACCGACTCTCTAAATATTCCGGAACACACCCTTATCGGGGGGTGAATCTTGAAAAAAAACAAAAAAAAATTCTATGTCCTGCGCGTTTGATAAAATGATTTTTTTTATTGGTGTTGCGTGGAAAGTGGTCCAAAAGGCGCCTCCCAAAAAAATACCGACCCTCTAAATGTTCCGGAAGACACCCTTATCGGAGGGTGAATCTTGAAGAAAACAAAAAAAATGCTGTGTTCTGCGCGGTCGATATAATCATTTTTTTATTGGCGTTGCGTGGAAAGTGGCCCAAAAAGCGCCTCCCAAAAAAATACCGGCCCTCTAAATGTTCCGGAATACACCCTTACCGGGGGGTGAATCTTGAAAAAAACGAAAAAAAATTCTATGTTCTGCGCGTTTGATATAATCATTTTTTTTATTGGCGTTGCGTGGAAAGTGGCCCAAAAGGCGCCTCCGAAAAAAATGCCGGCCCTCTAAATGTTTCGGAACACACCCTTATCGGGGGGTTAATCTTGAAAGAACAAAAAAAAATTCTATGTCCTGCGCGTTTGATATAATCATTTTTTTTATTGGCGTTGCGTGGAAAGTGGCCCAAAAGGCGCCTCCCAAAAAAATACCGGCCCTCTAAATGTTCCGGAACACACCCTTATCGGGAGGTGAATCTTGAAAAAAACGAAAAAAAAATTCTATGTTCTGCGCGTTTGATATAATCATTTTTTTATTGGCGTTGCGTGGAAAGTGGCCCAAAAGGCGACTCCAAAAAAAATACCGACCCTCTAAATGTTCCGGAACACACCCTTTTCGGGGGGTGAACCTTGAAAAAACAAAAAAAAAATTTTATGTCCTGCGCGTTTGATATAATCATTTTTTTTATCGGCGTTGCGTGGAAAGTGGCCCAAAAGGCGCCTCCCAAAAAAATACCGACCCTCCAAATGTTCCGGAAGACACCCTTATCGGGGGGTGAATCTTGAAAAAAACAAAAAAAAATTCTGTGTTCTGCGCGTTTGATATAATCATTTTTTTTATTGGCGTTGCGTGGAAAGTGGCCCAAAAGGCACCTCCCAAAAAAATACCGACCCTCTAAATGTTCCGGAACGCACCCTTATCGGGGGGTGAATCTTGAAAAAACAAAAAAAAATTCTATGTCCTGCGCGTTTGATATAATCATTTTTTTATCGGTGTTGCGTGGAAAGTGGCCCAAAAGGCGCCTTCCAAAAAAATACCGGCCCTCTAAATGTTCCGGAAGACACCCTTATCGGGGATGAATCTTGAAAAGAACAAAAAAAATTCTGTGTTCTGCGCATTTGATATAATCAATTTTTTTATTGGCGTTGCGTGGAAAGTGGCCCAAAAGGCGCCTCCCAAAAAAATACCGACCCTCTAAATGTTCCGGAAGACACCCTTATAAGGAGGTGAATCTTGAAAAAAAAAACAAAAAAAAATTCTGTGTTCTGCGCGTTTGATATAATCATTTTTTTCATTGGCGTTGCGTGGAAAGTGGCCCAAAAGGCGCCTCCCAAAAAAATACCGGCCTTCTAAATGTTCCGGAACACACCCTTATCGGGGGGTGAATCTTGAAAAAAACGAAAAAAAAAATCTATGTTCTGCGCGTTTGATATAATCATTTTTTTTATTGGTGTTGCGTGGAAAGTGGCCCAAAAGGCGACTCCAAAAAAAAATACCGACCCTCTAAATGTTCCGGAACACACCCTTATCGGGGGGTGAATCTTGAAAGAACAAAAAAAAAATTCTATGTCCTGTGCGTTTGATATAATCATTTTTTTTTGTTGGCGTTGCGTAGAAAGTGGCCCAAAAGGCGCCTCCCAAAAAAATACCGGCCCTCTAAATGTTCCAGAACACACCCTTATCGGGGGGTGAATCTTGAAAAAAACGAAAAAAAATTCTATGTTCTGCGCGTTTGATATAATCATTTTTTTTATTGGCGTTGCGTGGAAAGTGGCCCAAAAGGCGACTCCAAAAAAAATACCGACCCTGTAAATGTTCCGGAACACACCCTCATCGGGGGGTGAATCTAGAAAAAACAAAAAAAATTCTATGTCCTGCGCGTTTGATATAATCATTTTTTTTATTGGCGTTGCGTGGAAAGTGGCCCAAAAGGCGCCTCCTAAAAAAATACCGACCCTCTAAATGTTCCGGACGACACCCGTATCGGGGGTGAATCTTGAAAAGATCAAAAAAAAATTCTGTGTTCTGCGCGTTTGATATAATCATTTTTTTTATTGGCGTTGCGTGGAAAGTGGCCCAAAAGGCGCCTCCCAAAAAAATACCGACACTCTAAATGTTCCGGAAGACACCCTTATAAGGGGGTGAATCTTGAAAAAAAACGAAAAAAAATTCTGTGTTCTGCGCGTTTGATATAATCATTTTTGTTATTGGCGTTGCGTGGAAAGTGGCCCAAAAGGCGCCTCCCAAAAAAATACCGGCCTTCTAAATGTTCCGGAACACACCCTTATCGGGGGGTGAATCTTGAAAAAAACGAAAAAAAATTCTATGTTCTGCGCGTTTGATATAATCATTTTTTTTATTGGCGTTGCGTGGAAAGTGGCCCAAAAGGCGACTCCAAAAAAAAATACCGACCCTCTAAATGTTCCGGAACACACCCTTATCGGTGGGTGAATCGTGAAAAAACAAAAAAAAAATTCTATGTCCTGCGCGTTGGATATAATCATTTTTTTTATTGGCGTTGCGTGGAAAGTGGCCCAAAACGCGCCTCGCAAAAAAATACCGGCCCTCTAAATGTTCTGGAACACACCCTTATCGGGGGGTAAATCTTGAAAAAAACGAAAAAAAATTCTATGTTCTGCGCGTTTGATATAATCATTTTTTTTATTGGCGTTGCGTGAAAAGTGGCCCAAAAGGCGCCTCCTAAAAAAATACCGACCCTCTAAATGTTCCGGAAGACACCCTTATCGGGGGTGAATCTTGAAAAGATCAAAAAAAAATTCTGTGTTCTGCGCGTTTGATATAATCATTTTTTTTATTGGCGTTGCGTGGAAAGTGGCCCAAAAGGCGACTCCAAAAAAAAATACCGACCCTCTAAATGTTCCGGAACACACCCTTATCGGGGGGTGAATCTTGAAAAAACAAAAAAAAAATTCTATGTCCTGTGCGTTTGATATAATCATTTTTTTTATTGGCGTTGCGTAGAAAGTGGCCCAAAAGGCGCCTCCCAAAAAAATACCGGCCCTCTAAATGTTCCAGAACACACCCTTATCGGGGGGTGAATCTTGAAAAAAACGAAAAAAAATTCTATGTTCTGCGCGTTTGATATAATCATTTTTTTTATTGGCGTTGCGTGGAAAGTGGCCCAAAAGGCGCCTCCCAAAAAAATACCGACACTCTAAATGTTCCGGAAGACACCCTTATAAGGGGGTGAATCTTGAAAAAAAACAAAAAAAAATTCTGTGTTCTGCGCGTTTGATATAATCATTTTTTTTATTGGCGTTGCGTGGAAAGTGGCCCAAAAGGCGCCTCCCAAAAAAATACCGGCCTTCTAAATGTTCCGAAACACACCCTTATCGGGGGGTGAATCTTGAAAAAAACGAAAAAAAATTCTATGTTCTGCGCGTTTGATATAATCATTTTTTTTATTGGCGTTGCGTGGAAAGTGGCCCAAAAGGCGCCTCCCAAAAAAATACCGACCCTCTAAATGTTCCGGAACACACCCCTATCGGTGGGTGAATCTTGAAAAAACAAAAAAAAAATTCTATGTCCTGCGCGTTTGATATAATCATTTTTTTATTGGCGTTGCGTGGAAAGTGGCCCAAAACGCGCCTCCCAAAAAAATACCGGCCCTCTAAATGTGTTGGAACACACCCTTATCGGGGGGTAAATCTTGAAAAAAAACGAAAAAAAATTCTATGTTCTGCGCGTTTGATATAATCATTTTTTTTATTGGCGTTGCGTGGAAAGTGGCCCAAAACGCGCCTCCCAAAAAAATACCGGCCCTCTAAATGTTCTGGAACACACCCTTATCGGGGGGTAAATCTTGAAAAAAACGAAAAAAAATTCTATGTTCTGCGCGTTTGATATAATCATTTTTTTTATTGGCGTTGCGTGGAAAGTGGCCCAAAAGGCGCCTCCTAAAAAAATACCGACCCTCTAAATGTTCCGGAAGACACCGTTATCGGGGGTGAATCTTGAAAAGATCAAAAAAAAATTCTGTGTTCTGCGCGTTTGATATAATCATTTTTTTTATCGGCGTTGCGTGGAAAGTGGCCCAAAAGGCGCCTCCCAAAAAAATACCGACCCTCCAAATGTTCCGGAAGACACCCTTATCGGGGGGTGAATCTTGAAAAAAACAAAAAAAAATTCTGTGTTCTGCGCGTTTGATATAATCAGTTTTTTTATTGGCGTTGCGTGGAAAGTGGCCCAAAAGGCGCCTCCCAAAAAAATACCGACCCTCTAAATGTTCCGGAACGCACCCTTATCGGGGGGTGAATCTTGAAAAAACAAAAAAAAATTCTATGTCCTGCGCGTTTGATATAATCATTTTTTTATCGGTGTTGCGTGGAAAGTGGCCCAAAAGGCGCCTTCCAAAAAAATACCGGCCCTCTAAATGTTCCGGAAGACACCCTTATCGGGGATGAATCTTGAAAAGAATAAAAAAAAATTCTGTGTTCTGCGCATTTGATATAATCATTTTTTTTATTGGCGTTGCGTGGAAAGTGGCCCAAAAGGCGCCTCCCAAAAAAATACCGACCCTCTAAATGTTCCGGAAGACACCCTTATAAGGAGGTGAATCTTGAAAAAAAAAACAAAAAAAAATTCTGTGTTCTGCGCGTTTGATATAATCATTTTTTTCATTGGCGTTGCGTGGAAAGTGGCCCAAAAGGCGCCTCCCAAAAAAATACCGGCCTTCTAAATGTTCCGGAACACACCCTTATCGGGGGGTGAATCTTGAAAAAAACGAAAAAAAAAATCTATGTTCTGCGCGTTTGATATAATCATTTTTTTTATTGGCGTTGCGTGGAAAGTGGCCCAAAAGGCGACTCCAAAAAAAAATACCGACCCTCTAAATGTTCCGAAACACACCCTTATCGGGGGGTGAATCTTGAAAGAACAAAAAAAAAATTCTATGTCCTGTGCGTTTGATATAATCATTTTTTTTTGTTGGCGTTGCGTAGAAAGTGGCCCAAAAGGCGCCTCCCAAAAAAATACCGGCCCTCTAAATGTTCCAGAACACACCCTTATCGGGGGGTGAATCTTGAAAAAAACGAAAAAAAATTCTATGTTCTGCGCGTTTGATATAATCATTTTTTTTATTGGCGTTGCGTGGAAAGTGGCCCAAAAGGCGACTCCAAAAAAAATACCGACCCTGTAAATGTTCCGGAACACACCCTCATCGGGGGGTGAATCTAGAAAAAACAAAAAAAATTCTATGTCCTGCGCGTTTGATATAATCATTTTTTTTATTGGCGTTGCGTGGAAAGTGGCCCAAAAGGCGCCTCCTAAAAAAATACCGACCCTCTAAATGTTCCGGACGACACCCGTATCGGGGGTGAATCTTGAAAAGATCAAAAAAAAATTCTGTGTTCTGCGCGTTTGATATAATCATTTTTTTTATTGGCGTTGCGTGGAAAGTGGCCCAAAAGGCGCCTCCCAAAAAAATACCGACACTCTAAATGTTCCGGAAGACACCCTTATAAGGGGGTGAATCTTGAAAAAAAACGAAAAAAAATTCTGTGTTCTGCGCGTTTGATATAATCATTTTTGTTATTGGCGTTGCGTGGAAAGTGGCCCAAAAGGCGCCTCCCAAAAAAATACCGGCCTTCTAAATGTTCCGGAACACACCCTTATCGGGGGGTGAATCTTGAAAAAAACGAAAAAAAATTCTATGTTCTGCGCGTTTGATATAATCATTTTTTTTATTGGCGTTGCGTGGAAAGTGGCCCAAAAGGCGACTCCAAAAAAAAATACCGACCCTCTAAATGTTCCGGAACACACCCTTATCGGTGGGTGAATCGTGAAAAAACAAAAAAAAAATTCTATGTCCTGCGCGTTGGATATAATCATTTTTTTTATTGGCGTTGCGTGGAAAGTGGCCCAAAACGCGCCTCCCAAAAAAATACCGGCCCTCTAAATGTTCTGGAACACACCCTTATCGGGGGGTAAATCTTGAAAAAAACGAAAAAAAATTCTATGTTCTGCGCGTTTGATATAATCATTTTTTTTATTGGCGTTGCGTGAAAAGTGGCCCAAAAGGCGCCTCCTAAAAAAATACCGACCCTCTAAATGTTCCGGAAGACACCCTTATCGGGGGTGAATCTTGAAAAGATCAAAAAAAAATTCTGTGTTCTGCGCGTTTGATATAATCATTTTTTTTATTGGCGTTGCGTGGAAAGTGGCCCAAAAGGCGACTCCAAAAAAAAATACCGACCCTCTAAATGTTCCGGAACACACCCTTATCGGGGGGTGAATCTTGGAAAAACAAAAAAAAAATTCTATGTTCTGCGCGTTTGATATAATCATTTTTTTTATTGGCGTTGCGTGGAAAGTGGCCCAAAAGGCGACTCCAAAAAAAATACCGACCCTCTAAATGTTCCGGAACACACCCTCATCGGGGGGTGAATCTAGAAAAAACAAAAAAAATTCTATGTCCTGCGCGTTTGATATAATCATTTTTTTTATTGGCGTTGCGTGGAAAGTGGCCCAAAAGGCGCCTCCTAAAAAAATACCGACCCTCTAAATGTTCCGGAAGACACCCTTATCGGGGGGTGAATCTTGAAAAAAAAACAAAAAAAAATTCTGTGTTCTGCGCGTTTGATATAATCATTTTTTTTATTGGCGTTGCGTGGAAAGTGGCCCAAAAGGCGCCTCCCAAAAAATACCGACACTCTAAATGTTCCGGAAGACACCCTTATAAGGGGGTGAATCTTGAAAAAAAACAAAAAAAAATTCTGTGTTCTGCGCGTTTGATATAATCATTTTTTTTATTGGCGTTGCGTGGAAAGTGGCCCAAAAGGCGCCTCCCAAAAAAATACCGGCCTTCTAAATGTTCCGGAACACACCCTTATCGGGGGGTGAATCTTGAAAAAAACGAAAAAAAATTCTATGTTCTGCGCGTTTGATATAATCATTTTTTTTATTGGCGTTGCGTGGAAAGTGGCCCAAAACGCGCCTCCCAAAAAAATACCGGCCCTCTAAATGTTCTGGAACACACCCTTATCGGGGGGTAAATCTTGAAAAAAACGAAAAAAAATTCTATGTTCTGCGCGTTTGATATAATCATTTTTTTTATTGGCGTTGCGTGGAAAGTGGCCCAAAAGGCGCCTCCCAAAAAAATACCGACCCTCTAAATGTTCCGGAACACACCCTTATCGGGGGGTGAATCTTGAAAAAACAAAAAAAAATTCTATGTGCTGCGCGGTTGATATAATCATTTTTTTATCGGCGTTGCGTGGAAAGTGGCCCAAAAGGCGCCTTCCAAAAAAATACCGGCCCTCTAAATGTTCCGGAAGACACCCTTATCGGGGATGAATCTTGAAAAGAACAAAAAAAAATACCGACCCTCTAAATGTTCCGGAACACCCCCTTATCGGGGGGTGAATCTTGAAAAAACAAAAAAAAATGCTATGTCCTGTGCGTTTGATATAATCATTTTTTTTATTGGCGTTGCGTAGAAAGTGGCCCAAAAGGCGCCTCCCAAAAAAATACCGGCCCTCTAAATGTTCCGGAACACACCCTTATCGGGGGGTGAATCTTGAAAAAAACGAAAAAAAATTCTATGTTCTGCGCGTTTGATATAATCATTTTTTTTATTGGCGTTGCGTGGAAAGTGGCCCAAAAGGCGACTCCAAAAAAAATACCGACCCTCTAAATGTTCCGGAACACACCCTCATCGGGGGGTGAATCTAGAAAAAACAAAAAAAAATCTATGTCCTGCGCGTTTGATATAATCATTTTTTTTATTGGCGTTGCGTGGAAAGTGGCCCAAAAGGCGCCTCCTAAAAAAATACCGACCCTCTAAATGTTCCGGAAGACACCCTTATCGGGGGTGAATCTTGAAAAGATCAAAAAAAAATTCTGTGTTCTGCGCGTTTGATATAATCATTTTTTTTATTGGCGTTGCGTGGAAAGTGGCCCAAAAGGCGACTCCAAAAAAAAATACCGACCCTCTAAATGTTCCGGAACACACCCTTATCGGTGGGTGAATCTTGAAAAAACAAAAAAAAAAATTCTATGTCCTGCGCGTTTGTTATAATCATTTTTTTTATTGGCGTTGCGTGGAAAGTGGCCCAAAACGCGCCTCCCAAAAAAATACCGGCCCTCTAAATGTTTTGGAACACACCCTTATCGGGGGGTAAATCTTGAAAAAAACGAAAAAAAATTCTATGTTCTGCGCGTTTGATATAATCATTTTTTTTATTGGCGTTGCGTGGAAAGTGGCCCAAAACGCGCCTCCCAAAAAAATACCGGCCCTCTAAATGTTCTGGAACACACCCTTATCGAGGGGTAAATCTTGAAAAAAACGAAAAAAAATTCTATGTTCTGCGCGTTTGATATAATCATTTTTTTTATTGGCGTTGCGTGGAAAGTGGCCCAAAAGGCGCCTCCTAAAAAAATACCGACCCTCTAAATGTTCCGGAAGACACCCTTATCGGGGGTGAATCTTGAAAAGATCAAAAAAAAATTCTGTGTTCTGCGCGTTTGATATAATCATTTTTTTTATTGGCGTTGCGTGGAAAGTGGCCCAAAAGGCGCCTCCCAAAAAAATACCGACACTCTAAATGTTCCGGAAAACACCCTTATAAGGGGGTGAATCTTGAAAAAAAACAAAAAAAAATTCTGTGTTCTGCGCGTTTGATATAATCATTTTTTTTATTGGCGTTGCGTGGAAAGTGGCCCAAAAGGCGCCTCCCAAAAAAATACCGGCCTTCTAAATGTTCCGGAACACACCCTTATCGGGGGGTGAATCTTGAAAAAAACGAAAAAAAATTCTATGCTCTGCGCGTTTGATATAATCATTTTTTTTATTGGCGTTGCGTGGAAAGTGGCCCAAAAGGCGACTCCAAAAAAAAATACCGACCCTCTAAATGTTCCGGAACACACCCTTATCGGTGGGTGAATCTTGAAAAAACAAAAAAAAAATTCTTTGTCCTGCGCGTTTGATATAATCATTTTTTTTATTGGCGTTGCGTGGAAAGTGGCCCAAAACGCGCCTCCCAAAAAAATACCGGCCCTCTAAATGTTCTGGAGCACACCCTTATCGGAGGGTAAATCTTGAAAAAAACGAAAAAAAATTCTATGTTCTGCGCGTTTGATATAATCATTTTTTTTATTGGCGTTGCGTGGAAAGTGGCCCAAAAGGCGCCTCCCAAAAAAATACCGACCCTCTAAATGTTCCGGAACACACCCTTATCGGGGGGTGAATCTTGAAAAAACAAAAAAAAATTCTATGTCCTGCGCGTTTGATATAATCATTTTTTTATCGGCGTTGCGTGGAAAGTGGCCCAAAAGGCGCCTTCCAAAAAAATACCGGCCCTCTAAATGTTCCGGAAGACACCCTTATCGGGGATGAATCTTGAAAAGAACAAAAAAAAATTCTGTGTTCTGCGCATTTGATATAATCATTTTTTTTATTGGCGTTGCGTGGAAAGTGGCCCAAAAGGCGCCTCCCAAAAAAATTCCGACCCTCTAAATGTTCCGGAAGACACCCTTATAAGGAGGTGAATCTTGAAAAAAAAAACAAAAAAAAATTCTGTGTTCTGCGCGTTTGATATAATCATTTTTTTCATTGGCGTTGCGTGGAAAGTGGCCCAAAAGGCGCCTTCCAAAAAAATACCGGCCCTCTAAATGTTCCGGAAGACACCCTTATCGGGGATGAATCTTGAAAAGAACAAAAAAAAATTCTGTGTTCTGCGCATTTGATATAATCATTTTTTTTATTGGCGTTGCGTGGAAAGTGGCCCAAAAGGCGCCTCCCAAAAGAATACCGGCCTTCTAAATGTTCCGGAACACACCCTTATCGGGGGGTGAATCTTGAAAAAAACAAAAAAAAAATCTATGTTCTGCGCGTTTGATATAATCATTTTTTTTATTGGCGTTGCGTGGAAAGTGGCCCAAAAGGCGACTCCAAAAAAAAATACCGACCCTCTAAATATTCCGGAACACACCCTTATCGGGGGGTGAATCTTGAAAAAACAAAAAAAATTCTATGTCCTGTGCGTTTGATATAATCATTTTATTTTATTGGCGTTGCGTAGAAAGTGGCCCAAAAGGCGCCTCCCAAAAAAAATACCGGCCCTCTAAATGTTCCGGAACACACCCTTATCGGGGGGTGAATCTTGAAAAAAACGAAAAAAAATTCTATGTTCTGCGCGTTTGATATAATCATTTCTTTTTATTGGCGTTGCGTGGAAAGTGGCCCAAAAGGCGACTCCAAAAAAAATTCCGACCCTCTAAATGTTCCGGAACACACCCTCATCGGGGGGTGAATCTAGAAAAAACAAAAAAAATTCTATGTCCTGCGCGTTTGATATAATCATTTTTTTTATTGGCGTTGCGTGGAAAGTGGCACAAAAGGCGCCTCCTAAAAAAATACCGACCCTCTAAATGTTCCGGAAGACACCCTTATCGGGGGTGAATCTTGAAAAGATCAAAAAAAAATTCTGTTTTCTGCGCGTTTGATATAATCATTTTTTTTATTGGCGTTGCGTGGAAAGTGGCCCAAAAGGCGCCTCCCAAAAAAATACCGACACTCTAAATGTTCCGGAAGACACCCTTATAAGGGGGTGAATCTTGAAAAAAAACAAAAAAAAATTCTGTGTTCTGCGCGTTTGATATAATCATTTTTTTTATTGGCGTTGCGTGGAAAGTGGCCCAAAAGGCGCCTCCCAAAAAAATACCGGCCTTCTAAATGTTCCGAAACACACCCTTATCGGGGGGTGAATCTTGAAAAAAACGAAAAAAAATTCTATGTTCTGCGCGTTTGATATAATCATTTTTTTTATTGGCGTTGCGTGGAAAGTGGCCCAAAAGGCGCCTCCCAAAAAAATACCGACCCTCTAAATGTTCCGGAACACACCCCTATCGGTGGGTGAATCTTGAAAAAACAACAAAAAAAATTCTATGTCCTGCGCGTTTGATATAATCATTTTTTTATTGGCGTTGCGTGGAAAGTGGCCCAAAACGCGCCTCCCAAAAAAATACCGGCCCTCTAAATGTGTTGGAACACACCCTTATCGGGGGGTAAATCTTGAAAAAAAACGAAAAAAAATTCTATGTTCTGCGCGTTTGATATAATCATTTTTTTTATTGGCGTTGCGTGGAAAGTGGCCCAAAACGCGCCTCCCAAAAAAATACCGGCCCTCTAAATGTTCTGGAACACACCCTTATCGGGGGGTAAATCTTGAAAAAAACGAAAAAAAATTCTATGTTCTGCGCGTTTGATATAATCATTTTTTTTATTGGCGTTGCGTGGAAAGTGGCCCAAAAGGCGCCTCCTAAAAAAATACCGACCCTCTAAATGTTCCGGAAGACACCGTTATCGGGGGTGAATCTTGAAAAGATCAAAAAAAAATTCTGTGTTCTGCGCGTTTGATATAATCATTTTTTTTATCGGCATTGCGTGGAAAGTGGCCCAAAAGGCGCCTCCCAAAAAAATACCGACCCTCCAAATGTTCCGGAAGACACCCTTATCGGGGGGTGAATCTTTAAAAAAACAAAAAAAAATTCTGTGTTCTGCGCGTTTGATATAATCAGTTTTTTTATTGGCGTTGCGTGGAAAGTGGCCCAAAAGGCGACTCCAAAAAAAATACCGACCCTCTAAATGTTCCGGAACACACCCTCATCGGGGGGTGAATCTAGAAAAAACAAAAAAATTCGAAAAATCTTGAAAAGATCAAAAAAAAATTCTGTGTTCTGCGCGTTTGATATAATCATTTTTTTTATTGGCGTTGCGTGGAAAGTGGCCCAAAAGGCGACTCCAAAAAAAAATACCGACCCTCTAAATGTTCCGGAACACACCCTTATCGGGGGGTGAATCTTGGAAAAACAAAAAAAAAATTCTATGTTCTGCGCGTTTGATATAATCATTTTTTTTTGTTGGCGTTGCGTAGAAAGTGGCCCAAAAGGCGCCTCCCAAAAAAATACCGACCCTCTAAATGTTCCAGAACACACCCTTATCGGGGGGTGAATCTTGAAAGAACAAAAAAAAAATTCTATGTCCTGTGCGTTTGATATAATCATTTTTTTTTGTTGGCGTTGCGTAGAAAGTGGCCCAAAAGGCGCCTCCCAAAAAAATACCGGCCCTCTAAATGTTCCAGAACACACCCTTATCGGGGGGTGAATCTTGAAAAAAACGAAAAAAAATTCTATGTTCTGCGCGTTTGATATAATCATTTTTTTTATTGGCGTTGCGTGGAAAGTGGCCCAAAAGGCGACTCCAAAAAAAATACCGACCCTGTAAATGTTCCGGAACACACCCTCATCGGGGGGTGAATCTAGAAAAAACAAAAAAAATTCTATGTCCTGCGCGTTTGATATAATCATTTTTTTTATTGGCGTTGCGTGGAAAGTGGCCCAAAAGGCGCCTCCTAAAAAAATACCGACCCTCTAAATGTTCCGGACGACACCCGTATCGGGGGTGAATCTTGAAAAGATCAAAAAAAAATTCTGTGTTCTGCGCGTTTGATATAATCATTTTTTTTATTGGCGTTGCGTGGAAAGTGGCCCAAAAGGCGCCTCCCAAAAAAATACCGACACTCTAAATGTTCCGGAAGACACCCTTATAAGGGGGTGAATCTTGAAAAAAAACGAAAAAAAATTCTGTGTTCTGCGCGTTTGATATAATCATTTTTGTTATTGGCGTTGCGTGGAAAGTGGCCCAAAAGGCGCCTCCCAAAAAAATACCGGCCTTCTAAATGTTCCGGAACACACCCTTATCGGGGGGTGAATCTTGAAAAAAACGAAAAAAAATTCTATGTTCTGCGCGTTTGATACAATCATTTTTTTTATTGGCGTTGCGTGGAAAGTGGCCCAAAAGGCGACTCCAAAAAAAAATACCGACCCTCTAAATGTTCCGGAACACACCCTTATCGGTGTGTGAATCGTGAAAAAACAAAAAAAAAATTCTATGTCCTGCGCGTTGGATATAATCATTTTTTTTATTGGCGTTGCGTGGAAAGTGGCCCAAAACGCGCCTCCCAAAAAAATACCGGCCCTCTAAATGTTCTGGAACACACCCTTATCGGGGGGTAAATCTTGAAAAAAACGAAAAAAAATTCTATGTTCTGCGCGTTTGATATAATCATTTTTTTTATTGGCGTTGCGTGAAAAGTGGCCCAAAAGGCGCCTCCTAAAAAAATACCGACCCTCTAAATGTTCCGGAAGACACCCTTATCGGGGGTGAATCTTGAAAAGATCAAAAAAAAATTCTGTGTTCTGCGCGTTTGATATAATCATTTTTTTTATTGGCGTTGCGTGGAAAGTGGCCCAAAAGGCGACTCCAAAAAAAAATACCGACCCTCTAAATGTTCCGGAACACACCCTTATCGGGGGGTGAATCTTGAAAAAACAAAAAAAAAATTCTATGTCCTGTGCGTTTGATATAATCATTTTTTTTATTGGCGTTGCGTAGAAAGTGGCCCAAAAGGCGCCTCCCAAAAAAATACCGGCCCTCTAAATGTTCCAGAACACACCCTTATCGGGGGGTGAATCTTGAAAAAAACGAAACAAAATTCTATGTTCTGCGCGTTTGATATAATCATTTTTTTTATTGGCGTTGCGTGGAAAGTGGCCCAAAAGGCGACTCCAAAAAAAATACCGACCCTCTAAATGTTCCGGAACACACCCTCATCGGGGGGTGAATCTAGAAAAAACAAAAAAATTCGAAAAATCTTGAAAAGATCAAAAAAAAATTCTGTGTTCTGCGCGTTTGATATAATCATTTTTTTTATTGGCGTTGCGTGGAAAGTGGCCCAAAAGGCGACTCCAAAAAAAAATACCGACCCTCTAAATGTTCCGGAACACACCCTTATCGGGGGGTGAATCTTGGAAAAACAAAAAAAAAATTCTATGTTCTGCGCGTTTGATATAATCATTTTTTTTATTGGCGTTGCGTGGAAAGTGGCCCAAAAGGCGACTCCAAAAAAAATACCGACCCTCTAAATGTTCCGGAACACACCCTCATCGGGGGGTGAATCTAGAAAAAACAAAAAAAATTCTATGTCCTGCGCGTTTGATATAATCATTTTTTTTATTGGCGTTGCGTGGAAAGTGGCCCAAAAGGCGCCTCCTAAAAAAATACCGACCCTCTAAATGTTCCGGAAGACACCCTTATCGGGGGGTGAATCTTGAAAAAAAAACAAAAAAAAATTCTGTGTTCTGCGCGTTTGATATAATCATTTTTTTTATTGGCGTTGCGTGGAAAGTGGCCCAAAAGGCGCCTCCCAAAAAATACCGACACTCTAAATGTTCCGGAAGACACCCTTATAAGGGGGTGAATCTTGAAAAAAAACAAAAAAAAATTCTGTGTTCTGCGCGTTTGATATAATCATTTTTTTTATTGGCGTTGCGTGGAAAGTGGCCCAAAAGGCGCCTCCCAAAAAAATACCGGCCTTCTAAATGTTCCGGAACACACCCTTATCGGGGGGTGAATCTTGAAAAAAACGAAAAAAAATTCTATGTTCTGCGCGTTTGATATAATCATTTTTTTTATTGGCGTTGCGTGGAAAGTGGCCCAAAACGCGCCTCCCAAAAAAATACCGGCCCTCTAAATGTTCTGGAACACACCCTTATCGGGGGGTAAATCTTGAAAAAAACGAAAAAAAATTCTATGTTCTGCGCGTTTGATATAATCATTTTTTTTATTGGCGTTGCGTGGAAAGTGGCCCAAAAGGCGCCTCCCAAAAAAATACCGACCCTCTAAATGTTCCGGAACACACCCTTATCGGGGGGTGAATCTTGAAAAAACAAAAAAAAATTCTATGTGCTGCGCGGTTGATATAATCATTTTTTTATCGGCGTTGCGTGGAAAGTGGCCCAAAAGGCGCCTTCCAAAAAAATACCGGCCCTCTAAATGTTCCGGAAGACACCCTTATCGGGGATGAATCTTGAAAAGAACAAAAAAAATACCGACCCTCTAAATGTTCCGGAACACCCCCTTATCGGGGGGTGAATCTTGAAAAAACAAAAAAAAATTCTATGTCCTGTGCGTTTGATATAATCATTTTTTTTATTGGCGTTGCGGAGAAAGTGGCCCAAAAGGCGCCTCCCAAAAAAATACCGGCCCTCTAAATGTTCCGGAACACACCCTTATCGGGGGGTGAATCTTGAAAAAAACGAAAAAAAATTCTATGTTCTGCGCGTTTGATATAATCATTTTTTTTATTGGCGTTGCGTGGAAAGTGGCCCAAAAGGCGACTCCAAAAAAAATACCGACCCTCTAAATGTTCCGGAACACACCCTCATCGGGGGGTGAATCTAGAAAAAACAAAAAAAAATCTATGTCCTGCGCGTTTGATATAATCATTTTTTTTATTGGCGTTGCGTGGAAAGTGGCCCAAAAGGCGCCTCCTAAAAAAATACCGACCCTCTAAATGTTCCGGAAGACACCCTTATCGGGGGTGAATCTTGAAAAGATCAAAAAAAAATTCTGTGTTCTGCGCGTTTGATATAATCATTTTTTTTATTGGCGTTGCGTGGAAAGTGGCCCAAAAGGCGCCTCCCAAAAAAATACCGACACTCTAAATGTTCCGGAAGGTACCCTTATAAGGGGGTGAATCTTGAAAAAAAAAACAAAAAAAAATTCTGTGTTCTGCGCGTTTGATATAATCATTTTTTTTATTGGCGTTGCGTGGAAAGTGGCCCAAAAGGCGCCTCCCAAAAAAATACCGGCCTTCTAAATGTTCCGGAACACACCCTTATCGGGTGGTAAATATTGAAAAAAACGAAAAAAAATTCTATGTTCTGCGCGTTTGATATAATCATTTTTTTTATTGGCGTTGCGTGGAAAGTGGCCCAAAAGGCGACTCCAAAAAAAAATACCGACCCTCTAAATGTTCCGGAACACACCCTTATCGGTGGGTGAATCTTGAAAAAACAAAAAAAAAAATTCTATGTCCTGCGCGTTTGTTATAATCATTTTTTTTATTGGCGTTGCGTGGAAAGTGGCCCAAAACGCGCCTCCCAAAAAAATACCGGCCCTCTAAATGTTTTGGAACACACCCTTATCGGGGGGTAAATCTTGAAAAAAACGAAAAAAAATTCTATGTTCTGCGCGTTTGATATAATCATTTTTTTTATTGGCGTTGCGTGGAAAGTGGCCCAAAACGCGCCTCCCAAAAAAATACCGGCCCTCTAAATGTTCTGGAACACACCCTTATCGGGGGGTAAATCTTGAAAAAAACGAAAAAAAATTCTATGTTCTGCGCGTTTGATATAATCATTTTTTTTATTGGCGTTGCGTGGAAAGTGGCCCAAAAGGCGCCTCCTAAAAAAATACCGACCCTCTAAATGTTCCGGAAGACACCCTTATCGGGGGTGAATCTTGAAAAGATCAAAAAAAAATTCTGTGTTCTGCGCGTTTGATATAATCATTTTTTTTATTGGCGTTGCGTGGAAAGTGGCCCAAAAGGCGACTCCAAAAAAAAATACCGACCCTCTAAATGTTCCGGAACACACCCTTATCGGGGGGTGAATCTTGAAAAAACAAAAAAAAAATTCTATGTCCTGTGCGTTTGATATAATCATTTTTTTTTATTGGCGTTGCGTAGAAAGTGGCCCAAAAGGCGCCTCCCAAAAAAATACCGGCCCTCTAAATGTTTTGGAACACACCCTTATCGGGGGGTAAATCTTGAAAAAAACGAAAAAAAATTCTATGTTCTGCGCGTTTGATATAATCATTTTTTTTATTGGCGTTGCGTGGAAAGTGGCCCAAAACGCGCCTCCCAAAAAAATACCGGCCCTCTAAATGTTCTGGAACACACCCTTATCGGGGGGTAAATCTTGAAAAAAACGAAAAAAAATTCTATGTTCTGCGCGTTTGATATAATCATTTTTTTTATTGGCGTTGCGTGGAAAGTGGCCCAAAAGGCGCCTCCTAAAAAAATACCGACCCTCTAAATGTTCCGGAAGACACCCTTATCGGGGGTGAATCTTGAAAAGATCAAAAAAAAATTCTGTGTTCTGCGCGTTTGATATAATCATTTTTTTTATTGGCGTTGCGTGGAAAGTGGCCCAAAAGGCGACTCCAAAAAAAAATACCGACCCTCTAAATGTTCCGGAACACACCCTTATCGGGGGGTGAATCTTGAAAAAACAAAAAAAAAATTCTATCTCCTGTGCGTTTGGTATAATCATTTTTTTTTATTGGCGTTGCGTAGAAAGTGGCCCAAAAGGCGCCTCCCAAAAAAATACCGGCCCTCTAAATGTTCCAGAACACACCCTTATCGGGGGGTGAATCTTGAAAAAAACGAAAAAAAATTCTATGTTCTGCGCGTTTCATATAATCATTTTTTTTATTGGCGGTGCGTGGAAAGTGGCCCAAAAGGCGACTCCAAAAAAAATACCGACCCTCTAAATGTTCCGGAACACACCCTCATCGGGGGGTGAATCTAGAAAAAACTAAAAAAATTCTATGTCCTGCGCGTTTGATATAATCATTTTTTTTATTGGCGTTGCGTGGAAAGTGGCCCAAAAGGCGCCTCCTAAAATAATACCGACCCTCTAAATGTTCCGGAACACACCCTTATCGGGGGGTAAATCTTGAAAAAAACGAAAAAAAATTCTATGTTCTGCGCGTTTGATATAATCATTTTTTTTATTGGCGTTGCGTGGAAAGTGGCCCAAAAGGCGCCTCCTCAAAAAATACCGACCCTCTAAATGTTCCGGAAGACACCCTTATCGGGGGTGAATCTTGAAAAGATCAAAAAAAAATTCTGTGTTCTGCGCGTTTGATATAATCATTTTTTTTATTGGCGTTGCGTGGAAAGTGGCCCAAAAGGCGCCTCCCAAAAAAATACCGACACTCTAAATGTTCCGGAAGACACCCTTATAAGGGGGTGAATCTTGAAAAAAAACAAAAAAAAATTCTGTGTTCTGCGCGTTTGATATAATCATTTTTTTTATTGGCGTTGCGTGGAAAGTGGCCCAAAAGGCGCCTCCCAAAAAAATACCGGCCTTCTAAATGTTCCGGAACACACCCTTATCGGGGGGTGAATCTTGAAAAAAACGAAAAAAAATTCTATGTTCTGCGCGTTTGATATAATCATTTTTTTTATTGGCGTTGCGTGGATAGTGGCCCAAAAGGCGACTCCAAAAAAAAAATACCGACCCTCTAAATGTTCCGGAACACACCCTTATCGGTGGGTGAATCTTGAAAAAACAAAAAAAAATTTCTATGTCCTGCGCGTTTGATATAATCATTTTTTTTATTGGCGTTGCGTGGAAAGTGGCCCAAAACGAGCCTCCCAAAAAAATACCGGCCCTCTAAATGTTCTGGAACACACCCTTATCGGGGGGTAAATCTTGAAAAAAACGAAAAAAAATGCTATGTTCTGCGCGTTTGATATAATCATTTTTTTTATTGGCGTTGCGTGGAAAGTGGCCCAAAAGGCGCCTCCTCAAAAAATACCGACCCTCTAAATGTTCCGGAAGACACCCTTATCGGGGGTGAATCTTGAAAAGATCAAAAAAAAATTCTGTGTTCTGCGCGTTTGATATAATCATTTTTTTTATTGGCGTTGCGTGGAAAGTGGCCCAAAATGCGCCTCCTAAAAAAATACCGACCCTCTAAATGTTCCGGAAGACACCCTTATCGGGGGTGAATCTTGAAAAGATCAAAAAAAAATTCTGTGTTCTGCGCGTTTGATATAATCATTTTTTTTATTGGCGTTGCGTGGAAAGTGGCCCAAAAGGCGCCTCCCAAAAAAATACCGACACTCTAAATGTTCCGGAAGACACCCTTATAAGGAGGTGAATATTGAAAAAAAAAAACAAAAAAAAATTCTGTGTTCTGCGCGTTTGATATAATCATTTTTTTCATTGGCGTTGCGTGGAAAGTGGCCCAAAAGGCGCCTCCCAAAAAAATACCGGCCTTCTAAATGTTCCGGAACACACCCTTATCGGGGGGTGAATCTTGAAAAAAACAAAAAAAAAAATCTATGTTCTGCGCGTTTGATATAATCATTTTTTTATTGGCGTTGCGTGGAAAGTGGCCCAAAAGGCGACTCCAAAAAAAAATACCGACCCTCTAAATATTCCGGAACACACCCTTATCGGGGGGTGAATCTTGAAAAAATAAAAAAAAAATTCTATGTCCTGTGCGTTTGATATAATCATTTTTTTTTATTGGCGTTGCGTAGAAAGTGGCCCAAAAGGCGCCGCCCAAAAAAAATACCGGCCCTCTAAATGTTCCGGAACACACCCTTATCGGGGGGTGAATCTTGAAAAAAACGAAAAAAAATTCTATGTTCTGCGCGTTTGATATAATCATTTTTTTTATTGGCGTTGCGTGGAAAGTGGCCCAAAAGGCGCCTCCTAAAAAAATACCGACCCTCTAAATGTTCCGGAAGACACCCTTATCGGGGGTGAATCTTGAAAAGATCAAAAAAAAATTCTGTGTTCTGCGCGTTTGATATAATCATTTTTTTTATTGGCGTTGCGTGGAAAGTGGCCCAAAAGGCGCCTCCCAAAAAAATACCGACACTCTAAATGTTCCGGAAGACACCCTTATAAGGGGGTGAATCTTGAAAAAAAACAAAAAAAAATTCTGTGTTCTGCGCGTTTGATATAATCATTTTTTTTATTGGCGTTGCGTGGAAAGTGGCCCAAAAGGCGCCTCCCAAAAAAATACCGGCCTTCTACATGTTCCGGAACACACCCTTATCGGGGGGTGAATCTTGAAAAAAACGAAAAAAAATTCTATGTTCTGCGCGTTTGATATAATCATTTTTTTTATTGGCGTTGCGTGGATAGTGGCCCAAAAGGCGACTCCAAAAAAAAAATACCGACCCTCTAAATGTTCCGGAACACACCCTTATCGGTGGGTGAATCTTGAAAAAACAAAAAAAAAATTCTATGTCCTGCGCGTTTGATATAATCATTTTTTTTATTGGCGTTGCGTGGAAAGTGGCCCAAAACGCGCCTCCCAAAAAAATACCGGCCCTCTAAATGTTCTGGAACACACCCTTATCGGGGGGTAAATCTTGAAAAAAACGAAAAAAAATGCTATGTTCTGCGCGTTTGATATAATCATTTTTTTTATTGGCGTTGCGTGGAAAGTGGCCCAAAAGGCGCCTCCTCAAAAAATACCGACCCTCTAAATGTTCCGGAAGACACCCTTATCGGGGGTGAATCTTGAAAAGATCAAAAAAAAATTCTGTGTTCTGCGCGTTTGATATAATCATTTTTTTTATTGGCGTTGCGTGGAAAGTGGCCCAAAAGGCGCCTCCCAAAAAAATACCGACACTCTAAATGTTCCGGAAGACACCCTTATAAGGGGGTGAATCTTGAAAAAAAACAAAAAAAAATTCTGTGTTCTGCGCGTTTGATATAATCATTTTTTTTATTGGCGTTGCGTGGAAAGTGGCCCAAAAGGCGCCTCCCAAAAAAATACCGGCCTTCTAAATGTTCCGGAACACACCCTTATCGGGGGGTGAATCTTGAAAAAAACGAAAAAAAATTCTATGTTCTGCGCGTTTGATATAATCATTTTTTTTATTGGCGTTGCGTGGAAAGTGGCCCAAAAGGCGACGCCAAAAAAAAATACCGACCCTCTAAATGTTCCGGAACACACCCTTATCGGTGGGTGAATCTTGAGAAAACAAAAAAAAAATTCTATGTCCTGCGCGTTTGATATAATCATTTTTTTTATTGGCGTTGCGTGGAAAGTGGCCCAAAACGTGCCTCCCAAAAAAATACCGGCCCTCTAAATGTTCTGGAACACACCCTTATCGGGGGGTAAATCTTGAAAAAAACGAAAAAAAATTCTATGTTCTGCGCGTTTGATATAATCATTTTTTTTATTGGCGTTGCGTGGAAAGTGGCCCAAAAGGCGCCTCCCAAAAAAATACCGACCCTCTAAATGTTCCGGAACACACCCTTATCGGGGGGTGAATCTTGAAAAAACAAAAAAAAATTCCATGTCCTGCGCGTTTGATATAATCATTTTTTTATCGGCGATGCGTGGAAAGTGGCCCAAAAGGCGCCTTCCAAAAAAATACCGGCCCTCTAAATGTTCCGGAAGACACCCTTATCGGGGATGAATCTTGAAAAGAACAAAAAAAAATTCTGTGTTCTGCGCATTTGATATAATCATTTTTTTTATTGGCGTTGCGTGGAAAGTGGCCCAAAAGGCGCCTCCCAAAAAAATACCGACCCTCTAAATGTTCCGGAAGACACCCTTATAAGGAGGTGAATCTTGAAAAAAAAAACAAAAAATAATTCTGTGTTCTGCGCGTTTGATATAATCATTTTTTTCATTGGCGTTGCGTGGAAAGTGGCCCAAAAGGCGCCTTCCAAAAAAATACCGGCCTTCTAAATGTTCCGGAACACACCCTTATCGGGGGGTGAATCTTGAAAAAAACGAAAAAAAAATCTATGTTCTGCGCGTTTGATATAATCATTTTTTTTATTGGCGTTGCGTGGAAAGTGGCCCAAAAGGCGACTCCAAAAAAAAATACCGACCCTCTAAATGTTCCGGAACACCCCATTATCGGGGGGTGAATCTTGAAAAAACAAAAAAAAAATTCTATGTCCTGTGCGTTTGATATAATAATTTTTTTTTATTGGCGTTGCGTAGGAAGTGGCCCAAAAGGCGCCTCCCAAAAAAATACCGGCCCTCTAAATGTTCCGGAACACACCCTTATCGGGAGGTGAATCTTGAAAAAAACGAAAAAAAATTCTATGTTCTGCGCGTTTGATATAATCATTTTTTTTATTGGCGTTGCGTGGAAAGTGGCCCAAAAGGCGACTCCAAAAAAAATACCGACCCTCTAAATGTTCCGGAACACACCCTCATCGGGGGGTGAATCTAGAAAAAACAAAAAAAAATCTATGTCCTGCGCGTTTGATATAATCATTTTTTTTATTGGCGTTGCGTGGAAAGTGGCCCAAAAGGCGCCTCCTAAAAAAATACCGACCCTCTAAATGTTCCGGAAGACACCCTTATCGGGGGTGAATCTTGAAAAGATCAAAAAAAAATTCTGTGTTCTGCGCGTTTGATATAATCATTTTTTTTATTGGCGTTGCGTGGAAAGTGGCCCAAAAGGCGCCTCCCAAAAAAATACCGACACTCTAAATGTTCCGGAAGACACCCTTATAAGGGGGTGAATCTTGAAAAAAAAACAAAAAAAAATTCTGTGTTCTGCGCGTTTGATATAATCATTTTTTTTATTGGCGTTGCGTGGAAAGTGGCCCAAAAGGCGCCTCCCAAAAAAATACCGGCCTTCTAAATGTTCCGGAACACACTCTTATCGGTGGGTGAATCTTGAAAAAACAAAAAAAAAATTCTATGTCCTGCGCGTTTGATATAATCATTTTTTTTATTGGCGTTGCGTGGAAAGTGGCCCAAAACGCGCCTTCCAAAAAAATACCGGCCCTCTAAATGTTTTGGAACACACCCTTATCGGGGGGTAAATCTTGAAAAAAACGAAAAAAAATTCTATGTTCTGCGCGTTTGATATAATCATTTTTTTTATTGGCGTTGCGTGGAAAGTGGCCCAAAAGGCGCCTCCCAAAAAAATACCGACCCTCTAAATGTTCCGGAACACACCCTTATCGGGGGGTGAATCTTGAAAAAACAAAAAAAAAATTCTATGTTCTGCGCGTTTGATATAATCATTTTTTTTTATTGGCGTTGCGTGGAAAGTGGCCCAAAAGGCGCCTCCCAAAAAAATACCGACCCTCTAAATGTTCCGGAAGACACCCTTATAGGGGGGTGAATCTTGAAAAAAAAACAAAAAAAAATTCTGTGTTCTGCGCGTTTGATATAATCATTTTTTTTATTGGCGTTGCGTGGAAAGTTGCCCAAAAAGCGACTCCAAAAAAAATACCGACCCTCTAAATGTTCCGGAACACACCCTCATCGGGGGGTGAATCTTGAAAAACCAAAAAAAAATTCTATGTACTGCGCGTTTGATATAATCATTTTTTTTATTGGCGTTGCGTGGAAAGTGGCCCAAAAGGCGCCTCCCAAAAAAATACCGGCCCTCTAAATGTTCCGGAACACACCCTTATCGGGGGGTGAATCTTGAAAAAACAAAAAAAAATTTCTATGTCCTGCGCGTTTGATATAATCATTTTTTTTATTGGCGTTGCGTGGAAAGTGGCCCTGTAGGCGCCCCCGCAAAAAAATACCGACCCTCTAAATGTTCCGGAACACACCCTTATCGGGGGGTGAACCTTGAAAAAAACGAAAAAAAATTCTATGTTCTGCGCGTTTGATATAATCATTTTTTTTATTGGCGTTGCGTGGAAAGTGGCCCAAAAGACGACTCCAAAAAAAATACCGACCCTCTAAATGTTCCGGAACATACCCTTATCGGGGGGGTGAATCTTGAAAAAACCAAAAAAAAATTCGATGTCCTGCGCGTTTGTTATAACCAATTTTTTTATTGGCGTTGCGTGGAAAGTGCACAAGGCACCTCCCAAAAAAATACCGACCCTCCAAATGTTCCGGAACACACCCTTATCGGGGCGGTGAATCTTGAAAAAAACAAAAAAAAATTATAACTCCCGCGCGTTTAACGTAATCTTTTTTTTTATTGTCGTTGTACGCAAGGTGACCAGGAAGGCGCCTCGGAACGAAAGTTCCGTAGCCTGATTTTTTTTTACCAAATTAGGCCTCCAAAATTGCTTGAACTTTTCTCAGGATCGTTGTTAGATATTTTCAGCCTGAATAAAATTGAAGTGTCTAATTTCTAACAAGACTAATAAATAGTCCAGTCGAGATAGGTCTAATATTCGATTAACCTGTTATTAATTCCGGGCTTCGATTTTCTTTTTTTATACTTGGGTGGGCGGGTGGTTTGTAATGTAAATCTCGATTTTCGAGAAAATCCCCCTACTGCGTTTGCCACCATCTTCATTTAAAGAGGGATTTTTTGTTTTCCGAATAACTCGCTTATTTTCAACCTTTGAATAAAAATGATCATATCAAAAGTTTTGGAAAATGTAATTCCCCATAAGGTCGGGAATTATAGTTTTTACCCTAGGATCGATATTTATAGAGTTACACTGCAAATAGGGGTAAAAAAAGTTTTTTTGTTAATTATCTCGTTTATTAACAAGTGTATTGTAAAAATCGTAATAAATAATCACGTAGGCAATTTTATTTCCTTCAACTTTGGTTATTAGCATTTTTACTCTCGGATCAATATTTTCAGGCTTATACTTAATTTAGTGGTGAACTTTTTTGTTATACTTAGTTATTTCGTTTATTATCAAGTTTATCGTAAAAATGGTAATAAATAATCGGGTAGGACATTTTATTTTCTTCAACGTTCGTTAGTACAATTTTTACCCTAGCATCAATATTTTAGGAGTTATAATTAAAATAGGGGTGTAATTTTTTCATTTTTTTCTTCAATTTATTATTGAATTTGTTATAAAAATAGTGATGGACAACCGTACGTAATTCAAATTTCTGGGACTTTGGCTGTGTTTTCTCGTCGCAAAGAGCCATTCCAGCAAGTACAAACCTGTGGCTTTTAACACCTGATTAGTTCTTTTAACTTGAAAGTTACGTTAAATTCGGTCATGTTAATCAAAAGTTCGCATAATCGAAACGTAGGTTTTTTGGGACGGGATCATCAACAACATTTTTTTACATAAAAACAGTACATACATATATATATTAAAATTTGACATACATTTTTACGTAGAAATATACATATATGTGTGTATTTTAAACACCTGAAAGAAGTCTAATGCCTTTTTTAATATTTTAAAAATAAAATCGTCCATTTTTAGTTGACGAACGGCTCTAACGCGTTTTTGAGCGGCTAAGTCTCGCAGCCGTTTGAGAAGGAGAAGTTGCGATGGGTTGCTCGTTGTTGCTCACAGTGGCAGCGAGCAACAATGTATCTTTCGCGCCAACGTTCGGATAATTGAGCGTTCGGATAATTGAGGGTTGGCATGATCGAGGTTCGGATAATTAAGGTTCTACTGTATATTTTTTTTCCGCACCTTCATTACAACTCAAAATATTGACCGTAGGGTAAAAATAGTAATAAACAATGTTGAAGCAAATAAAATTCCCTACCTGATTATCCATTACCATTTTTACCATAAACTTGATAATAAACGAAATAACTGAACATAAATAAAAAGTTCACCCCTAAATTAAGTATAAATCCGAAAATATTGATCCTAGGCTAAAATGCTGATAACCAAAATTGAAGGAAATAAAACTCCCTATCTGACTATTCATAACCATATTGACGATAAACTTGATAATAAACGAAATAACTGAATATAAATAAAAAGTTCACCCCTAAAGTAAGTATAAGTCCAAAAATATTGATCCTAGGGTAAAAATGGTACTGACCGAAGTTGAAGAAAATAAAATTATCTACCCGATTAAGGTAAATGTCCCAATTATTGAACAGCTAAGAGTCTGGGGCATTGAATTCGGTGAGAAAAAAATATAAAATCAAGAAAAAACCATCGCCTTCAGGTTCAAATGATACTTTGATATTTTTACTTTCGAAAAATCACCCTTTAAATTATTTTTAAATGATTTCAAATGAAAAAAAGAATAACAATGTGAAGAATGCAAATGTCCCAATTATTGAACACTGGAAATGTCTATGTCCCTAATATTGAACAGGCATGTCCCAGTTATTGAACACTCTCGAGAATTCTTTTTCCGTTCTAAAAATATTATTTTGGGTACAATATTAAGAAATAAAAGCAAAATCAAACACTTAAATAATCTTTTGTTAATCATGTAAAAATACAAAAATATATATTTAGTCTCTTTTGGCAGGTTTTTGGTTCATTCGCATGTGGTTTATTTTTGCTTTTCAACTCGAACTTTATTTCATTTTTATTTTCAGCTTCCTCGTTTTCATATTCTGTTTTTGTTTGATTCTGTCGCAGCTTGGCTCCCTGAAATATCAGAGAGCAAAAAATATTGAACAGTACATTCGTATTTTTAGGTTACATTTAGGTTATATCCTCTTTTTACTTTCCTTTTTATGTTTATTGCACGAAAATACAAATAAAAAATAGATTTGACGATCTTAGAGTTATTATTAAAAGAATAAAGGTAAGTTTACTCAGGAACTTACAGTTTTTGTTTGAATAAATCCGATTCACACAATCTGTCACACGTTAACAGTCTCGATGTTTTGATGGGTTTAATGACGCCAACTTGGAGAATTCGAGTGTTCAATAATTGGGACACACTGCATTTTCTATGTCCCAATGATCGAACACCGTATATTTTAACAAATAATTAAATAAAGTTTTTTCATAAAAATTGTTATTTGTAAGAAATTTTCTGAGGAACCTGAAACGCCTTTACTTTTTGAGATGCGACGGTTTTTGAATTTTTTGTGCCCTTACGCATGAAGCGGCGCGTCTTAGCAAAAACGATAAGCAGTTACCACGAGACGTCAAATCGAGTCACCGTTGCTGATTAAATCATTTTTTTCTCTATTAATTAAAGCTTTTTTTGCACAAGTAAGGTAACATTTCGATAGCTCAAAGTTCCATATATGTAATGAAATTTTATAAATAAGTAAATGCATTCAGGTGAATGAGAAATAATAAAAATACAAGATAGTGTTCAATAATTGGGACCTGTTCAATAATTGGGACATTTACCTTACATCTTACCATTTTTACGATAAACTTGATAATAAACGAAATAACTGAACATAAACAAAAGTTCACCCCTAAATTAAGTATAAGTCCGAAAATATTGATCCGAGGGTAAAAATGCTAATAACCCAAGTTGGAGGAAATAAAATTTCCTATGTGATTATTTATTACCATTTTTACAATAAACTTTATAATAAACGAGATAAGTTTTAAAAAACGTTTTTTACCCCTTTTAGCAGTCTAACTCTATAAATATCGATCCTAGGGTAAAAACTATGATTACCAAACTTGTGCGGAATTACATTTCCCACAACTTTGAATACAATTATTTTCACTCTAAGGTTGAAAATAAGCGAGTTATTCGAAAAACAAAAAAAATCCATCTTTAAATCAAGATGGCGGCAAACGCACCAGGGGGATTTTCGGGAAAATCGAAATTTACACTACCAGCCAACCCCTCTAAGTATAAAAAAAGAAAATCGAAGCCCGGAATTAATTCCAGGTGAAATCCTATTTCGACTGGACTATAAGTAGAAACGTTGACGTGGTTTTCACAGCCTAAGTCAACGATTGTTATCCGAAGATGACGGTATGTTGAATGTGGCGCATTATGGTTTCTTTCTTAATTTTTCGTGTTTCCGTTTTTTTGCCCTGACAATATTTTATGAAATAATTCTCTAGCTAAATATCTCAAACGAGGATGTTCGGGGCTCGCCGCGCGACCTGGGCCGCTGGAGTACGATTCGCGTTACAGACAAACACGCCGACATAATCTGGGCTACGCGTATACGCTCACTATTACGTTTAGCGACGTAGTGTGCAGTGATCGGACCGAGTTTGACGCCCATCACCTCCAAAATCTTCAAAATCGATCTTCAGAAAAAAATTGTATGATACTTTTGGATATGTATACTTTCGAGAGGTATAATTTGAAAAAAAAATCGATTTTTTTTCAAATTGTAAAGTGAGAAGATGCCTTAATGGTAAAGAACGAAATAGGAACCAAAATCGAAGGCGGTAAAAATAAAAAGGGAGCGCTGGGTCGAGCAGCGAACCTTCTTGCAAGTCTCCAACCGGGCCGTGTAGCGTATGTAGGGGGGAGAGCATCCGCGTACGCTAGGCGAAGATCCGGACAAAGCGGAGAGCGCGATAACATGTACGAATAGCCAGAACTGAGCGTAGCAGATATGGATATAGTCGGCGAGCGGTAAAACAATTAACTTTAACATTCAATATCTCGAAAACTATTGCGCGGCGCGAAAAATCCCTTCAGGGGTTGTCTTAAAATATTAAAAGGGAGGCCTGTGCAAAATTTCAGCTTGATCGGTGGTTCGGAACGTTACCCCATTTGTGATTTTCACAGCAAACAACCGAACGATTGAAATTGATTGATTTTTGTTGCGTTCCAACGTGCGAATTCCGACATCGTGTATAATTGACATTCGATAAAAATTAGCTTTTTCTGATTACCTAATTTGTTTCAGGATCAGGGCTGCCGAAACTTTTTAAATTGTGGCGTGCGACGTGTGTGTGTGTGTGTGTGTGTGTGTGTGTGTGTGTGTGTGTGTGTGTGTGTGTGTGTGTGTGTGTGTGTGTGTGTGTGTGTGTGTGTGTGTGTGTATCGCGGAATGGTGATATCGATCGGTCGGGGCGAGCGATATCGTTATTCTCAGGCGGGCAAACTCGGCACGGCGGCAAGCAGCGAAGTCAGAGGAGCGGGGATATCGATCGGACGTTGCAAGCGACATACACATAGGCTTACAGGCTTAAAAAATCATCTTTAGAATTCGATTTCTCGAAAATTATGCGGATGTGCCAAAAGAACCTTCTGGGGGTGTCTTTATGTGTGAAATAGAACATCTGTGCAAAATTTTAGCGAAATCGCACGTAACACCTTTTCGAAAGTTGCCCCAATGTATGTATATATATATATATATATATATATATATCTTTTGACGTTTTTGCTTTGAGCTATAACATTTTTTATGCACGGTCGTGTTTAAAAGAGCGAGAGAGAGGAAGATCCATATATGTAAGGGTGACACAAATTTTAGCTCAATCTTTGGTTCTTTTTCTCACCATCAATCTACCTTCTTTAAAGAACAAAACATTGCGGCGAAAGCTGCGAGCGGTCAAAAAATAATTAGAAGTCGCTCAAGCCTCACAAAAATTCAAATTTTCATTAAAAATTCTATTTTTTATGCACCTTTCACCTATGAATTTTACGCTTTATAATTTCAAAATTAACCTTGCGAAAGCTTTAGCCGGCCAATGAATATTTATTGGTCGCTCGAGAGCTTCGAAATTTCCCATTGTCACCAATTTTTTAAACTCTTATCACGCATAAATTTGACGCCTTGTAAAATGTTCAACACAATTAATCCTTTTTCCTTTAGTCAAACAGTTTCCCGCGCATCGTAATGCGTCCCACAGTTGGTCTCGTTAGTCAAACTACGGACCAATCACAGCTGGATTCTGTGACGAGCGACGCCATAATACAATAATACATAATAATTGGTGTTTGTTACAAATTATTATAATAATTGGTGTCTAATTAGTGTTTTGTGATTGTGTGTGTTTTTTGCGTAACACACACACACACACACAAACACACACACACACACATGTTCACATCGTCTAATTGGTGTTTGTTACAAATTATTATAATAATATATTCAGAAAGTGTAACCATTCACTGGCTATTTTCTTTTCATGTAACATGGAATTATAGCGCATGCAAGATTTATTTTTTGGCGTAAACCCTGCCTTTCGAAAACCTTGAGTGGCCACTAAATATTCTTTGGACAGCTAGAGCTTTCGCGAGGTTAATTTAAAAATTATATAGCGTAAAATTCATGGGTGAGAAGTGAACAAAAAAAATGGATTTTTTAATGACCATTTGAGTTCTTGGGAAATTTGAGAGACCTCTAATTATTTGTTGACCGCTCGCAGCTACCGTGACAATGTTCTTTTCCTTTAAAAAAGTTAATTGGATGGTGAGAAAAAGGGAAAAAATAGAGCTCAAATTTGTGCCACCATAATATATATATCTTCCTCTCTCACGCTCTGTTACACACGATCGCACACAAAAAAAATGATGAAGCTCAAGGCAAAAACAAAAAAGATACTCTTTATGACCAAAAGGAATATAAAATAGAATACATAAATTCGAAGGCAAACGCAGATTGAATACGCGTATAAAAATAAAATCGCAATAGAAGAGATGCGAAAAATAAAAAAGCAACAAGTGACCAAAACGCTACACAAACGAAAATAAGAAAACATAAAGACAAAGTGCATCTATATTACATATATACAAACGAAAATATCGCGAAGTAAAAATAAGAATGCAAAATAAGAGAGAGATGCTCAGCCGCCGTAGATTCCCGAAGATAGTAGTGGACAGCGCGCGTGCAAGAACCATCCGAGACGAAAATTCTGCAAGTGTGAAAGAGAAAGAGAGAGACGAACGAAAGTAGTCGTAGATAGCCAAGGAAGCGTACGGCGCGGCGCTCGCGCGAGAACGAACGAAGTGGTAGTAATGCGGCGGGCGTGTGTAAAAAACAGCGGAAGATATATTTGTACACACATCTCCCTCTCTCTCTCTCTCTCTCTCTCTCTCTTTCTCTCTCTCTCTCTCTCTCTCTCTCTCTCTCTCTCTCTCTCTCTCTCTCTCTCTCTCTCTCTCTCTCTCTCTCTCTCTCTCTCTCTCTCTCTCTCTCTCTCTCTCTCTCTCTCCCCCCCCCCCCAACACGAAAAAGTAATGTAAACATTCCACTCCTATGCCAGAGAACGAAATAAACGAACTCTTTCTCCTCTATCACACACTTTGGCTATTCAAGCAGCTTTCGCGTGTCTCTGTCTCTCTCTCTCTCTCTCTCTCTCTCTTGCTACAGACGCGCGCGCGTGCGCCTGCAGGATTTTTGTCTCCGATGGTTCTCGCACGAGCACCGTCCGCTACCTTCGGGTATCTACGACTACTTCAGCGTCTCTCTCTTCCTCCCCCGTCTCTCTCTCGCGCTCTTATGATTTGCGCTGTTCTCTTTTACTCTTATTTGGATTTTTACTTTGATACGCGTTATTTTTGTTTGAGTGTACGTATTATAGATGCATTTTTCTTTTTTTTTGTACTATTTTCTTTCTCTTCAATTGCGGTTTTATTTTTATTGGCTTATGCGATGTGCGGTTTTCTTCGAATTTCCGTATTTTATTTCCTATTTCTTTTGTTTGTATAGACTAACTTTCTGTTTTTGCATTGATTTTTTTTTATTTCTCCGTGTGCGGGCGTGGGTAAGAGAGTGAGTGATATATATATATATTTCCTTTGAAACACGCATAAATATTTCGCCTTCTACTAAAGATTTCAATAGAGGGAAACAATTAAGACGTCTGGACAATTTTTTATGATAATTCAAAATATTTCCCAACTATTACAGTAGAACCTCGATTATCCGAACCTCGATTATCCAAACCCTCAATTATCCGAACGATGGCTTAGTTTATCCGAACGCTCAATTATCCGAACGTTGGCGCGAAAGATACATTGTTGCTTGCTGCCACTGCCGCGAGCAACAATGAGCAACCCAACGCAACTTCTTCTCCAACGGCTGCGAGACTTAGCCGCTCAAAAACGCGTTACGGCCGTTCGTCAATTAAAAATGGACGATTTTATAGAAAAAAATATTTAAAAAGGCATTCGACTTTTTTCAGGTGTTTAATATATATATATATATATTTTTTAACACCTGATATATGTATGTACATAAAAACAGTACATACATATATATTAAAATTTGACATGTACTGTACTGTTTTTATGTAAAAGGTTGTTGTTTATGATCTCGTCCCAAAAAACGCACAAGTCGAATGCCTTTTTAAAATTTTTTTTAATAAAATCGTTCGGATAATCGAAACGTGGGTTTTTTGTATGTACCCTAAAGGTACATACATATATGTATATAAACAGTACATGCATATATGTATGTACTGTTTTTATGTAAAAAGGTGTTGTTTATGATCCCGTCCCAAATAACCCACGTTTCGATTATCCGAACTTTTGATTATCCGAACTAGTCTCGGTCCCAATTGGTTCGGATAATCGAGGTTCTACTTGATATCCATACATATATTTTAATATGAATTTTTTAAAAATATTAATTAAGTAAAACGACATATAATGCATCATACGCACACACACCTATGTATATATGCAAATTTCTTTGTTGCATCTAATAATAATGAACGGGGAAAAAAAAATGTCGACACTTACGTTTGCAGCCATACAATTTCTTCGGCCCTCCGCTTTTTAAGGAAACCACGGTATTGAAGTTTGCATCGTTGGACAGCAACGAACATTTTTTTTTCTTCTTTTATTTTCATCACTATAGACAATATTTTCTTGCCAATTTATGTTGTAGATTTTTAATAAGGATCCCCAAGAACCTTTGATTGATTTTTGTAGCCCGAATGGGCCAGAAAATGCTTTGGCAATAAAAAAAAATAGTCCGTGTTGCGTTCCAACGATGCGACTTTCACTACCATAAGGAATTCCGACTGTTTCCGATAAATATATAATTTACCCGCATGACGTCGAAGTTTGCATCGGCGGAATGCCAGATTTTTTTTCATTTTCTCTGTCATTCCAACGGTGGCATCTTCGCCATGATTTTTTTTACTTCATGTGAGTTGGGGATATATAATAAATCGACGAATTCTCTATAATTTTTCAAATTTATTGATCTTAAGTTTTCTCTTATCTAAATATCTTTTCCGATCAAGATTTTTCTTTTATTAAAATATTTTTGACAGCAGTTGGTGGCATCAATGGCAGCATCTTTTTTGGCTGCAACACGTATTCTGTAACAATGACAAAAAAAATATAGCAATAAACATAAACAGTAATAAATCTGAATCGCTTTGTTTTATCAACAGCGTCAAATTTTTTACATATAAGAAGTCTCACGTTATTGGACTGGCTCCACTCATAGCTGGATTTGTACCAGCGCAAATCCGCCTTTAAGCGTTTCACGTCTCTGCGTTCGTGAGAGAGTTTCTAAAACAGCAAGAATAAAAAAGTTGGGATTGATAATAATTCGTATGTAAATAAAAGAGATGATGGATACTTACTGTATTTAACCGCTCAACCTCCTGCCGGTACCATGCGAGATTGGCCTCGGTATCACGCAGTTGTCTACATGAAATAAAATTTACAAAATACATTATGACGAATCAAAAAAAAATTTAGTGTCTTTTTTAAATTGCAGAGCGATGACGTTGAATTTTGCATAGTTGGAATGCAACGATTCTTTTTCATCAATCTTTTATTTCTCTATTTTTATCATTTTCAAAAGTCTATTTTTTTGCAAACTGAGAATGTAAGTCTCTAATAAGAATATGTGAAAGGATTATATTTATTTTTACAGCCCAAATCAGTAAAAAAAAATGGAGCAGCAAAAAAGAATTAGTTTCCGTTGCATTCCAACGATGCAAACTTCAACGTGATTGCAGAGCGTTAGTTTAAACCGAAATTCAACATAAAATCGGAATATAGCGATGCATTTCCACGGTTTCTAGTAAAAAAAACTTCAAGAATGCACCCCAGATTTTTAAGTTGACCCTGTTTTGTATATAGTTATAAGTATCTTTTTTAGTGAAATTCTTACCCATAAAGCGTTTGGATCTGCGAAGGTGGAATCCAATATCTATAAAGGTAAATGTAAATGATGTTTCATAAAGACATGTATTTTTATCATAATATCTATATTTAGGGGTAATACTACTGTAGAATTTTCAAAGAATTGATCTTTTTTAAATTGGCTCAAGAGATGCTTTAAACGATCCAGAATGAGGATAAAAAAAATTGGTATCTGCACAATCTTTCAGAACGGCACGCAGCATAATTCTAAGAATTTTCATTCTTTTCACTCCAAATTTTCAGCACACCTTAAAAATGAAATTTCGACGAGAATTACGTACGGGATTTTCCATGAGTTAATTATAACATTAGTTATTGACAAATAATTCTCCTTTTTTTTCGTAATGTAATAAATGAATAGAAATCGAGTCAGAAAACAAATTTTCATTACATCTCAATAAAGCAAACATCCACGTTTTTGTATGTGTTTTACTTGTACAAAATGTCGGGACCTTGTACAGTTAGAATGCGATAAAAAAAAATGTTCAGTGATTGCCTCATTTTTTACGATAACCGACACGGTCGAAAAGGAAATCATATTTTTGACGGTCCATTCCCCTTCAGCGAACATTCTTTCTCCAACGCTCTCCACAAATATAAAACATAAATGAATAAAGACAAAGGTAAACGTTAAGGGATTACGTGGGTTTCGAAGCAAAAAAAGCATATTTTCGCTATTTAACAAAAATATATATAAATTACTAGCTGACCCGGCGAACTCTGTTCCGCCTTAGAGGCAATAAATAAGCAGATTTTGGATTTTATTCAATTCAATTTTTTATTAGGAAAAATATAAATATTAACAATCAAGTATTTTAATGATTCTTTATTGTTTATGTATTTTGGTGCATCGGTTGTACTCTTCAGTTAAGCACCTTGTGATACACGACATTTTTTGTTTTATTATCAGGCGCAAATACAAACAACGCAGATGGGCTTCCGACCCGTGAACATGCCACATATAATTGCCCATGTGAAAAACATTTATTTTCAAGATTCAGACCACAAACTTGCAAAGATTGTCCTTGTGATTTGTTAATGGTCATGGCGAATGCAAGACGGATCGGAAATTGAAGTCTTTTAAACTCAAACGGCATATCGGTTGGGATCATCGGGATCCTCGGAATGAGAACTTCCTCACCTTCGAATTTTCCTTTGAGTATCGTCGCGTAAATCACATTGTTCATCAATTTACTTACCACCAAACGGGTACCGTTGCAAAGTTTTGGTGGGTTTATGTTTCGAAGCATAATTACTACGGAGCCAACCTTGAGGCGTAAATTGTGCGGTGGTAAGCCAGGCACATCCAAAGAGTTTAAAAATTCAATTGGATAGTTGGTGGCTTCGTTTGTTACACAGTCAATTGATTTGAATAAATGCAATGTTCCAATGATATCATTCTGAATTATGTAGTTTAGGTCATCTACATCTTTATTCTTAGCCGCTAAAATTGCTCGTTCACTCAACCATTCATTATTTTTGTAGTTAGTAATGATGTTTGGAAATACTTTGTTGATAAGTTCGTCTTTCGATGAGACAAAGTTACAGAAATTCTGAGGAAAAGAAATCAATCCGCTTGATTCGTCGACCGGTACTCGACCATTACCGATAGTAAGCAATTGCTCAGAGAAATCTTTAGCAGATGTATCATTAAGCAATGCAACTCTCATGTTTGTTGTTAGCTGAAGTTTCTTTACATAGCGCCATAGATTCGATGATTTGAGGCAAACGTTTATTTCGTCGGCAGCAGTTGATCTTGGAATTACTGGCAGTGTTTGGTGGAAATCGCCAGACAGTAAAATCATTGCGCCTCCAAAACATGAACTTGAACATGAACTTGAGTCATTGCGTAGATCTTTCAATGTTCGGTTGAGTGCTTCTGATGCACGTTTATGCGCCATTGTGCATTCATCCCATATTATGATTTTCGATGCTGATAAAACTTTGGCCATTGCGGAGTTTTTTGAAATATTACATATTGGTTCTTCAATAGTTTGAAGATTTAATGGCAATTTTAATGCTGAATGAGCCGTACGGCATCCTTCTAACAATGTGGCTGCTATTCCAGAAGAAGCAACTGCAAGCGCAATGTTGGATCTCGCACGAACAGTGGCTAAAACTAATGACATCAGGAATGTCTTACCAGTTCCACCAGGGGCATCCAGGAAATATAAGCCACCATTTCCATCATCAATTGCCTTCATTAATGTATCATAAACTTGCTTTTGTTGGGGATTCAACAGTGGTACATTCGTTTGAACTACTAAATCTAATTCCTGGTGATCATATTCACGTTCCCGTTCCAATTCTCGATCAAATGCGTCATACATTTCACGATTTGGCGATGGCATTCCTAATCTGACTAATAAACTGCCGCACATAAGGTAACGCATGTCTTCGATCAAGAGTAAAGCCCGATTATGTATCTCTTCATTCATCTCAAGATCGGGATTTCTGGAACTGACACGATTTTGATGTAAAATATCTTCTGACATATTATCCTTGTATTTATGCCACATGTTAGATGGGTTCGATGGAAAGCATGTCGAAATTATGATAGCAAATAATGTGCGTATCTGACTTGGAGATGCAGAGATAATGGCTTCAACGATTGTCGTATCCCAATGAGTATCGTTTTCTAGTAAATTGAGTTCTTCACATGCTGCACGATATGTTGGGAATATTGTACCATTAACAGTCCGTAGTGACTCAAATGACGTTGGCCCACGCACATTTACCAGCAACAATCGCAAATAGAAGCATTCATCATTCTTTGGATGAACTGTATACATACGACCAAGAGCATCAGTAGAACGCACATTAGGATAACCAGGAACCGTATTGCCTTGCTTTCGTCGTTGAAAATTCTTCGATGAAGCATTCCAAGTGTAATAACGTGGCATCTCCGAGTATAGCAAAGTTCCTGCAAACGGATCGCTTTGGCAGATCGCAAAGAAACTGGTCAATGTTGTCGCTGGAGGTGTTTCAGCACGTTAAACAACATTCGAAGCCGTGAAATATACTCGTTGACCATTCTCCAGGTGCACCGCCAAATGCACAACAGTAGGATGACGTTCGTGAATAGGGAATGCGAATGAACTTGACTGAAACGCGGTCGAACGGGATAAAAAGTATCCTATGTCCGTCTCCTGGCTCTAAGCTACCTCCTCACCAATTTTCAGCTAAATCCGTTCAGCCGTTCTTGAGTTATAAGTGGTGTAACTAACACCACTTTCTTTTATATATATAGATTTTATTCAAAATGTTGAGCACATAAATGAGCAAAATTTCAACAATATTTTTTAAAAAATCATCCAAATATTTGTGACATTTATCCGGTGGGACCTGATTTTCGGATACCCCTAAAAAAAGAAGGTTGGACATGGTTTCCCGAAAACTAATGCACCGATCTTATGGAAATTTTGCACACTTCTTCAAAAGAGCATCGACTAGTGACGGAACGAAGGATTTAAAAAAATTTATATTCGAAGTTTTGGAAGAATATATGCGAAATAGTTCAATTTTTGGTACAATTTAGGCTACATATAGTCTTGTAACATTTGTTGTAATCGGAAAAAAGCCTTCGTTCAATCCGTGATCAATGCTATTTTGAAGAAATGTGCAAAATTTCAATAAAATCGGTGCTTTACTTTGAGAAATCGTGTCCAGCGTTTTTTTAGGGTCTCCGGAAACCAAGTCCCACCGGCTGTTTTCCAATTTTTTGGATGAAATTTTTTTTTAATATTTTTGAAGTGTCGCTCTTTTATGTGCAAATTAACCTTCTAAATTAAAGTAATAATAAAAAGTAATAGTAATAATAATAAAAGTAATAAAAGTAATAATAAAAGTAATTAATAAAAGCAATTAATAAAAAGTAATAATAACTTTTTATTATTAAAAGTTGAAATGTTGCTCATAAATACTTTATATATTGTACTTTAAAAAAATACAGAAAATATGCTTTCTTGGCTTCGAAACCGACGTAACCCCTTCAACATTCAAGTACTGTGTGTTTATTACCTTTGTCGTTATTCTTTATTTCTAACATTTATGTCTCATAGAAAGAAAGTTCACTGAAAAAGAGTCAACCGTCAATCAATTCACTTTTTTCTAATCGTGTTAGGTAGTGTGAAGAACGCTGATAGAATATGATAGCGAAAGGAAGAAAAAGCTTGAAATATCGGTGTTCAAAAGAAGTATCAGAATTTTTAGTAAATTATTTCGCAATCAAATATATAAACGCATATGATGTAGTACGAACGGACGCTCGATAATGATCTTGAAGTTTGCATCGTTGGAACGCAACAAAAATTCAATTTTTTTTTCATTGTTACATTTCTTTTTGGCCGATTTAGGCTAGGAAAATCATTCAAACGTTTTTACGTATTTTTATTACAGATTTACGATCTCAAGTTGCAGAAAAACGATGTCGAATATGAAGAAATGAACAAGAATCGTTGCATTCCAACGATGCAAACTTCAACGTCATCGCTTGATATCATAAATAAATTCCCATGTAGTGACATACGTACATTACTTCTTTCCTCTCAGTACATTGTTTTCGTCTAAGTTAGTACGTTGGTATATACAGGGTGTATCTTAACTACTAGCTTTTCGTTGGTGAGCATATACGGTGTCTCCAAGCAAAACGCTTTTTCTTTAATGTCGTGCGACAAAAATTGGCCGATACATTCACAAGTAAAGTTCAACGGTGAGTAAACAATGTCACCATAGTTTCGGCGTCCAAACGAGAGTGGGCGCGGGTTCGAATCCACGTTCGTGATAGTGGATTCAAATGCATTGGTTTTTGGTGAATTGATATTGAAATTGAAATTTGAAACTTTCAATATTGAATGTTGAAATTGGAAACTTTCAATTTCGAGTGTAAAAATTTGAATTTTCAACCTTATCCGGTCGCTCAAATAAAATATAAAGTAATAAATAAAAAATGTTAGGCAGTATTGTCCATTGTTAAACATTTTTTAATTAAATACTTAATACTTTATTTGGGCGACCGGATAACGTTCAAAACTCGAAATTGAAAATTGAAAGTTTAAAAATCCACATGCCCGAATGTGGATTCGAACCTGCGCGCGCGCTCGCTTAGACGCCGAAACTACTATGTCATTGTTTCCTGACCGTTGGATTTTACTCGTGAATATATCGGCCAATTTTTGTCGCACATTAAAAAAAAAAAAACATTGCTTGGGAAGGTGCGTTCTATATTCTCACGAACGGAAAACTAGTAGTTAAGATACACCCGCTATACACACACACACATACACACACGCACACAACGTGGAATTATTAACTATTATTTGTTGGAATTGTGTGTGTACGTGATTACGCACAAACATAACTGAGAAGAAAAGAGATGCGTGAATACAGACACACACACAGAAACATGTAAGAGCAGACGACCGACACACACACACACATATATACACACACTCGTACACACATTTGATTTCAGAAGAACCGAGAAAATGTTCAAGGGTAAGATTCGATTACGTGAATTTTCGAATCTAAAGTTGTTTAATTTTTTTCTCCATAACGCTGTCAGCGCCGCGAAAAAGGACGCTGATGTAGCTGTTGCTGTAACGCTCTGCGCTGCGCAACATTACGAGTGTGGAAACGTTCGCGATCGCGCGCCGCGAACCAAGCGCAAGCCCCTTTGTCGCGGGACAAGATACCGACAATGATCGGGGAACGCAGTGTAACGATCTACACTCGCGTTTCACGGCCTTTGCGCGAGTTTAGAGGCGGCTTGAAGAAAAATGTTATTTTTTGACAGACATTCTCTTTCAGCGAACATTATTTTTCTAACTCTCTCTATAAAGGTAAGGAACAAATTAATAACGACAACGGTAAAAGTCTAACATTCAAGTATTGTTCATCTTTTACTTTTGTCGTTATTATTTATCTCTTACATTTATAAAGGGAGCTATAGAACAAACGTCGGCTGGGAGAGAATGAACAGTCAAAAATGTTATTTCGTTTTTTGAACAGTGTCGAATAGTGTAAACAACGCTTTGAAAGCGTTATGGAGAAAAAGTTGAAAAATTTGTGTTAAAAAGAAACCTTGAAGATTTTTTCGATTCTTTCGAAACAAATGTATGTATGAGTGTGTATATGTATGTATGTAGTTTGGTCGCTGCTCGGCACATATACGTGTGCGCCCGCGCTCACAGCATATATGTATCACCCTGTATGCACGTGGATACCATTGTATATATATATATATATATATATATACACGCGCGTACTTGGCATTGAATGCCCCATATATATATATATATATATATATATATAGGGCATTCAATGCCAAATCAACGACTTTCAGACCCTACTCTTTTGATTTTGCCGAAATTCAAAGACCACATGTATGTACACATCACATATATATACGTTTTGTACTTACGCAACGTATGGGTTATGTTGTTGCAATTGCTGCGGTTGTTGGACTTGTCCATAATTATATTGCTGATAGTACTGTTGTTGCTGTTCTTGTTGCTGTCGCTGTTGTTGATGATGTTCTTGTTGTTGTCGCGGTCGTTGCTGATATTCTGGTTGTTCTCGCTGCTGCTGCGGCCGGTCCGCGCCAGCCTCAACAATATCACCCGGATGGACATTCATCTTCTATTTGGAATATTAATTAAAAATTATGCCACACAATATTCGTAAAGAAGGAATCCAAAAGGCAAAAATCGTCGATAATCTACATAACGCGCAACATTATACCTACCGTCTTCTTCGAGTGGCACTTGTTGACTACCGCGTGCGTTCGACGGAAGCGCGGCAAGACGAAGGAGGGACAAAAAGAAGGACTTCTAGCATTCGCCACACCGCGCAGTGTGGCGAATGCTAGAAGCCGCGAAAACCCCAAAGCTAGCGAGAGTTCGTCCTCGTTCTTTCATTGGTCGTGGCACACTCTTGTCCACTGCCAGATAGTTGCCACCAATCAGATTAGCTCTCCTTATAGGGAGAAGTAAAATCGACGGATCCAAGAGACGAAAGATGCCGTGGTTATATTTTTTCGATTGGCATCTCGTATATATTCTCCCGTTTCACCAGGTTTGCGAGTTTCCGACTTGCGCCGGTCAAACCTTTCTTCTTTAGTTTCCGCCAAATCGCGCATGGTGCAAAACACGTCGAAAAAGAAAATTAATTGTCTACATTTTTTGTCCTTTTTTTATACACACAAATTTTTCTTCATTTTTCATTGTCGGAATCCTCAAAAAGGATAGTGTCGAATTTGAAAAAAAAAGTTATAAAAATACAAAATTAAATTGAAAAATAAGAATTCCTCCCGTAACCTAAATAAAAAGTGAGAATGGGGAAAAAAACGACGGATTTTCCGGACGACAAATTGGCTGCGGTAATTGTGAAGTTTGTGAACAATGTGCAGGAGGTTAACTTTACCGCCAGAGGAAAAGGAACGCTCGTCCATAAGGTATGTTTGTTCCCTCATATTTATTTAATCGAAGTTTACATCGATCGAGTACGCTGGATTAAACTTTTTATTCATATTATCGTCGTAAATTTCTATTACGGATACGTAAAATCGTTTAATTTATATCCATAGTCTAAAGAGGCAAAAAACGTGGGCAATCAAATTGCAACGTTGCAAAAGAATTAACATTGATGGAAATGACGTTTTTTTTCTTCTTTCTGTCATCTCCCTATTTTTTAAAAAATAAACCAAATTTTTTTTTCATTCAAATTTCTTTTGAAAAAATATTGCGAGTCATGACGACACAAGCAAAAACATACATGCACAAGTTTAGATGACTCAGAAGTTTGCACCGTTGGATGCAACGATTTTTTCTTCTTCATTCTTTCATTTCTTTATTTTTATCATTATCGAAAGTCTTTTTTTTGCAAACCAAGGTGGTAAGTCTAATAAGAATAAGTGAAAACATTTGATTAATTTTCACAACAACCCAAATCAGCCAAAAAATATTTAGCAGTAAAAGAGAATTAGTTTTCGTTGCGTTCCAAGGATGCAAACTTCAGCAGTATAGTTTAGTCCACGGACTCCTTCGCAAATGAGATTAATATTTGCACCGTTGGAATGCAACAAAAATAGTTTTTTTTAATTATAGCCAACATTTTATGGCTAATCAAAGCTATGTCAAACGTTTTTTTAAGATCCTCATGAGAGACCTACAACCCAAATGTATCAAAATTGATTTTGGATAACAATATGAATTGATTGAATAAGGAAATGAAAAAGAATTTTCGTTGCATTCCAAAGATGCAAACTTCAACAACATCCTTCGCAATGACAGTCATGTCCTTCGCTAATGAGGTTGAAGTTTGCATCGTTGGAACGCAACGAAAATTAATATTTGTGAATTCCTCTAATTTATTTTGGCAAACTTTTCTCACAAAAATCTTCTAACCATTTTTTAAGATGTTTATTTAGCGATCTACAATATAAATCTTTTTATCAAAGATTTTCTATAACAATAAAAATATAAAAAATAAAATGTAAGCAAGAGCTTTCGTTGCGTTCCAACAATGCAAACTTCAGCAGCATCCTTCGCTACGAGTTTAAAGTTTGCATCGTTGGGACACAACAAAAGTTCTATTTTACATTTTATTTTCCATAATTTAATAGATCTTTTTTTTAGATTTATATTGTAAATCGCAAAATAAATATCTTAAAAAATGGTCAAAGTCTTTTAGTAGGCAAAATCTGTATAAAAAAATGGAAGGAACAAATATGCAAACTTCATATTTATCAAGTTTAGTCCACTGACTCCTTCGCAAATGATATTGAAGGTTGCACCGTTGGAATGCAACAAAAATAGTTTTTTTTTTTATTATAGCCAACCTTTTATGGCTAATCAAAGCTACGACAAACGTTTTTTATGATCCTCATGAGAGACCTACAACCTAAATTTATCAAAATTGATTTTGGATAACAATATGAATTGATTGAATAAGGAAATGAAAAAGAATTTTCGTTGCATTCCAAAGATGCAAACTTCAACAACATCCTTCGAAATGACAGTCATGTCCTTTGCTACGAGCTTGAAGTTTGCATCGTTGGGACACAACAAAAGTTCTTTTTTACATTTTATTTTCCATAATTTAATAGATCTTTTTTTAGATTTATATTGTAAATCGCAAAATAAATATCTTTAAAAATCGTCAAAGTCTTTTGGTAGGCAAAATCTGTGAAAAAAATGGAAGGAACTCAGAGATATTAATTTTCATTGCATTCCAACGATGTAAACTTCAACCTCATTTTCACAACCCAAATCAGTCAAAAAATATTGAGCAGTAAAAAAGAATTAGTTTTCGTTGCGTTCCAACTATGCAAACTTCATATTCATCAAGGTTAGTCCACTGACTCCTTCGCAAATGATATTGAAGTTTGCACCGTTGGAATGCAACAATAATAGTTTTTTTTTATTATAGCCAGCCTTTTATGGCTAATCAAAGCTACGACAAACGTTTATTATGATCCTCATGAGAGACCTACAACCTAAATTTATCAAAATTGATTTTGGATAACAATGTGAATCGATTGAATAAGGAAATGAAAAAGAATTTTCGTTGCATTCCAAAGATGCAAACTTCAACAACATCCTTCGCAATGACAGTCATGTCCTTTGCTACGAGCTTGAAGTTTGCATCGTTGGGACACAACAAAAGTTCTTTTTTACATTTTATTTTCCATAATTTAATAGATCTTTTTTTAGATTTATATTGTAAATCGCAAAATAAATATCTTAAAAAATGGTGAAAGTCTTTTGGTAGGCAAAATCTGTAAAAAAAATGGAAGGAACTCAGAGATATTAATTTTCGTTGCATTCCAACGATGTAAACTTCAACCTCATTTCGCTACGAGCTTGAAGTTTGCATCGTTGGGACACAACAAAAGTTTTTTTTTTACATTTTATTTTCCATAATTTAATAGATCTTTTTTTAGATTTATATTGTAAATCGCAAAATAAATATCTTAAAAAATGGTCAAAGTCTTTTGGTAGGCAAAATCTGTAAAAAAAATGGAAGGAACTCAGAGATATTAATTTTCGTTGCATTCCAACGATGTAAACTTCAACCTCATTTCGCTACGAGCTTGAAGTTTGCATCGTTGGGACGCAACAAAAGATCTTTTTTACATTTTATTTTCCATAATTTAATAGATCTTTTTTTTAGATTTATATTGTAAATCGCAAAATAAATATCTTTAAAAATGGTCAAAGACTTTTGGTAGGCAAAATCTGTCAAAAAAATGGAAGGAACTCAGAGATATTAATTTTCGTTGCATTCCAATGATGTAAACTTCAACCTCATTTTCACATGACTGTTGTATCCCCGGCTCGAGAACCCGGGATGGGTATTTTGGGATCGTTGCGAAATTAAGAGTTGGAACTCAAGTTCGTTGAATAGGAATATAAGTTTATTACTGGGCTGGTCTTATAATTGAATTTACAGTGTGTCGGTCGTACCTTAGGACCGAACCGTTCAAAAGCCAACCAAGGACTGTCTGTTCCCTGGTGTCTTCTCTTAATTGTCGACTCGGATTGTCGTAATTTGCCCCAGATCAAGCAGCATAAGATGCTTGGTCAGGACGTGTCGCAAAGTGTCTTTTTGACGTTTGCATTTTGGCGAAAGTGCAACTCTCGCAGGGAGGGCAACAAACTGTGGAGTGGAACTCTTGCAGTTTCGCAAGAGTGCAATACAGTTTTGCATTGCACAAGTTTGCGGACACAACATCCCTCCCCCTTAAAAGATCAAATCTCTCCTGGGATTTGTTTTGCATTAATGGTCGGTCCTTCGGTTTACAAATCTTTATCCATGTTCCCGTGTGATTATCCCATATATATAGTTATTATTTCTTCTTAAAATAATTCTTGCATAATTATAACACTTTTTTTTTCCAATACATTTTTCGTATGATCATTTTACACGGAACTCGTTGTTGCTGTGTTTCGCTTGATTTTTAGTGTCAATTTGGGCACGGGCAGCTTTCTTTTTGCTGACTGTGCTTCGCTTGGTTGCGCCGGCTCGGCGCTGTTTTGGTCCTCGTCGTGGACAGGTTTCCTTGCGCGCTTTATGCGGTAATAGCATACATAGGCTATTCCGAGTATTATCGGCGCGATTGTGCTTAGCGAATAGTTACCTATTATATGTTTATATGTGTTTGAATCGCTTGACTCTTTGTTTAACTTAATCTTTATGTTTTTTACGCGTTCGCTGATCCTGTTTAATTCTTTTGGATCGTTTATGATTTCGTGCGGTAATACAATTTTTGTCGATGTGTGATCGAGTATGTTCATATCTGTAGACAAGAATGATAAATTATATTGCGGTAGGAAATCGGTGTATACGTTCTGTCTTATTTCGCCGACGGTTTCTAGTCTAAAACTAGGGGCGGTGACGGAACATTTTCCGTCCAAAGCCAGAGTCCCTGCACCCGTAAGGGTCGCGTGCGCGGTTGGTTGTTTTCCGCAATGGATGAGAAGCGTTTCGGGCTCCGGTGCGACGTATAGCCACCTAACATGACGTTCTAACGCAATAATTAGAGTGTCATTTATCTGAGCAACTCTTTGGTCGCAATTCGCATATTTATCTTTAGGTGCAATGTACCATGCCACCTCGCACGATGCGCAAGTATGAGCGGGACGCGCCGCTTGCTTCGGCCGGCAATAATAATGTGACGCTACGGCCTTACAATTTTCTAAATCATTTTTTGTTATGTGTAAGCACGATTCTCTTGTGGCTTCGACCGCGACAAGGTCATTCTTTATTTCTACAAAATGATAACTATGATTTTTTATTTTGGCAGGCAGAGGATAGGCTTTGCTGATTTTATATTCCTCAGTGCCAATTAACGGTATTTTTATTATAAGTACCATGTACGTTTTCGTACTATACGCGCCTACTTCTGACAACTCCAATAATGTTGGCATTTGCGCGTAGTTTATCGCGGTAGGGAACGTATGCCCTATTGGCAAATTGGGTAAAGCGTCAGTCAAATAATTTGTCAGTTGTCTTGGAGATAGTATGCTTGGGCTGACCATTCCTCTCGTGAGTCCTATTAAAAAATTAACTATTTGTCGTACGTCATTCAGTAATGATTCTACGATGAGGCTTACAGCCGCTATTCGTTCATCCAATTGTTGCCGGGTGTTTTGGTCGTTGTACTGGTTGACCACCCGTTGTTCGATCTGTTTCACGAGAGCTTGTAGCACCTTCTGATTATCCTCCAAACGGTTTGATGATCGATTAAAAAGATCTATTGTTGAGTTCAAAATTTGCACATTTTCCTTTAAGGCGTCTTCTACTGTTTTTTGCTTTTTATTTATTTTGTTTATTTCGTTGCTGATTTCGGATGCGTCTTGTGCATCCATATTTCCTGTGATTGCTTTTATTATTCCCCCTAATCCGTCTATCAAGCCTCGTCGTTAACGAATTTTTTTAATTCCTGTTATGTCGTATGCGGCTTGTAGTTCGTTATTGATTTTATCGACCATGCGAGTCGTTGTTTTTGTCGCCATATGACAGAGTAAGTTGGCCCGCAGGTCTTGAGCGCATAGGTCTACTATTTTCTTCATGGCTTCGGTGATCTGCGCTTCCTGTTCCGCTATTCCATTTAGATCCATTTTTACCGCTAGTTTCCACACCTCGCGGGTTATTGACATGGTCCCGATTTCTTCATAAAAAATTCCGGGTGAGACCGTAAACTTTTCTATCCGGTATGATTTTTCCGGCGTATCAGCTTCACCTGAGCTCGACCCTGGGGCCAGAGATAGTAACCTGCGAAAATGATTGGCGTGGTTAGATACTTCGGACCTGTCGTTTTTTTTTTTTTTTGAATAGGGAATTTCTTTAGATGTACATATAAGTCTATTATTTTATCTTTGGAATTCTTTAATTCTTTTCATTGAAGACTTTCGACTTGGGCTCGTTGCTGAGTCCTGAGTTTATTGCTCTTCCTTTTCTGCAATTCTGCGTTTTCGTGCTTTGATCGGGTCGCTCGTTCAGTGCTCGAACGGCGACGTTTTCAGTGTTACTTCGACTTTCGACAGGAAACAACGATTTATCGGTAAGTTTTTATACTTCTTTGCTTTCTTTTCATACCTTTTTGCACGACTATTTTATTGTAATTTTACTTTTCTTCCCCTTTTCTCAGATAATTATAATGGACTACTCCCGGTATGAGGGTGAAACGGTAGTCTTCGGAGCTGAGGAGGATGGCCTGGAATTTGTTGTTGTGAGTAGAGCAATTCCCCCTCCTTTCCGTTTCTTTTTTTTTTTTCAAATGTCTTCCTATTAATGTATTTTCTTTTGTTTCTTTTTCCTTTTAGACCGCTCGGACTCCGAAACGGACGCGTCCCTCCTCGAAAGGGTGGTGGCGGCGGCTGTTTATCCAGCACGCTGTCGGAGTTCGCCGCCGTCGCACCCTGGTCCGGGCCAATTTACAAAAACTCTGGGCCGAGGACCCTGAGAGTGTGGAGGCCATGGAGTGGGGCTGGGAGCCGGCCGATTTGTTCGGGTTATGCCGGCTCTTCTATGACAGCCTGGAGGAGGGTTGGTGGCTCAGTCGGCCCACCATGTGGTGGCTGCCGGCCCTTTTTCCCTTCCCGGGGTCGGAACCGGACCCCATTTGGGTGTTCGGTTGACACGACGTTCAACGACAAAATATATATATAATTAACATATATAATATTCATAATATTGTAACAATATATTGCCTTCCTCTCTTTTTAAATATGTGTTTGCATTGTGCATTTTATTTTTCCCTTCCTCTTTTCAGGGCGTCTTGCGGGAGAGCCTCTGTGGCCTCCCTCGATTATTATATTAAGCATTATTTTTTTCTCTCTTGTCTCCCCCCCTTTTTTTTTTTTTTATGCGCGCTCTCGTCTTCCGCACTTCCTGTGCGATATATATATATATTCCCCCCTTTTTTTTGATGACGGGGCTTCGTGCGGTCGAGCCGCGGCCCCCCTTTCTCCGCCCACCCGCTGGCCTTTGAGACGGCTAGTGGGTCATATATTTCTTTAGGCGGTTCGCGTGTACGCGTGTTTCTTTGCGTCCGCGGCCGATACGGTAGGTTTCGCCTGCCTCTCGGCTTCGGACCGTGTAAGGCCCTACCCATTTCGGGGTAAGCTTGGCCGATCTGCCCCTCCTCACGGTTTCGTCGTAGAGGAGGACTTTATCACCCGGGCGGTACTCTACTTTACCGGCCGTGTGATCGTATTGATGCTTCGATTTCTCCTTTCCTTTTTTCAGCTTTTCTTGTGCCTGTTGCCATGACGCCCTCAGGCGTTCACGTAATTCTGCTGCATAATCGTCGTACGAATATGTTGCTCTCGGTATTTCTTGCAACGCGGTCGGTAATTTAGCCTCTTTACCGAGTACCAATTCATACGGTGTAATACCTGTAGCCGTGTGTGGCGTGGTATTATATGTGAACATGGCGTATGGTATCCATTCGTCCCAGTCCCTTTGATCCTCACGTACAAAATTTTTCAGGTATTCCGCAAGGGTCCTATGGGATCTTTCCAGGGCTCCATTCGATTGCGGATGGTATGCCGTGGTTTGCAACTTTTTTATTTGTAAGAGATCACACATTTCTTTAAATATGTTGCTTAGAAAATTTGTGCCTTGATCCGAAAGAATTTCGGATGGGGCACCAAATTTACAAATGATTTCCGTTACGAGGGCCTTTGCTACCGTTTTGGCTTCTTGGTTTTCTAACGGAATTGCTGCACTATATTTTGTTAATAAATCCTGGAAAGTCAGGATGTATTTGTTGCCTTTTTCTGTAACAGTCAAGGGACCTACTATATCGACAGCACATTTTTCGAACGCTCGGCCCGGTGTGTCTGTTATGATCATCGGTACCTTCGTATTTTTTCCCGATTTATTTCGCTGACATTTGTCGCACTCTTGAATGTGTGCGGTGACGTCTCGTTTCATTCCCGGCCACACATACTGTTGTCGTATTCGCTGCAGCGTCCGTGTGATGCCTTGGTGCCCACCTAGAGGGGCATCGTGATATTCTTGCATTATCTTCTCTCGGTCTTCCTTGCTGGGAGTACATACGCCAATGCTGCCGTTTTCTTCGTCGCTCGTGCTCGTGCTCGAGCATCGCGACTCTTTTAACTCACGGGGAGATTCCCCCTGTGCCGCGCTTCCCCAGGCGGCTTCTTCTCCACGTGCTGCCTCGTAGCACGGGGAGTTGTATTCTCGGTCTCTCCGCTTTGTGCGGATATTCGTAGCGCTGTCCTTCTTTTTGCGCTCTCTCTCTCGGGCGCTCTTGCTCGTGTTGTCACTGTCCGAATCCATATTGTCGGACTCGGTCTCTTCCCTCCCACTTGCGTAACGGCTGGCGGCCATACTGTCTTCCTTTATTATTTCTCTCGCGCTGCCGCGCGGAGTCTTCTTTCTTTCTCTATTTAATTTTACTTGCTCACTTTTGCCTGTATCTTCTTTCTCTGTCGCGCTACCGCCTTTCTTTATATTTCTTCCTTTATTATTTTTCTCTGTTTCACTACCGCGCTTTTGTGTAATTTTTTCTTTCTCTTGTGCTTGAGCTCGTGTCAAGGCATATATGCGGCTTAACGCATCTGCGTTCGTGTTTGATTTTCCCGTTTTATATTGGATCTTATAGTTATATTCCTCCAATTTTATTCGCCATCTCATAAGCCTTGATCCTGGATCCTTTACGCTGAATAACCATGTCAATGGTTTGTGATCCGTAATTATGGTGAATTTTGTGCCATAAATATACGGTCGAAATTGATGTATTGCCCATACGATTGCAAGCAGTTCCTTCTCTGTAGTCGAATAATTAGTTTCGGCTTTGTTGAGAGTTCGGCTTGCGTAACATATGGGCAAATCCTCTCCAATTTTCCCTTGAGACAGGATTGCACCAATTGCCTTATCCGAGGCATCCGTGGTCACGATAAACGGTTTCGTGAAATCAGGATACTGGAGTATGGGCGCCGTTGTCAGGGCTTCCCTTAAATGGTCAAATGAGCTTTGGCATAATTCGGACCATTCGAATTTGACACTCTTTTTGATCAAATTCGTCATTGGTTTAGCGATCTTGGAAAAATCTTTAATGAATCTACGGTAGTACCCGGCTAGTCCCAGGAATGATTGTATTTCTTTTACATTTCTCGGTATTGGGAAATTTTTTACCGCTTTTAGTTTTTCAGGGTCAGGTTTCACACCGACTTCTGTTATAATATGACCGAGATATTGCGTTTCCTTTCGCATAAATTCGCATTTCTTGGGTTGTATTTTTAAATTAGCCTCTCTTAGCCGCGTCAGCACTTCACGTAACCGGTTGTCGTGCTCGGCGAGTGAGGCTCCGTGTATGACAATATCGTCCAAATATACGTAGCATTTTAGGCCCTGCAAACCGGCCAATACTGCGTCCATTAATCTTTGGAACGTAGGAGGTGCATTTTTTAAACCAAATGGCATTCGATTATACTCGTAATGCCCTAGCGGCGTTGAAAAAGCCGTTTTCGGTTTATCTTCCTCCGCCATTGGGATTTGATGAAATCCCGAAGCGAGGTCGAGGGTCGTGAAGTATTTTGCCTTTCCCAACTGGTCCAGTATCTCTGCGATATTGGGCAGTGGGTAAGAGTCGCCTTCTGTAGCCTCGTTTAATTTCCGGAAGTCGACGACCACCCGTTTTTGGACTATTCCATCCGCATCTGGTTTTTTCGGCACTACCAGCAATGGGGCATTCCATGGACTCGTGCTGGGGCGGATTATATCCTCTTCTAGCATTTTTTGTGCCTGTCGTTGAATTTCCTTTTTGTGCTCCTCCGGCAGTCGATAAGGTCGCACCTTTATCGGCATTGTCCCGTCCTTGAGCGGTATCCGATGCTCGACTGCTTTCGTACAACCAAGTAGTTCTCCTTCGAGATGAAATACGTCGGGGAATTCCTCGCAGATTTCTCGCAAAATTTCTTCTTCTTCTGTGTTTAAATGCGAGTTCCCCTTAACCTCGCGTCATAATTTTTCCATCCTTTTCTTTCGTATTTCCGCGTTTTTTCCGGCGTCTTCTTGAGTTTCCTCTTCTTTCTTCTGTTTGTCACAGTTTTCTTTTCCCAGGCTAACCTTGTCGATTTCCATTTTTTCCAGCTCGACCGTAGGTCTTTTAATAATTTGCTCTTTCTCGAGCACATTCATTATTATTACAGGGCAAGTGTTTTCCTCTGCCTTCACGATGGCCTTTCCCATCGTGATTCCCTTTTGGATTTTTTGTTCCCTTGTAAATCCTTGGCCTTTTTCCATCGTCCTCGCCTGCACAATACATTCTGAGCGGGCGGGTATTTTTAAATATTTTGTGCCGTGTACAAACGGTATTTTGTGCCCTCGAATTTCTATCATTTTTCCTCCTAATATATTTATTCCCTTTTCGACTATACAGTCCATTCCAAGGAGTCCGTCTACTGCTAACGGTACTTCCTTGCCGACCACGTGGAACTTGTGCGTTATCACAGCGGCCGGGGTGTCCAGTTTCAGCTCAGCTGTGCAGAGCGTGCGAAACGCCTTGCCCCCGAGGCCGTGAATTTCTATTATCTCGTCCCCGATGGGTGTTTCCGGATCCAGCTCATTCACCTTTACTATGCTGCACTGGGCCCCTGTGTCACAACGGAGCGTCAGCATTTTGTCGCGAGCCTGCTTTGACGTTATATGTAGGTCACTGGCATGCACTCGCGGCAGCTGAGCGCTGACGTGGTAAATTCTTCTCGGCGCCTTGTCATTGTGTACATATGGCTTTCCGAGTAGAATGTCCATTATTTTTCTTTGCGAATATTTTTTCTCGTTCACTTGAACGCATTTTGTTTCTTTCTCTATTGAGAGAACGCCGACTGCTAATGAACTGACGGTTCTTTTGGGCGCATTTTCTTGGTTTTTTTCATTTGGCCTATACTCATTTTGTTTTCTTGGGAACTTATTGTTTGGTGCGTAATTGTAACGCTTCTGTTGATAACTCGGGCCTTGCCATCCTGGCCGTCGTCTACAGTCGTTGTATCTGTGACCCGGTTTTTTGCAATAATTGCAAATTATTTCTGCTTGATTTATTGTTTTTGTTGGCACTGGCAAGCTATAACGCGCTTGTGTTTGCGCCTGATGCGACGCGGGCCTTTGAAATGGGAACGATTTTCGCCCCTCGTGGGCGTGTGACGGCGCGGACTGTCCGCTACTGTTGGAAACGCTCTTCGTGATAGTTTTTGTTCCTTCGACCGATTTTTCCTCTTCGATTGGTCCGCGGATTGCTTCTCCTAAGTCGTGGTACCCGCGTGACCTGACCATTATCTGCAGGTCCTTGCGAAGTCCGTGTTCGAAATTGTTTAGGGCAAAATGCCTAATTAGCTGTTCGATTGCTTGTCTACCAATTTCGGAATTGACCATGGGCGTGCAACCCTTGATTTAAATCCATCATTATAGATTCGACGCGGTTTGCGTAAGCTTGTACAGTCTCGTCATGTTTTTGTCTACAGGAATTGAATTCGATTTGTAGCGCAGGGACTGTTCGCTTCGCCTCGTACAGTGATTTTAATAACGTCAGCAAATCGTCGAACGTCTCTATGTTTTTGTAACGCAGGTCCGCCGCGGCTTTGCCTTGTAATTTGAGATGCAATATAGCTTGTAATAAATCCGCGACATTTTCGGGACGGACTCGAGTTGACGCGTATTTTATTGCTCGTATAAAATCTGTAACGGCTTCCGGTTTTCATGCGTCGAATACGGGGATGCTCATTCGAGCCTCTTTCATTGACATATAGTCGTCGTGTTCGGCCATTGTTACTGCCCGTTGATTTAATAGCGTAAAATCTTGGTGATTTAATTCGCGATTTCTTTCGGTTTCAACGGGATTAAATGTTTCGTCAGCACTGGACGACGCGTCTGACGAATTGTGTTCCGAAGGTTGATTATGCTGACGCTTCGGATTTAAATATTTCGCGTACGTTACGGGAGTCAAATCTAGTTTTTCTGTGCTTGGATTTTCCCTACGACGCTTTCGGCCTAAATCACTCTCACCGTCGTAACTTACGACAGTGTTAAAAAACGAATCTAACGATCGCGATAGTTCGTCTCTCCCGGGCAATCGATACCGGTCTGCTTTTTCTTCGTCCGACATAGACGAATTCTCTGGCTTTGGAGGAGTTTATTTAATAAATGTTCCGTCACTTACAGGTAGATGATCGCAAGATGCATGCTGATAAATGATCTTCTGATCGTCCTGGTCTTCGTCCCTTCGTTTCGTACTCTGCTTCTGGGTACGATTTTTCTGATTGTTGAGTCCTTCTTCCGTTGATCCTCGGGATCCGGGTTTTCTGGGATTGGCTCTGCTTGGCTGTAGCCTTTCCTCTGGATTCCTCTTCCGACTCGGTCGGGATGTCTCACTCCAGCACACGAGTTGACTCGGTCACTCGCTTATGGTGCTTGAGTGGTTGTTGTGCGTGTCCACACACAAGGAACGAACTTTTCGGCACATCCCACCGCTGCCACCAATGTTGTGTCCCCGGCTCGAGAACCCGGGATAGGTATTTTTGGGATCGTTGCCAAATTAAGAGTTGGAACTCAAGTTCGTTGAATAGGAATATAAGTTTATTACTGGGCTGGTCTTATAATTTAATTTACAGTGTGTCGGTCGTACCTTAGGACCGAACCGTTCAAAAGCCAACCAAGGACTGTCTGTTCCCTGGTGTCTTCTCTTAATTGTCGACTCGGATTGTCGTAATTTGCCCCAGATCAAGCAGCATAAGATGCTTGGTCAGGACGTGTCGCAAAGTGTCTTTTTGACGTTTGCATTTTGGCGAAAGTGCAACTCTCGCAGGGAGGGCAACAAACTGTGGAGTGGAACTCTTGCAGTTTCGCAAGAGTGCAATACACTTTTGCATTGCACAAGTTTGCGGACACAACATGACGTTGAAGTTTGCATCGTTGGAACGCAATGAAAATGATTCTCTATTCATTTCGCAAATTTCTTTGGGCAGATTCGACCTATAAAAATCACGCAAACATTTTTTAGGAATCTTAGTACAGTCGTGCTGTATATTGGAATCGGAAAAAATTAGAAGAAGGCTAGTATTTTGACAGGTGATTTTGTAGGTGCCACGGGTGCTAAAACCAAGTTTGCCTAAAAATCAGGGGGTAGGGTTTTTTTTAGGGGATGGGGGTGGTTTAATGCCCAACTACAACCCCCACGAGGTCGGCGCTGGGAGATAAAATATTCAGAAAAATCCGGGTTTTATTTTTGTCCATAGCGCCGAAGCCGTGGAAGTTCATTTTGGGGGTGAAAAAGTGGGGTGACATTTTGAAAAATCCGTTTTCATTCGATAACTCTTTAGGACAAATTCATACAATTTTTGTTCAAATGGAGACGTTGTAGCCCTTGAAAAGACACGTCAATCGAGTATTCGATCAATCCTCTCCAATAATATCTTCACCCCCAAAAGAATTGTTGAAGAATTAACAAAAAAATTGTTTATTGAATATCTCAAAAACAATCGATTTTTCGGCGATGGTTCAAATGTACGAAATGTAGAGAATAATTTTCTCTATATTTTCGTACCTATGCACAACTTTTGCTTTTTGGAACCCCTCTCAGGGGTTGAAAATTCAAAATGAAATTCTGTGAAAACTATTGACCGAAACTAAAGAGATACGAGTTTGGCGCTGTGGACAAAAATGTAGCTGAGGGTTCAAGCTACAAATTCTTTCACGGCGGCGAATTCGTGCCGTCAATAGTTTTCCCAGAATTTCATTTTGAATGTTCAACCCCCGAGAGGGGTTGGAAAATCAAAATTCAAGGGTGGTCCTACGCATAGAAAATATGGAGAAAATTATTCTCTACATTTCGCACATTTGAACCATACTCGAAAAACCGATTGTTTTTGAGTTATTCAATAAACTATTTTTTTTTTGTTTTTTAATCATCTTTTGGGGGTGAAGATTTTATCGGAGAGTGATGATCGAATACTCGATCGACGCGTCTTTTCAAGGGCTTCAACGTTCCCATTTGAACAAAAAACGTACGATTTTTGCTAAACAGTTATTGAATTAAAACCGATTTTTCAAAATTTCACCCCACTTTTTCACCCTCAAAATGAACTTCCACGACTTCGGCGTTGTGGACAAAACTAAAGCCCAGATTTTTCTGAACATTTTGTCTCACAGCGCTGACCTCGTAGGGGTTTTAGTTTGGCAGTAATCCACCCCCATCTCTTTTTATCCCCTAAAAAAGAACCCTACACCCCGATTTTTAGGCAAACTTGGATTTAGCACCCGCGGCACCTACAAAATCACCTGTCAAAAAACTAGCCTTCTTCTAATTGTCTCCGATGCCGGGTTTTTTTCAGCGACAGCACGACTGTACTATCGTTGCATTCGAACGATGCAAACTTCAACCCCATTTTTTCTTAGTGCCCTGAAGGTTTAAATTTATCGTTTCTGTCAAAAATCACCGTAACAAGCAATTTTTCGATTTTGATGCATTTATTCAACTTCAAAATGGTTTTTTTTTTAGTAATAATGCGTAGTTTTTCTATTCAAACACATCAATTACCAAGAAAAAATTATTTAAAAAATTTCGAATGAAATATTTTTTTCAAAAAAAAATGTTTTATTCAATTTTTTTTTCAGCATGTTCACAATGCTTGATTACCTTGATTTTTTAAACCGTAAAAAGCTTCACGTGGTACGCTTTGGGCAACGCTAATGCCAGCGGTAAGTGAAAACGGTAAAAAAAATCAAGGTAAACAAGCATTGTGGACAAGCAAAAAAAAATTTGAACAAAATGTTATTCGAAATTTTTTTTTTCTTGGTAATTGATGTTTTTTAATAGAAAAATTACGTATTGTTGCTAAAAAACCATTTTAAAGTTGAAAAAATTAATACAAGTCGAAAAATTGCTTGTTACGGTGATTTTTGACAGAAACGATAAATTTAAACCTTCGGGGCACTAAGAACAAAAAAAATCGCAGCGCTTTGCAACTTTGAGGGTTTTTTTGGGGACACTTTGAGGTTAAAAAATTACCGACGACGTTGAAGTTTGCATCGTTGGAATGAAACGATTTCTTTTCTATATTTTTTTATTCCTTCATTTTTTCATTATCCAAAGGCCTTTTTTTGCAAATTACGGTTGTAGATCTCTATTAAGGAGGTTGGAGCGATTCAGTTGAGTCAAATGACGGTTAATTAATTTTTGTTTTCAATGAACCTCAAAAAATGCGTAGGAGGTACAGATCCATTCTGTATATGCTAATTTTTTTAAATATATAATTAAAGGGCAAAATTATGCCTTTTAATATTTTTATTACGTAAAGTAGAAAAACTTTTGTGTTACTACCAACTTGCAAAAGAATAACATTATCGAGGATTATTATGAAAAAACTACGACAACAAATGTTTTATACAATACACAATGAAATTTTGAGTAATTTATAATTATGCCTGTTTATATCTACGTCACGAGCTTATTGGCCCATGGATTACGATGGGCAAGATAAGGATTTTTTTTCTAAATGTTTACAATGGTTCAGTTTGCATTAATCCGTTGTTAGAAATGGTTTATCTTGGTGCTAAATAACAAAAAAAATACATAACCTTTAGTGTGAAAGTCTTGCCCATCTAACCGCACGTTAGATTACATACATTTAACTATTTTTTATCTCTGGTGTTTGATGGTGAAAAAAGTTCAAAAAATTCGTAAAGACTCAGTATAGTCTAAACAATAACTTGTATTTTTCATTCAATTTAACCTTGGGTTATGGCTAACGCTCCAACCTCCTTACGAATACATGAAAAGATAAGAGTGATTTTCGTAGTCTAAATCATGAGGTTGAAGTTTACATCGTTGGAATGCAACGAAAATGAATATCTCTGAGTTCCTTCCATTTTTTTTGACAGATTTTGCCTACTAAAAGTCTTTGACCATTTTTTAAGATATTTATTTCTCGATTTACAATATAAATCTTAAAAAAAGATCTATTAAATTATGGAAAATAAAATATAAAAAAGAACTTTCGTTGCGTCCCAACGATGCAAACTTCAAGCTCGTGTCTAAATCGGATAAAAAAAAGTTTGCGTAACTAAAAAGAATTGACTTCCGTTGCGTTCCAACGATGCAAACTTCAACGTCATAATTTCGCGATGTTGAAGTTCGCATCGTTGGAATTCAACGAAAGTTAATGTGTCTTGTACTGCTCACATTTTTCTCGCCGATTCAGGGTACGATAATCACCCAAACGATTTTTCTTATCCTCGTTAGAGGTCCAAGACTTTAATGCACAGAAAAAATTATAGATCCTAATAAAAATGAAGTAATGAAGAATAATAGAAAAGAACTTCATGGCATTCCAACGATGCAAACTTCAACGCCACCCTAATTTGAGTATGAACGCAGTAATTGGAAACATGTTTTGAAATAATTTGGAACTTCTTTTGACAGATTTCGAACGCATTGAAAGCTGCTAATACTAACAACTTCCGGATACAGCTACAGAATAATTGGTGTCGCAAACATTCCTCGTTAAGATCGTCGGTGGTGAGTTTGTCGCATGACAAAAAAAAAGGCACCAAGATGTTAGTGAAACAAAAGGTGCAGATAATGTTGATGCAATTCCTCGTTCACCGTGTTCGAAAGCAACTTCTACCGCGGCATATATTGAGAATTCAACTGAGAAAAACGTAAACGACTGGGAAGATGTAGAGCACGGAGACAATACCTTCAAAATAATTAACGTTGCCGGCGATGGTAATTGTTTATTTCGATGCTTAGCGTACTTCGTACTCGGTAACGAGGAATTGCATTCTACGATTAGACGAAGAATCGTTGAATACACGACAGCAAATTGGCAAGAGGAATGTAGCATGCTTGCAAGTACTTGCCCAGGGAAAGGGTATAAAAATGCTGACGAGTACAGTAAAGTAATGGGTTCAAACGGGACGTATGGTACCGATTATGAACTCGGAATTTTTGTGCGATTGTACGGAATAACCGTGACAGTTTTTCACCAAGAGAGTAAACAGGAACCAGTAAAGCAAGCGGGAAAATTGGAGCCGTCCAATGATAAGGCATTTGCATTTCCAATGGGAAGGCATTTGCAAATAATGTTAAGGGGACCCGAACGCAGTGGCCATTGGGTAGTCCTCGAGGCAAAGCCTTCCAAAGTATCGATTCAATGCGATGAACTAGTAGGAAGTTCGGTTACAGAAAAAGTCAACCAGGGAGATAGAGATATATCTACTCCGGACAGTGGTGTTTTTAGTAATGAAAACAAGTGCGTTAGGAATGGTAATGTTTCGGCATTGCCCAGCACTGCAGAAAATAAAACTTCCGACGAGCACACAACATTTGTACAATTTACGGAAGGCGTGAATTCGATAGAGGTTCCGTCCGCAGTAACTCGTGACTCAGAAGAAAGGGTCAGCCAAGGACTGGAACAAAACAAAAACGGAGCAATGGAAAATACTGCGGACGAACGCTCCATCGACAGCGTATCGCCAAATGTACTACTTCAAAGTGAAAATAGTACAGTGATGAATGACCAAAAAGTTCATCGCTTTGTAGAACGCACAGAGCAAGAACCAAGTTACAAGATAAAGAGAGTCCAAACCAGGAAGGAAAAAGAGAGTGATGCATATAAGTTCACTACCAGTAGTCACGAAGGATCTGATTCCGAAGCATCACTTGACAGTTCAAATAATTCCTTTCAGTTAACGAAGAGTGAACGTAAAAGAATAGGAAGGAAACATACGGAAAGTATTGGACAGCAAAGTTCAATCGAGTATAGCACAGATAGTGAACCAGATCGGATTGGAAAACGTGCCAAAAATTTCGAAAACAGAGTGAAGATGAATAGTAAAGTCGTAAAAAAGAACGTTTTTACAAGAGATCTAGGTACGGTAGAAATGCCGTCAACGGATTTCAAAACGGAGCATGGTTACAATAGCGCTGATGTACGATCTGTTATCGATAAAATAATGTCGAAAACATTAAAATGTACTTGCATTTTGAGCTTTTATGGCTCAGTTCGATATAATTTGCAAGACGTAGTCGCATATGCAAAGTGTAACAAGCCAGACCATGAACAGAGATTCCAGTTCCGGATCGATCATCTGGAAGAACCACTTGCCCGTCTCCAAATCTCTAGCAACAAAAAACTGAAGGTTGTCCACAAACCGAGTACACAGGCAGAAAGGTGCAGAGCGGTGAGAGGCCCGGAACGGAGGAAGTTGCAAAATGCATTACAGAACACGCGTGCAACAGAAATTCTAGCCATCATTGATGAAAACTTAAGCAGCGAATTAGACGCCGATGGAGATCCGCAAAATAAGATGCGTCCTAATACACTTCACAAAATGAAATCAGAAGTGAAATCGAAACTTCGTTTGACTCTAAAGTCTTTTGATTTGTCGGATCTAGTAGAATTCTGCATCCAGGAGCAAAAGCTTAAAGATCCGTTTTTGCGATTCGTCAGTTTACCTCTTACGGCTATAATGTTTACCGAGGAAGATCTGTTTGCAATCATTGGTCAGAAACCGATCATTTTGCACATGGACGCGACAGGCTCCATTGTGCGCAAACCTCAATATTTAACATGTAAACGAATATTCTATTACTGCATTTTGGCGAAACACGATTCATCAGAGCTGTTAACCCTAGCTCATATGATAACGTCAGAGCATGGCGTTCTTTCAATAAGCACGTTTTTGAAACAATACCGATACTTTGTTATGGCGACGTGTAAGAAATGGCCTCTGGCAAATGCAGTAACGATAGATTGGTCTTGGGCATTCATTCATTCGATCCTTCAAGAATGGAATGGAACAACGATAAAGTCTTATCTCGACATTATGTACAAATGTTGCGAGCAGAACATGAAGCCGCCAAAAGAAATGTGCATACTAAAAATCTGTTTTGCACATTTCATGAAAATTGTTTCGAGAACAATACACGAAAGTTATCCAGAGTACAAGAACTTCAAAGGTATGGTGTTGGAATGTATGGCTCTAATATCTTTAAGTAGAAACTTGAGACAATTGGACGAAATATTCAAACACGTATGCACGCTTTTGATATGTAAAGGCGAAAAAGAAGCAAATGACAGTATCGTCGTTATAAAGAACCTTGGGTTGAAAAACTCTGGTAAAATGAAAGAGATCCAGGAAGCAGTTCATTCCTCAGAGACTGATGAGTTCGTAGAGATACTGTCACTCAAGAAACAAGGTGAAAGTATTTATAGGAACTCGCCATTTTTCAGAAGATACCGTGACATAATGGGGCGTTTGCAAATGGAAATGGAACCCGCAGTTGACGACGACATTGAAAATAAGAAGAATCGAATCGGAAATAAGTATTATGCACCGAAATTTGTGGATCACCTTATAACTACTTGGATGCCATATGTTATTCTATGGGCTTCATTGGGTTTGGACTTTGTTGATCCAACGATTTCACGAGTAAGTAATGCGTATGCTGAAAGTGCCTTCAGAGTTATGAAACACGTGACTTTTAAAGGATTGACAAACTCGTCCATTACCGATAGGATCCGAGAACTGAAAGCAAGTCGCTTGACAACTATTGCAAAAATTTATCTGAACGCAAAAGTGAAAGGTATCACAAAATCGCGACAGAAGCCGAAGTATCCTCAAATTGAATCGGATCCTTTCATTAAGGAAAGTTGGCAGAAAAAAACCCACGCAAAAAAACGCGGACGCGGATATGGCGAAGCGCCGCTGATAAAAAAACTGTGCCAAAGAATCGAAGAAACGGAAGCAAACAATAATACAGAGAAGATGAACACCAACACAGCCACAGATAAAAAAAGTAATCAAGAAAGGAGGATGCTAAAAGTCGAAGAGGCAGAGTGTATAATAGAGACCCATACAGAGGATAAAACAAAAAACAAGCAGGCGAAGAAAGAAGAAAGTAATCCCATGCGGAACGTAAAAACAAATCTAGACATAACAGAATGTCAGGTTGAAAATGATGATGGGCTTGCAAGTATAGAAACATTAGCCAAACAGCAAATACCGCGCAAGAAAGTAAATAAATTTTACAACGGATTAATGAAGGACGTAAATTATTACATGTCATCCGAATCTCGCACATTACCAGTTGGGCGCTACTTCACGAAGAAATCGATGTCGATAGATTTATTCCAATTGACTGTGAAGCAGTATTCAACAATTCGTGGTCAAAGATGGATCGACGGAATAGTAATTGATTCATTTGCAGCCGCAAATTTGGACGAATGGCCGAGTATATCGTACATACCCACCGATGATACTGCAATGATCATCGGCGACTACAGCACGAAGAGGATTGACCGGAACAGAAAGATTTGCAGAAGCAAACATGCTATTGAGAATAAATTGCTGATGCCGTATTTATTTCATGGTCATTGGCGGTTACTAGTCGCTGACATAAAACAAAAAATTGATCTTATTGGATCCGTTTAAATACGGAACGGACAACGTACGAGCGATAGATGCTTTCAAGAACTTCCTACAATTTTGCGGCTTCGGCTCTTCGTTGAACCAATTGCAAAGTATTAAATGGGAAGAGCATGAAATTACCGCACGTCCATACCAATCCGAGAAGGACGGCCACAGTTGCGGATCATATGTATTGTATTATATGCACTGCCTGGGACGATCAAAAGCATTGGATATCAATTTTAATCCTGCGGCTTATAGGCTCGAAGTCGCATATGAATTGCTTCTTAAATCCGAAAATATGGAAGACATGTGTGTACACTGCTTCATATCGACAGGCACAAGTACAAAAACGTGTCAAATGTGCGAGCGTAAGTGTCATACGACGTGCGTACACAAGTCGGAAATGAACACAGATGACGAAGACAGAGAAACAGAAAGCGGTTCTAAAAAAAAAACCGAGAGAAAAGATAGTTCGTTTGATTATTTTATTTGTAAGTTGTGTAAAAGATATACAGAAGGGCAATTGTGCTAGCTATCTATCCGGAATAAGCACTGAGGCTAGCATTTAGGCGAAGTGCAATGCAAGCAGAAATAAAGATAAACGAAAGAAAATGTAAAAAGGGTACATTTTTTGTTACAATTTAAGCTCATCTAGAAGATCTGGACAGAACTTCCGCGGCGCCATCAAGATACTGATGGCAGTTTATTAATAGATGACAAGGATGTGACGAAAAAGGAAAAATTCTTGCATCTTGTTGGTAAGCTGCCAGTAGTATCAAATCATCGAGACAGCAGATCTTCGTATTTTTTTTTTCGAACGAGAAATATGTACCACTACTCCAATTATACTCTATTCGACAAGTTCAGGCAAAATTGATTTTCGATCATAAGTGTCCAAAACGGTCTTTATGTTTTCTTCACTCGGGAAAAATAATTTTTTACGTTAGCCCCACTTATCGTTAAATTCTCAAAGTACATTACTACTTATCGAATTAAATGTAAAAAAAAGTTTGCGCTACAAGAAAATCGAGTGTAGCAGTATGGTATATGATAAGAGAATTATAGTTTCAATATGGAATACGACGAAAAAATCGTAAGCAAGTGTAAGTGGATGTGACACACTGAAAGAGATGCTTCGGTTGCAGGAAATGTTAGAAGGGCCAGAGAGAGCCCTCGTGACAACAAAACGTATGACGCAGAGAGCGTCTGGAAAATCAAAGAAACCATCTAACGTAGCAAGACTTGAACAATTGCTCATATTATATATTTTTACGTTGATGCCACGACTCTTTCAAATGCCTTTTTTCGAATGCCATGGCCCCTACGAAGGGTGTGGTATTTTGGAGGTTTTTGAATGGCCCCGACGAATCGAAAGTCTAAAGACACTTTACCAATGAAATGTGATTTTTTCCTGTCAATTTTTTCGTGTCTTTTTTCGATCCGTCGATTCTTTTACCACGCAACTTATTCCCCACTCGTCGATTTTTTAAATCGAATAGTCATTAGGTCGTATCGTAAACATACTACATAACAGAGTGTTAAGGTTACCATCGTCGGAAGGCAACCAAAGTCCGATTTTTATTGACATAAAATTTCCTTGTGAAGAATTAGGTTTGACATCTCTTATCAACTCAAAATGTTTGATTTTCATAGCGAAAATCGACTGAAAAAAATTTGTGAGATTGAAGAAAAAAAATAGTCATTGCATTCCACAGATAGAAATTTGGAGTCATCTCCATACGTCGTATTGAGTATCACTTGAGGCAGGATAAACATTTAGACGGGAAAAAATTAAGCAATTCTGAGGGATTTTTAAAACTAAGAACTAATTATTATACAATTATCAAACTGTAGCTATACATTAATAGCATATTGAAGCATACAAAATATTTTTTAAAATTCATTTATCATCAAAATGTCGCAGAGAGTTACAGCAAGGTTACCGCGCCTGTTGCGAATGGGCGTACAGTCTAGCTCCCTGTAGACTTTAATTTGCAAAAAATTCAAACATTTTTTCCGTTGGAACATGTATAATTTCGATTTGGCAGTAATTAAAATGGAGAACATGTAAATTTAAGAGAATGACATATACAGACAAAAACGTTTTACACGAAATATCTAAAAATTTGGATTGAAAAAGTATTTCTTTTCTAAGTTACCAAAAACAATTCTCGTCAAGCAGAAGGTATCAATATTATCAATATTTGTACCAAATTTGACCTCAATCGGCTTAATAGTTTTTAAATATTTCTGCACGCCAATTTTTAAAATGCAGTTTCGAGAAAAAGGCGTTCGAAGTTTGCGGTCGCTCCGAATCCGAGCGGTAAGGCACAGCGTTGACGGACTGCAACGTTTGAATTTCTACGCATATGATTACTTCTATCGTTTAAAGAAACGAAAAAAGTAATGGATTTTTTGATAGTTGTATATCCCGCCTTAACACTTTCTCTTAACAGCGCTGTAGGAGTGTTTTAGATGCTCTGCGCGGCCTCAAGTAGGAGTCGTGACATACACAGCGCCTCCGCTTTCTCGCACCGCCCGGCAGCTGACGTGCTTATGATCTATATATACAGATTATAAATATAAACAGTTTTAAAATTATGTTAACGGCTTTAACCTCTTACGAGGGTTAGAGCACTTGGGCAAATTATATAAAACAACCGGCCCTTTTTAGGGCTAAAGTCTATTTTACGGTGATTCAAAGTATCGTTTGTGTTAACCTCAAAAAGACCTTCGAGTACGTCAAACAAACGGCCGTTTTTGGGGCCGAAAATTTATTTGACGAAGGCAAATTCTAACATTCAAAATACCTCAGAGCCGCTAATAGGCCGGCAAGCTGAACATTGTCCTCATCTGCAACTTCACACTGGACAGAGAAGGAAACGCCGAAAGTATGGAGCTTTCTTATTCGAATACAAGTAAGGAAAAGAAAATAGGAACTTTTATGAACTCGGAGACAACTAAAGATGTATATCCATAGGTATCGAGCAGCTGAAAAGATCACTTAACGTCGCATCAAGCGCAACAAATAATAAAAAAGGTTCTGCATCGGCAAGCCATCGTGTAGATTGTGAAGTCATAGGGGACGCATGAAATCTGTCGCCAGACACGGCGACAGAAAGGAATACCAAATTCATACAAAGTAATTTGAATGGCATATTCAATGAAGAACATCTTTATTGAATATCAGTTATTTATGCCCCCAATTGACAAATGCGCTCTTAGCATCTGATATATGTCGATGGAAAGGAAATGTATGTAAATGCATTGGGTTCGCCGCATTAATTGCATTAATTACGATGCTGAAGTTTGCATCGTTGGACTGCAACGAAGTAAATTTCTTTTGGCATATTTCACGTACAAAAGTCCTTCAGCTATTTTGCAAGATATGTTTTTCGCGATCTACGTTATAAATCTATAAAAAAAATATTGCCTACAATAATAAAAAAAATCGAAAATAAAATGTCAAAGGAAATGTTCATTGCAGCCCAACGATGCAAACTTCAACACCATGCATTAATTCCACTTTTAATGCTCTGTGATTTTGAGTTGAATCCGACTTTTTATACGGTCAAACATGACCCAGTGCGTTGGTCTAGTCATTTCTCAGCGAAAGAAGACTAGTTCCGTAAGTGGGCGGCGAACTTGGGACCGGCTGTATCGGTATAGGTTTGCCATAGTTTCACTGCCCTATAGGTTTGCCACAGTTTCCCCATGGGAGAAATGGGCTGCGGCTGCAAGGTGGGGCGGGGGGGGGGGGGGGGGGGTGAAAAGTAGACGGTGGAGTTGTGGAACAGGTGATATAAGGGGGGTGGGGTAGTGGAATGGGCGATAGAAAAAAGTTAAGGCGGGTTGGGGCACGTGAAAAGTGGAACACCCTATACGGCTGGGACAAACCAGTAATAAAAAATATACGGTAAAAAAGCAATAATGTTTTGGGGTGGATTGTTTTTACTTTACGTCCTTTTTTTTAAATTTTAGATTTATATCAAACGCGGGGGAAATATAATTTTTGTCAAGTTTCAACCAACGATACGGTATCTTTCAGAACATCTAGAGGGTCCGCATTTTTTTGGGAGGCGCCTTTTGGGCCACTTTCCACGCAACGCCAATAAAAAAAATGATTATATCAAACGCGCAGGACATAGAATTTTTTTTTGTTTTTTCAAGATTCACCCCCCGATAAGGGTGTGTTCCGGAACATTTAGAAGGTCGGTATTTTTTTGGGAGTCGCCTTTTGGGTCACTTTCCACGCAACGCCAATAAAAAAAATGATTATATCAAACGCGCAGAACATAGAATTTTTTTTCGTTTTTTTTCAAGATTCACCCCCCGATAAGGGTGTCTTCCGGAACATTTAGAGGGTCGGTATTTTTTTGGAGTCGCCTTTTGGGCCACTTTCCACGCAACGCCAATAAAAAAAATGATTATATCAAACGCGCAGAACACAGAATTTTTTTTTGTTTTTTTTCAAGATTCACCCCCCGATAAGGGTGTCTTCCGGAACATTTAGAGGGTCGGTATTTTTTTGGAGTCGCCTTTTGGGCCACTTTCCACGCAACGCCAATAAAAAAAATGATTATATGAAACGCGCAGAACATAGAATTTTTTTTTTGTTTTTTTAAGATTCACCCCCCGATAAGGGTGTGTTCCGGAACATTTAGAGGGTCGGTATTTTTTTTGGAGTCGCCTTTTGGGCCACTTTCCACGCAACGCCAATAAAAAAAATGATTAAATCAAACGCGCAGAACATAGAATTTTTTTTTCGTTTTTTTCAAGACTCACCTCCCGATAAGGGTGTGTTCCGGAACATTTAGAGGGCCGGTATTTTTTTGGGAGGCGCCTTTTGGGCCACTTTCCACGCAACGCCAATAAAAAAAATGATTATATCAAACGCGCAGGACATAGAATTTTTTTTCGTTTTTTTCAAGATTCACCCCCCGGTAAGGGTGTATTCCGGAACATTTAGAGGGCCGGTATTTTTTTGGGAGGCGCCTTTTGGGCCACTTTCCACGCAACACCAATAAAAAAAATGATTATATCAAACGCGCAGAACATAGAATTTTTTTTTCGTTTTTTTCAAGGTTCACCCCCGATAAGGGTGTGTTCCGGAACATTTAGAGGGCCGGTATTTTTTTCGGAGGCGCCTTTTGGGCCACTTTCCACGCAACGCCAATAAAAAAATGATTATATCAAATGCGCAGTACATAGAATTTATTTTTTTTGGTTTTTCAAGATTCACCCCCCGATGAGGGTGTGTTCCGGAACATTTAGAGGGTCGGTATTTTTTTTGGAGTCGCCTTTTGGGCCACTTTCCACGCAACGCCAATAAAAAAAATGATTATATCAAACGCGCAGAACACAGAATTTTTTTTTGTTTTTTTCAAGATTCACCCCCCGATAAGGGTGTCTTCCGGAACATTTAGAGGGTCGGTATTTTTTTGGAAGGCGCCTTTTGGGCCACTTTCCACGCAACGCCGATAAAAAAAATGATTATATCAAACGCGCAGGACATAAAATTTTTTTTTTGTTTTTTCAAGATTCACCCCCCGATAAGGGTGTGTTCCGGAACATTTAGAGGGTCGGTATTCTTTTTGGAGTCGCCTTTTGGGCCACTTTTCACGCAACGCCAATAAAAAAAATGATTATATCAAACGCGCAGAACATAGAATTTTTTTTTCGTTTTTTTCAAGATTCACCTCCCGATAAGGGTGTGTTCCGGAACATTTAGAGGGCCGGTATTTTTTTGGGAGGCGCCTTTTGGACCACTTTCCACGCAACGCCAATAAAAAAAATGATTATATCAAACGCGCAGGACATAGAAATTTTTTTTTGTTTTTTCAAGATTCACCCCCCGATAAGGGTGTGTTCCGGAACATTTAGAGGGCCGGTATTTTTTTCGGAGGCGCCTTTTGGGCCACTTTCCACGCAACGCCAATAAAAAAATGATTATATCAAATGCGCAGTACATAGAATTTTTTTTTTTTTGGTTTTTCAAGATTCACCCCCCGATGAGGGTGTGTTCCGGAACATTTAGAGGGTCGGTATTTTTTTTGGAGTCGCCTTTTGGGCCACTTTCCACGCAACGCCAATAAAAAAAATGATTATATAAACGCGCAGAACATAGAATTTTTTTTCGTTTTTTTCAAGATTCACCTCCCGATAAGGGTGTGTTCCGGAACATTTAGAGGGCCGGTATTTTTTTGGGAGGCGCCTTTTGGGCCACTTTCCACGCAACGCCAATAAAAAAAATGATTATATCAAACGCGCAGAACACAGAATTTTTTTTTGTTTTTTTCATGATTCACCCCCCGATAAGGGTGTCTTCCGGAACATTTAGAGGGTCGGTATTTTTTTGGGAGGCGCCTTTTGGACCACTTTCCACGCAACGCCAATAAAAAAAATGATTATATCAAACGCGCAGGACATAGAATTCTTTTTTGTTTTTTTTTTCAAGATTCACCCTCCGATAAGGGTGTGTTCCGGAACATTTAGAAGGTCGGTATTTTTTGGGGAGTCGCCTTTTCGGTCACTTTCCACGCAACGCCAATAAAAAAAAATGATTATATCAAACGCGCAGGACATAGAATTTTTTTTTGTTTTTTCAAGATTCACCCCCCGATAAGGGTGTGTTCGGAACATTTAGAGGGTCGGTATTTTTTTGGGAGGCGCCTTTTGGGCCACGTTCCACGCAACGCCAATAAAAAAAATGATTACATCAAACGCGCAGAACATAGAATTTTTTTTCGTTTTTTTCAAGATTCACGCCCCGATAAGGGTGTGTTCCGGAACATTTAGAGGGCCGGTATTTTTTTGGGAGGCGCGTTTTGGGCCACTTTCCACGCAACGGCAATAAAAAAAATGATTATATCAAACGCGCAGAACATTGAATTTTTTTTTCTTTCTTCAAGATTCACCCCCCGATAAGGGTGTGTTCCGGAACATTTAGAGGGTCGGTATTTTTTTCGGAGTCGCCTTTTGGGCCAGTTTCCACGCAACGTCAATAAAAAAATGATTATATCACACCCGCAGAACATGGAATTTTTTTTCGTTTTTTTCAAGATTCACCCCCCGATAAGGGTGTGTTCCGGAACATTTAGAGGGCCGGTCTTTTTTTGGGAGGCGCCTTTTGGGCCACTTTCCACGCAACGCCGATAAAAAAAATGATTATATCAAACGCGCAGGACATAGATTTTTTTTGTTGTTTTTTTTAGATTCATCCCCCGATGAGGGTGCGTTCCGGAACATTTAGAGGGTCGGTAATTTTTTTGGAGTCGCCTTTTGGGCCACTTCCCTCGCAACGCCAATAAAAAAAATGATTATATCAAACGCGCAGAACACAGAATTTTTTTTTGTTTTTTTCAAGATTCACCCACCGATAAGGGTGTCTTCCGGAACATTTAGAGGGTCGGTATTTTTTTGGGAGTCGCCTTGTGGGTCACTTTCCACGCAACGCCAATAAAAAAAATAATTATATCAAACGCGCAGAACTAAGAATTTTTTTTCGTTTTTTTTTCAAGATTCACCCCCCGATAAGGGTGTCTTCCGGAACATTTAGAGGGTCGGTATTTTTTTTGGAGTCGCCTTTTGGGCCACTTTCCACGCAACGCCAATAAAAAAAATGATTATATCAAATGCGCAGAACATAGAATTTTTTTTTTGTTTTTTCAAGGTTCACCCCCCGATAAGGGTGTGTTCCGGAACATTTAGAGGGCCGGTATTTTTTTGGGAGGCGCCTTTTGGGCCACTTTCCACGCAACGCCGATAAAAAAAATGATTATATCAAACGCGCAGGACATAGATTTTTTTTGTTGTTTTTTTTAGATTCATCCCCCGATGAGGGTGCGTTCCGGAACATTTAGACGGTCGGTATTTTTTTTGGAGTCGCCTTTTGGGCCACTTTCCTCGCAACGCCAATAAAAAAAATGATTATATCAAACGCGCAGAACACAGAATTTTTTTTTGTTTTTTTTCAAGATTCACCCCCCGATAAGGGTGTCTTCCGGAACATTTAGAGGGTCGGTATTTTTTTGGGAGTCGCCTTGTGGGTCACTTTTCACGCAACGCCAATAAAAAAAATCATTATATCAAACGCGCAGAACTAAGAATTTTTTTTCGTTTTTTTTTTCAAGATTCACCCCCCGGTAAGGGTGTATTCCGGAACATTTAGAGGGCCCGTATTTTTTTTGGAGTCGCCTTTTGGGCCACTTCCACGCAACGCCAATAAAAAAAATGATTATATCAAACGCGTAGAACACAGAATTTTTTGTTTGATTTTTTTCAAGATTCACCCCCCGATAAGGGTGTCTTCCGGAACATTTAGAGGGTCGGTATTTATTTTGGAGTCGCCTTTTGGGCCACTTTCCACGCAACGCCAATAAAAAAAATGATTATATCAAACGCGCAGAACATAGAATTTTTTTTTGTTTTTTCAAGATTCACCCCCCAATAAGGGTGTGTTCCGGAACATTTAGAAGGCCGGTATTTTTTTGGGAGGCGCCTTTTGGGCCACTTTCCACGCAACGCCAATAAAAAAAATGATTATATCAAACGCGCAGAACATAGAATTTTTTTTCGTTTTTTTCAAGATTCACCTCCCGATAAGGGTGTGTTCCGGAACATTTAGAGGGCCGGTATTTTTTTGGGAGGCGCCTTTTGGGCCACTTTCCACGCAACGCCAATAAAAAAATGATTATATCAAACGCGCAGAACACAGAATTTTTTTTTGTTTTTTTCATGATTCACCCCCCGATAAGGGTGTCTTCCGGAACATTTAGAGGGTCGGTATTTTTTTGGGAGGCGCCTTTTGGACCACTTTCCACGCAACGCCAATAAAAAAAAATGATTATATCAAACGCGCAGGACATAGAATTCTTTTTTGTTTTTTTTTCAAGATTCACCCTCCGATAACGGTGTGTTCCGGAACATTTAGAAGGTCGGTATTTTTTGGGGAGTCGCCTTTTGGGTCACTTTCCACGCAACGCCAATAAAAAAAATGATTATATCAAACGCGCAGGACATAGAATTTTTTTTTGTTTTTTCAAGATTCACCCCCCGATAAGGGTGTGTTCCGGAACATTCAGAGGGTCGGTATTTTTTTGGGAGGCGCCTTTTGGGCCACGTTCCACGCAACGCCAATAAAAAAAATGATTACATCAAACCCGCAGAACATAGAATTTTTTTTCGTTTGTTTCAAGATTCACCCCCCGATAAGGGTGTGTTCCGGAACATTTAGAGGGCCGGTATTTTTTTGGGAGGCGCGTTTTGGGCCACTTTCCACGCAACGCCAATAAAAAAAATGATTATATCAAACGCGCAGAACATTGAATTTTTTTTTCTTTCTTCAAGATTCACCCCCCGATAAGGGTGTGTTCCGGAACATTTAGAGGGTCGGTATTTTTTTCGGAGTCGCCTTTTGGGCCAGTTTCCACGCAACGTCAATAAAAAAAATGATTATATCACACGCGCAGAACATGGAATTTTTTTTCGTTTTTTTCAAGATTCACCCCGTGATAAGGGTGTGTTCCGGAACATTTAGAGGGCCGGTATTTTTTTGGGAGGCGCCTTTTGGGCCACTTTCCACGCAACGCCGATAAAAAAAATGATTATATCAAACGCGCAGAACACAGATTTTTTTTTTGTTTTTTTTCAAGATTCACCCCCTTATAAGGGTGTCTTCCGGAACATTTAGAGTATCGGTATTTTTTTGGGAGGCGCCTTTTGGGCCACTTTCCACGCAACGCCAATAAAAAAAATGATTATATCAAACACGCAGAACACAGATTTTTTTTTTGATCTTCTCAAGATTCACCCCCGATAAGGGTGTCTTCCGGAACATTTAGAGGGTCGGTATTTTTTTTGGAGTCGCCTTTTGGGCCACTTTCCACGCAACGCCAATAAAAAAAATGATTATATCAAACGCGCAGAACATAGAATTTTTTTTCGTTTTTTTCAAGGTTCACCCCCCGATAAGGGTGTGTTCCGGAACATTTAGACAGTCGGTATTTTTTTGGGGGGCGCCTTTAGGGCCACTTCCCACGCAACGCCAATAAAAAAAATGATTATATCAAACGCGCAGAACATAGAATTTTTTTTTCGTTTTTTTCAAGATTCACCCCCCGATAAGGGTGTGTTCCGGAACATTGAGAGGGCCGGTATTTTTTTGGAAGGCGCCTTTTGGGCCACTTTCCACGCAACGCCAATAAAAAAAATGATTATATCAAACGCGCAGAACATAGAATTTTTTTTTTGTTTTTTCAAGGTTCACCCCCCGATAAGGGTGTGTTCCGGAACATTTAGAGGGCCGGTATTTTTTTGGGAGGCGCCTTTTGGGCCACTTTCCACGCAACGCCGATAAAAAAAATCATTATATCAAACGCGCAGGACATAGATTTTTTTTGTTGTTTTTTTTAGATTCATCCCCCGATGAGGGTGCGTTCCGGAACATTTAGACGGTCGGTATTTTTTTTGGAGTCGCCTTTTGGGCCACTTTCCTCGCAACGCCAATAAAAAAAATGATTATATCAAACGCGCAGAACACAGAATTTTTTTTTGTTTTTTTCAAGATTCACCCCCCGATAAGGGTGTCTTCCGGAACATTTAGATGGTCGGTATTTTTTTGGGAGTCGCCTTGTGGGTCACTTTCCACGCAACGCCAATAAAAAAAATCATTATATCAAACGCGCAGAACTAAGAATTTTTTTTCGTTTTTTTTTCAAGATTCACCCCCCGGTAAGGGTGTATTCCGGAACATTTAGAGGGCCGGTATTTTTTTTGGAGTCGCCTTTTGGGCCACTTCCACGCAACGCCAATAAAAAAAATGATTATATCAAACGCGTAGAACACAGAATTTTTTGTTTGTTTTTTTTCAAGATTCACCCCCCGATAAGGGTGTCTTCCGGAACATTTAGAGGGTCGGTATTTATTTTGGAGTCGCCTTTTGGGCCACTTTCCACACAACGCCAATAAAAAAAATGATTATATCAAACGCGCAGAACATAGAATTTTTTTTTGTTTTTTCAAGATTCACCCCCCAATAAGGGTGTGTTCCGGAACATTTAGAAGGCCGGTATTTTTTTGGGAGGCGCCTTTTGGGCCACTGTCCACGCAACGCCAATAAAAAAAAATGATTATATCAAACGCGCAGAACATAGAATTTTTTTTCGTTTTTTTCAAGATTCACCTCCCGATAAGGGTGTGTTCCGGAACATTTAGAGGGCCGGTATTTTTTTGGGAGGCGCCTTTTGGGCCACTTTCCACGCAACGCCAATAAAAAAATGATTATATCAAACGCGCAGAACACAGAATTTTTTTTTGTTTCTTTCGTGATTCACCCCCCGATAAGGGTGTCTTCCGGAACATTTAGAGGGTCGGTATTTTTTTGGGAGGCGCCTTTTGGACCACTTTCCACGCAACGGCAATAAAAAAAATGATTATATCAAACGCGCAGGACATAGAATTCTTTTTTGTATTTTTTTCAAGATTCACCCTCCGATAAGGGTGTGTTCCGGAACATTTAGAAGGTCGGTATTTTTTGGGGAGTCGCCTTTTGGGTCACTTTCCACGCAACGCCAATAAAAAAAATGATTATATCAAACGCGCAGGACATAGAATTTTTTTTTGTTTTTTCAAGATTCACCCCCCGATATGGGTGTGTTCCGGAACATTCAGAGGGTCGGTATTTTTTTGGGAGGCGCCTTTTGGGCCATGTTCCACGCAACGCTAATAAAAAAAATGATTACATCAAACGCGCAGAACATAGAATTTTTTTTCGTTTTTTTCAAGATTCACCCCCCGATAAGGGTGTGTTCCGGAACATTTAGAGGGCCGGTATTTTTTTGGGAGGCGCGTTTTGGGCCACTTTCCACGCAACGCCAATAAAAAAAATGATTATATCAAACGCGCAGAACATTGAATTTTTTTTTCTTTCTTCAAGATTCACCCCCCGATAAGGGTGTGTTCCGGAACATTTAGAGGGTCGGTATTTTTTTCGGAGTCGCCTTTTGGGCCAGTTTCCACGCAACGTCAATAAAAAAAATGATTATATCACACGCGCAGAACATGGAATTTTTTTTCGTTTTTTTCAAGATTCACCCCGTGATAAGGGTGTGTTCCGGAACATTTAGAGGGCCGGTATTTTTTTGGGAGGCGCCTTTTGGGCCACTTTCCACGCAACGCCGATAAAAAAAATGATTATATCGAACGCGCAGAACACAGAATTTTTTTTTGTTTTTTTTCAAGATTCACCCCCTTATAAGGGTGTCTTCCGGAACATTTAGAGTGTCGGTATTTTTTGGGAGGCGCCTTTTGGGCCACTTTCCACGCAACGCCAATAAAAAAAATGGTTTTATCAAACGCGCAGAACACAGAATTTTTTTTTGATCTTCTCAAGATTCACCCCCGATAAGGGTGTCTTCCGGAACATTTAGAGGGTCGGTATTTTTGTTTGGAGTCGCCTTTTGGGCCACTTTCCACGCAACGCCAATAAAAAAAATGATTATATCAAACGCGCAGAACATAGAATTTTTTTTCGTTTTTTTCAAGCTTCACTCCCCGATAAGGGTGTGTTCCGGAACATTTAGACAGTCGGTATTTTTTTGGGGGGCGCCTTTAGGGCCACTTCCCACGCAATGCCAATGAAAAAAATGATTATATCAAACGCGCAGAACATAGAATTTTTTTTTCGTTTTTTTCAAGATTCACCCCCCGATAAGGGTGTGTTCCGGAACATTAAGAGGGCCGGTATTTTTTTGGAAGGCGCCTTTTGGGCCACTTTCCACGCAACGCCGATAAAAAAATGATTATATCAAACGCGCAGGACATAGAATTTTTTTTTGTTGTTTCAAGATTCACCTCCCGATAAGGGTGTGTTCCGGAACATTTAGAGGGCCGGTATTTTTTTGGGAGGCGCCTATTGGGCCACTTTCCACGCAACGCTAATAAAAAAAATGATTATATCAAACGCGCAGAACACAGAATTTTTTTTGTTTTTTTCATGATTCACCTCCCGAAAAGGGTGTCTTCCGGAACATTTAGAGGGTCGGTATTTTTTTGGGAGGCGCCTTTTGGACCACTTTCCACGCAACGCCAATAAAAAAAATGATTATATCAAACGCGCAGGACATAGAATTCTTTTTTGTTTTTTTTTCAAGATTCACCCTCCGATAAGGGTGTGTTCCGGAACATTTAGAAGGTCGGTATTTTTTGGGGAGTCGCCTTTTGGGTCACTTTCCACGCAACGCCAATAAAAAAAATGATTATATCAAACGCGCAGGACATAGAATTTTTTTTTGTTTTTTCAAGATTCACCCCCCGATAAGGGTGTGTTCCGGAACATTTAGAGGGTCGGTATTTTTTTGGGAGGCGCCTTTTGGGCCACGTTCCACGCAACGCCAATAAAAAAAATGATTACATCAAACGCGCAGAACATAGAATTTTGTTTCGTTTTTTTCAAGATTCACCCCCCGATAAGGGTGTGTTCCGGAACATTTAGAGGGCCGGTATTTTTTTGGGAGGCGCGTTTTGGGCCACTTTCCACGCAACGCCAATAAAAAAAATGATTATATCAAACGCGCAGAACATTGAATTTTTTTTTCTTTCTTCAAGATTCACCCCCCGATAAGGGTGTGTTCCGGCACATTTAGAGGGTCGGTATTTTTTTCGGAGTCGCCTTTTGGGCCAGTTTCCACGGAACGTCAATAAAAAAAATGATTATATCACACGCGCAGAACATGGAATTTTTTTTCGTTTTTTTCAAGATTCACCCCGTGATAAGGGTGTGTTCCGGAACATTTAGAGGGCCGGTATTTTTTTGGGAGGCGCCTTTTGGGCCACTTTCCACGCAACGCCGATAAAAAAAATGATTATATCAAACGCGCAGAACACAGAATTTTTTTTTTTTTTTTCAAGATTCACCCCCTTATAAGGGTGTCTTCCGGAACATTTAGAGTGTCGGTATTTTTTCGGGAGGCGCCTTTTGGGCCACTTTCCACGCAACGCCAATAAAAAAAATGATTATATCAAACGCGCAGAACACAGAATTTTTTTTTTGATCTTTTCAAGATTCACCCCCGATAAGGGTGTCTTCCGGAACATTTAGAGGGTCGGTATGTTTTTTGGAGTCGCCTTTTGGGCCACTTTCCACGCAACGCTAATAAAAAAAAATGATTATATCAAACGCGCAGAACACAGAATTTTTTTTTGTTTTTTTCATGATTCACCTCCCGAAAAGGGTGTCTTCCGGAACATTTAGAGGGTCGGTATTTTTTTGGGAGGCGCCTTTTGGACCACTTTCCACGCAACGCCAATAAAAAAATGATTATATCAAACGCGCAGGACATAGAATTTTTTTTTGTTTTTTTTTCAAGATGCACCCTCCGATAAGGTTGTGTTCCGGAACATTTAGGTCTGCATTTTTTTGGGAGTCGCCTTTTGGTTCACTTTCCACGCAACGCCAATAAAAAAAATGATTATATCAAACGCGCAGAACATAGAATTTTTTTTGTTTTTTTTTCAAGATTCACCCCCCGATAAGGGTGTCTTCCGGAACATTTAGAGGGTCGGTATTTTTTTTGGAGTCGCCTTTTGGGCCACTTTCCACCCAACGCCAATAAAAAAAATGATTATATCAAACGCGCAGAACATAGAATTTTTTTTTGTTTTTTCAAGGTTCACCCGCCGATAAGGGTGTGTTCCGGAACATTTAGAGGGCCGGTATTTTTTTGGGAGGCGCCTTTTGGGCCACTTTCCACGCAACGCCAATAAAAAAAATGATTATATCAAACGCGCAGAACACAGATTTTTTTTTTGTTTTTTTCAAGATTCACCCCCCGATAAGGGTGTCTTCCGGAACATTTAGAGGGTCGGTATTTTTTTGGGAGTCGCCTTGTGGGTCACTTTCCACGCAACGCCAATAAAAAAAATCATTATATCAAACGCGCAGAACTAAGAATTTTTTTTCGTTTTTTTTTCAAGATTCACCCCCCGGTAAGGGTGTATTCCGGAACATTTAGAGGGCCGGTATTTTTTTTGGAGTCGCCTTTCGGGCCACTTTCCACGCAACGCCAATAAAAAAAATGATTATATCAAACGCGTAGAACACAGAATTTTTTGTTTGTTTTTTTTCAAGATTCACCCCCCGATAAGGGTGTCTTCCGGAACATTTAGAGGGTCGGTATTTATTTTGGAGTCGCCTTTTGGGCCACTTTCCACGCAACGCCAATAAAAAAAATGATTATATCAAACGCGCAGAACATAGAATTTTTTTTTGTTTTTTCAAGATTCACCCCCCGATAAGGGTGTGTTCCGGAACATTTAGAAGGCCGGTATTTTTTTGGGAGGCGCCTTTTGGGCCACTTTCCACGCAACGCCAATAAAAAAAATGATTATATCAAACGCGCAGAACATAGAATTTTTTTTCGTTTTTTTCAAGATTCACCTCCCGATAAGGGTGTGTTCCGGAACATTTATCGGGCCGGTATTTTTTTGGGAGGCGCCTTTTGGGCCACTTTCCACGCAACGCCAATAAAAAAATGATTATATCAAACGCGCAGAACACAGAATTTTTTTTTGTTTTTTTCATAATTCACCCCCCGATAAGGGTGTCTTCCGGAACATTTAGAGGGTCGATATTTTTTTGGGAGGCGCCTTTTGGACCACTTTCCACGCAACGCCAATCAAAAAAATGATTATATCAAACGCGCAGGACATAGAATTCTTTTTTGTTTTTATTTCAAGATTCACCCTCCGATAAGGGTGTGTTCCGGAACATTTAGAAGGTCGGTATTTTTTGGGGAGTCGCCTTTTGGGTCACTTTCCACGCAACGCCAATAAAAAAAATGATTATATCAAACGCGCAGGACATAGATTTTTTTTTGTTTTTTCAAGATTCACTCCCCGATAAGGGTGTGTTCCGGAACATTTAGAGGGTCGGTATTTTTTTGGGAGGCGCCTTTTGGGCCACGTTCCACGCAACGCCAATAAAAAAAATGATTACATCGAACGCGCAGAACATATAATTTTTTTTCGTTTTTTTCAAGATTCACCCCCCGATAAGGGTGTGTTCCGGAACATTTAGAGGGCCGGTATTTTTTTGGGAGGCGCCTTTTGGGCCACTTTCCACGCAACGCCAATAAAAAAAATGATTATATCAAACGCGCAGAACATTGAATTTTTTTTTCTTTCTTCAAGATTCACCCCCCGATAAGGGTGTGTTCCGGAACATTTAGAGGGTCGGTATTTTTTTCGGAGTCGCCTTTTGGGCCAGTTTCCACGCAACGTCAATAAAAAAAATGATTATATCACACGCGCAGAACATGGAATTTTTTTTCGTTTTTTTCAAGATTCACCCCGTGATAAGGGTGTGTTCCGGAACATTTAGAGGGCCGGTATTTTTTTTGGAGGCGCCTTTTGGGCCACTTTCCACGCAACGCCGATAAAAAAAATGATTATATCAAACGCGCAGAACACAGAATTTTTTTTTGTTTTTTTTTCAAGATTCACCCCCTTATAAGGGTGTCTTCCGGAACATTTAGAGTGTCGGTATTTTTTTGGGAGGCGCCTTTTGGGCCACTTTCCACGCAACGCCAATAAAAAAATGATTATATCAAACGCGCAGAACACAGAATTTTTTTTTGATCTTTTCAAGATTCACCCCCGATAAGGGTGTCTTCCGGAACATTTAGAGGGTCGGTATTTTTTTGGGAGTCGCCTTGTGGGTCACATTCCACGCAACGCCAATAAAAAAAATCATTATATCAAACGCGCAGAACTAAGAATTTTTTTTCGTTTTTTTTTCAAGATTCACCCCCCGGTAAGGGTGTATTCCGGAACATTTAGAGGGCCGGTATTTTTTTTGGAGTCGCCTTTTGGGCCACTTCCACGCAACGCCAATAAAAAAAATGATTATATCAAACGCGTAGAACACAGAATTTTTTGTTTGTTTTTTTTCAAGATTCACCCCCCGATAAGGGTGTCTTCCGGAACATTTAGAGGGTCGGTATTTATTTTGGAGTCGCCTTTTGGGCCACTTTCCACGCAACGCCAATAAAAAAAATGATTATATCAAACGCGCAGAACATAGAATTTTTTTTTTGTTTTTTCAAATTCACCCCCCAATAAGGGTGTGTTCCGGAACATTTAGAAGGCCGGTATTTTTTTGGGAGGCGCCTTTTGGGCCACTTTCCACGCAACGCCAATAAAAAAAATGATTATATCAAACGCGCAGAACATAGAATTTTTTTTCGTTTTTTTCAAGATTCACCTCCCGATAAGGGTGTGTTCCGGAACACTTAGAGGGCCGGTATTTTTTTGGGAGGCGCCTTTTGGGCCACTTTCCACGCAACGCCAATAAAAAAATGATTATATCAAACGCGCAGAACACAGAATTTTTTTTTGTTTTTTTCATGATTCACCCCCCGATAAGGGTATCTTCCGGAACATTTAGAGGGTCGGTATTTTTTTGGGAGGCGCCTTTTGGACCACTTTCCACGCAACGCCAATAAAAAAAATGATTATATCAAACACGCAGGACAGAGAATTTTTTTTTGTTTTTTCAAGATTCACCCCCCGATAAGGGTGTGTTCCGGAACATTTAGAGGGTCGGTATTTTTTTGGGAGGCGCCTTTTGGGCCACGTTCCACGCAACGCCAATAAAAAAAATGATTACATCAAACGCGCAGAACATAGAATTTTTTTTCGTTTTTTTCAAGATTCACCCCCCGATAAGGGTGTGTTCCGGAACATTTAGAGGGCCGGTATTTTTTTGGGAGGCGCGTTTTGGGCCACTTTCCACGCAACGCCAATAAAAAAAATGATTATATCAAACGCGCAGAACATTGAATTTTTTTTTCTTTCTTCAAGATTCACCCCCCGATAAGGGTGTGTTCCGGCACATTTAGAGGGTCGGTATTTTTTTCGGAGTCGCCTTTTGGGCCAGTTTCCACGCAACGTCAATAAAAAAAATGATTCTATCACACGCGCAGAACATGGAATTTTTTTTCGTTTTTTTCAAGATTCACCCCGTGATAAGGGTGTGTTCCGGAACATTTAGAGGGCCGGTATTTTTTTGGGAGGCGCCTTTTGTGCCACTTTCCACGCAACGCCGATAAAAAAAATGATTATATCAAACGCGCAGAACACAGAATTTTTTTTTTTTTTTTTCAAGATTCCCCCCCTTATAAGGGTGTCTTCCGGAACATTTAGAGTGTCGGTATTTTTTCGCGAGGCGCCTTTTGGGCCACTTTCCACGCAACGCCATTAAAAAAGTGATTATATCAAACGCGCAGAACACAGAATTTTTTTTTTATCTTTTCAAGATGCACCCCCGATAAGGGTGTCTTCCGGAACATTTAGAGGGTCGGTATTTTTTTTGGAGTCGCCTTTTGGGCCACTTTCCACGCAACGCCAATAAAAAAAATGATTATATCAAACGCGCAGAACATAGAATTTTTTTTTGTTTTTTCAAGGTTCACCCCCCGATAAGGGTGTGTTCCGGAACATTTAAAGGGCCGGTATTTTTTTGGGAGGCGCCTTTTGGGCCACTTTCCACGCAATGCTAATAAAAAAAATGATTATATCAAACGCGCAGAACACAGAATTTTTTTTTGTTTTTTTCATGATTCACCTCCCGAAAAGGGTGTCGTCCGGAACATTTAGAGGGTCGGTATTTTTTTGGGAGGCGCCTTTTGGACCACTTTCCACGCAACGCCAATAAAAAAATGATTATATCAAACGCGCAGGACATAGAATTTTTTTTGTTTTTTTTTTCAAGATTCACCCCCCGATAAGGGTGTCTTCCGGAACATTTAGAGGGTCGGTATTTTTTTTGGAGTCGGCTTTTGGGCCACGTTCCACGCAACGCCAATAAAAAAAATGATTATATCAAACGCGCAGAACATAGAATTTTTTTTTTGTTTTTTCAAGATGCACCCTCCGATAAGGGTGTGTTCCGGAACATTTAGAAGGTCTGCATTTTTTTGGGAGTCGCCTTTTGGGTCACTTTCCACGCAACGCCAATAAAAAAAATGATTATATCAAACGCGCAGAACATAGAATTTTTTTTGTTTTTTTTTTCAAGATTCACCCCCCGATAAGGGTGTCTTCCGGAACATTTAGAGGGTCGGTATTTTTTTTTGGAGTCGCCTTTTGGGCCACTTTCCACGCAACGCCAATAAAAAAAATGATTATATCAAACGCGCAGAACATAGAATTTTTTTTTTGTTTTTTCAAGGTTCACCCCCCGATAAGGGTGTGTTCCGGAACATTTAGAGGGCCGGTATTTTTTTGGGAGGCGCCTTTTGGGCCACTTTCCACGCAACGCCGATAAAAAAAATGATTATATCAAACGCGCAGGACATAGATTTTTTTTGTTGTTTTTTTTAGATTCATCCCCCGATGAGGGTGCGTTCCGGAACATTTAGACGGTCGGTATTTTTTTTGGAGTCGCCTTTTGGGCCACTTTCCTCGCAACGCCAATAAAAAAAATGATTATATCAAACGCGCAGAACACAGAATTTTTTTTTGTTTTTTTCAAGATTCACCCCCCGATAAGGGTGTCTTCCGGAACATTTAGAGGGTCGGTATTTTTTTGGGAGTCGCCTTGTGGGTCACTTTCCACGCAACGCCAATAAAAAAAATCATTATATCAAACGCGCAGAACTAAGAATTTTTTTTCGTTTTTTTTTCAAGATTCACCCCCCGGAAAGTGTGTATTCCGGAACATTTAGAGGGCCGGTATTTTTTTTGGAGTCGCCTTTCGGGCCACTTTCCACGCAACGCCAATAAAAAAAATGATTATATCAAACGCGTAGAACACAGAATTTTTTGTTTGTTTTTTTTCAAGATTCACCCTCCGATAAGGATGTCTTCCGGAACATTTAGAGGGTCGGTATTTATTTTGGAGTCGCCTTTTGGGCCACTTTCCACGCAACGCCAATAAAAAAAATGATTATATCAAACGCGCAGAACATAGAATTTTTTTTTTGTTTTTTCAAGATTCACCCCCCGATAAGGGTGTGTTCCGGAACATTTAGAAGGACGGTATTTTTTTGGGAGGCGCCTTTTGGGCCACTTTCCACGCAACGCCAATAAAAAAAATGATTATATCAAACGCGCAGAACATAGAATTTTTTTCGTTTTTTTCAAGATTCACCTCCCGATAAGGGTGTGTTCCGGAACATTTAGAGGGCCGGTATTTTTTTGGGAGGCGCCTTTTGGGCCACTTTCCACGCAACGCCAATAATAAAATGATTATATCAAACGCGCAGAACACAGAATTTTTTTTTGTTTTTTTCATGATTCACCCCCCGATAAGGGTGTCTTCCGGAACATTTAGAGGGTCGGTATTTTTTTGGGAGGCGCCTTTTGGACCACTTTCCACGCAACGCCAATCAAAAAAATGATTATATCAAACGCGCAGGACATAGAATTCTTTTTTGTTTTTTTTTTTTCAAGATTCACCCTCCGATAAGGGTGTGTTCCGGAACATTTAGAAGGTCGGTATTTTTTGGGGAGTCGCCTTTTGGGTCACTTTCCACGCAACGCCAATAAAAAAAATGATTATATCAAACGCGCAGGACATAGATTTTTTTTTGTTTTTTCAAGATTCACTCCCCGATAAGGGTGTGTTCCGGAACATTTAGAGGGTCGGTATTTTTTTGGGAGGCGCCTTTTGGGCCACGTTCCACGCAACGCCAATAAAAAAAATGATTACATCAAACGCGCAGAACATAGAATTTTTTTTCGTTTTTTTCAAGATTCACCCTCCGAAAAGGGTGTGTTCCGGAACATTTAGAGGGCCGGTATTTTTTTGGGAGGCGCGTTTTGGACCACTTTCCACGCAACGCCAATAAAAAAAATGATTATATCAAACGCGCAGAACATTGCATTTTTTTTCTTTCTTCAAGAATCACCCCCCGATAAGGGTGTGTTCCGGAACATTTAGAGGGCCGGTATTTTTTTGGGAGGCGCCTTTTGGGCCACTTTCCACGCAACGCTAATAAAAAAAATGATTATATCAAACGCGCAGAACACAGAATTTTTTTTTGTTTTTTTCATGATTCACCTCCCGAAAAGGATGTCTTCCGGAACATTTAGAGGGTCGGTATTTTATTGGGAGGCGCCTTTTGGACCACTTTCCACGCAACGCCAACAAAAAAAATGATTATATCAAACGCGCAGGACATAGATTTTTTTTTTGTTTTTTTTTTCAAGATGCACCCTCCGATAAGGGTGTGTTCCGGAACATTTAGAAGGTCTGCATTTTTTTGGGAGTCGCCTTTTGGGTCACTTTCCACGCAACGCCAATAAAAAAAATGATTATATCAAACGCGCAGAACATAGAATTTTTTTTTGTTTTTTTTTCAAGATTCACCCCCCGATAAGGGTGTCTTCCGGAACACTTAGAGGGTCGGTATTTTTTTTGGAGTCGCCTTGTGGGTCACTTTCCACGCAACGCCAATAAAAAAAATGATTATATCAAACGCGCAGAACTAAGAATTTTTTTTCGTTTTTTTTTCACGATTCACCCCCCGGTAAGGGTGTATTCCGGAACATTTAGAGGGCCGGTATTTTTTTTGGAGTCGCCTTTTGGGCCACTTTCCACGCAACGCCAATAAAAAAAATGATTATATCAAACGCGTAGAACACAGAATTTTTTGTTTGTTTTTTTTCAAGATTCACCCCCCGATAAGGGTGTCTTCCGGAACATTTAGAGGGTCGGTATTTATTTTGGAGTCGCCTTTTGGGCCACTTTCCACGCAACGCCAATAAAAAAAATGATTATATCAAACGCGCAGAACATAGAATTTTTTTTCGTTTTTTTTCAAGATTCACCCCTCGGTAAGGGTGTATTCCGGAACATTTAGAGGGCCGGTATTTTTTTTGGAGTCGCCTTTTGGGCCACTTTCCACGCAACGCCAATAAAAAAAATGATTATATCAACCGCGCAGAACACAGAATTTTTTTTTGTTTTTTTTTCAAGATTCACCCCCCGATAAGGGTGTCTCCCGGAACATTTAGAGGGTCGGTATTTTTTTTGGAGTCGCCTTTTGGGCCACTTTCCACGCAACGCCAATAAAAAAAATGATTATATGAAACGCGCAGAACATAGAATTTTTTTTTTGTTTTTTCAAGATTCACCCCCCGATAAGGGTGTGTTCCGGAACATTTAGAGGGCCGGTATTTTTTTGGGAGGCGCGTTTTGGACCACTTTCCACGCAACGCCAATAAAAAAAATGATTATATCAACCGCGCAGAACATTGCATTTTTTTTTCTTTCTTCAAGAATCACCCCCCGATACGGGTGTGTTCCGGAACATTTAGAGGGTCGGTATTTTTTTCGGAGTCGCCTTTTGGGCCAGTTTCCACGCAACGTCAATAAAAAAAATGATTATATCACACGCGCAGAACATGGAATTTTTTTTCGTTTTTTTCAAGATTCACCCCGTGATAAGGGTGTGTTCCGGAACATTTAGAGGGCCGGTATTTTTTTGGGAGGCGCCTTTTCGGCCACTTTCCACGCAACGCCGATAAAAAAAATGATTATATCAAACGCGCAGAACACAGAATTTTTTTTTGTTTTTTTTCAAGATCCACCCCCTTATAAGGGTGTCTTCCGGAACATTTAGAGTGTCGGTATTTTTTTGGGAGGCGCCTTTTGGGCCACTTTCCACGCAACGCCAATAAAAAAATGATTATATCAAACGCGCAGAACACAGAATTTTTTTTTGATCTTTTCAAGATTCACCCCCGATAAGGGTGTCTTCCGGAACATTTAGAGGGTCGGTATTTTTTTTGGAGTCGCCTTTTGGGCCACTTTCCACGCAACGCCAATAAAAAAAATGATTATATCAAACGCGCAGAACATAGAATTTTTTTTCGTTTTTTTCAAGGTTCACCCCCCGATAAGGGTGTGTTCCGGAACATTTAAACAGTCGGTATTTTTTTGGGGGGCGCCTTTAGGGCCACTTCCCACGCAACGCCAATAAAAAAAATGATTATATCAAACGCGCAGAACATAGAATTTTTTTTTCGTTTTTTTCAAGATTCACCCCCCGATAAGGGTGTGTTCCGGAACATTGAGAGGGCCGGTATTTTTTTGGAAGGCGCCTTTTGGGCCACTTTCCACGCAACGCCGATAAAAAATGATTATATCAAACGCGCAGGACATAGAATTTTTTTTTGTTTTTTCAAGATTCACCTCCCGATAAGGGTGTGTTCCGGAACATTTAGAGGGCCGGTATTTTTTTGGGAGGCGCCTTTTGGGCCACTTTCCACGCAACGCTAATAAAAAAAATGATTATATCAAACGCGCAGAACACAGAATTTTTTTTTGTTTTTTTCATGATTCACCTCCCGAAAAGGATGTCTTCCGGAACATTTAGAGGGTCGGTATTTTTTTGGGAGGCGCCTTTTGGACCACTTTCCACGCAACGCCAATAAAAAAAATGATTATATCAAACGCGCAGGACATAGAATTTTTTTTTGTTTTTTTTTCAAGATGCACCCTCCGATAAGGGTGTGTTCCGGAACATTTAGAAGGTCTGCATTTTTTTGGGAGTCGCCTTTTGGGTCACTTTCCACGCAACGCCAATAAAAAAAATGATTATATCAAACGCGCAGAACATAGAATTTTTTTTTGTTTTTTTTTTCAAGATTCACCCCCCGATAAGGGTGTCTTCCGGAACATTTAGAGGGTCGGTATTTTTTTTGGAGTCGCCTTGTGGGTCACTTTCCACGCAACGCCAATAAAAAAAATGATTATATCAAACGCGCAGAACTAAGAATTTTTTTTCGTTTTTTTTTCACGATTCACCCCCCGGTAAGGGTGTATTCCGGAACATTTAGAGGGCCGGTATTTTTTTTGGAGTCGCCTTTTGGGCCACTTTCCACGCAACGCCAATAAAAAAAATGATTATATCAAACGCGTAGAACACAGAATTTTTTGTTTGTTTTTTTTCAAGATTCACCCCCCGATAAGGGTGTCTTCCGGAACATTTAGAGGGTCGGTATTTATTTTGGAGTCGCCTTTTGGGCCACTTTCCACGCAACGCTAATAAAAAAAATGATTATATCAAACGCGCAGAACATAGAATTTTTTTTCGTTTTTTTTCAAGATTCACCCCTCGGTAAGGGTGTATTCCGGAACATTTAGAGGGCCGGTATTTTTTTTGGAGTCGCCTTTTGGGCCACTTTCCACGCAACGCCAATAAAAAAAATGATTATATCAAACGCGCAGAACACAGAATTTTTTTTTGTTTTTTTGTCAAGATTCACCCCCCGATAAGGGTGTCTCCCGGAACATTTAGAGGGTCGGTATTTTTTTTGGAGTCGCCTTTTGGGCCACTTTCCACGCAACGCCAATAAAAAAAATGATTATATCAAACGCGCAGAACACAGAATTTTTTTTTGTTTTTTTTCAAGATTCACCCCCCGATAAGGGTGTCTTCCGGAACATTTAGCGGGTCGGTATTTTTTTTGGAGTCGCCTTTTGGGCCACTTTCCACGCAACGCCAATAAAAAAAATGATTATATGAAACGCGCAGAACATAGAATTTTTTTTTTGTTTTTTCAAGATTCACCCCCCGATAAGGGTGTGTTCCGGAACATTTAGAGGGCCGGTATTTTTTTGGGAGGCGCGTTTTGGACCACTTTCCACGCAACGCCAATAAAAAAAATGATTATATCAACCGCGCAGAACATTGCATTTTTTTTTCTTTCTTCAAGAATCACCCCCCGATAAGGGTGTGTTCCGGAACATTTAGAGGGTCGGTATTTTTTTCGGAGTCGCCTTTTGGGCCAGTTTCCACGCAACGTCAATAAAAAAAATGATTATATCACACGCGCAGAACATCGAATTTTTTTTCGTTTTTTTTCAAGATTCACCCCGCGATAAGGGTGTGTTCCGGAACATTTAGAGGGCCGGTATTTTTTTGGGAGGCGCCTTTTGGACCACTTTCCACGCAACGCCAATAAAAAAAATGATTATATCAAACGCGCAGGACATAGAAATTTTTTTTTGTTTTTTCAAGATTCACCCCCCGATAAGGGTGTGTTCCGGAACATTTAGAGGGCCGGTATTTTTTTCGGAGGCGCCTTTTGGGCCACTTTCCACGCAACGCCAATAAAAAAATGATTATATCAAATGCGCAGTACATAGAATTTTTTTTTTTTTTGGTTTTTCAAGATTCACCCCCCGATGAGGGTGTGTTCCGGAACATTTAGAGGGTCGGTATTTTTTTTGGAGTCGCCTTTTGGGCCACATTCCACGCAACGCCAATAAAAAAAATGATTATATAAACGCGCAGAACATAGAATTTTTTTTCGTTTTTTTCAAGATTCACCTCCCGATAAGGGTGTGTTCCGGAACATTTAGAGGGCCGGTATTTTTTTGGGAGGCGCCTTTTGGGCCACTTTCCACGCAACGCCAATAAAAAAAATGATTATATCAAACGCGCAGAACACAGAATTTTTTTTTGTTTTTTTCATGATTCACCCCCCGATAAGGGTGTCTTCCGGAACATTTAGAGGGTCGGTATTTTTTTGGGAGGCGCCTTTTGGACCACTTTCCACGCAACGCCAATAAAAAAAATGATTATATCAAACGCGCAGGACATAGAATTCTTTTTTGTTTTTTTTTTCAAGATTCACCCTCCGATAAGGGTGTGTTCCGGAACATTTAGAAGGTCGGTATTTTTTGGGGAGTCGCCTTTTCGGTCACTTTCCACGCAACGCCAATAAAAAAAAATGATTATGTCAAACGCGCAGGACATAGAATTTTTTTTTGTTTTTTCAAGATTCACCCCCCGATAAGGGTGTGTTCGGAACATTTAGAGGGTCGGTATTTTTTTGGGAGGCGCCTTTTGGGCCACGTTCCACGCAACGCCAATAAAAAAAATGATTACATCAAACGCGCAGAACATAGAATTTTTTTCGTTTTTTTCAAGATTCACGCCCCGATAAGGGTGTGTTCCGGAACATTTAGAGGGCCGGTATTTTTTTGGGAGGCGCGTTTTGGGCCACGTTCCACGCAACGCCAATAAAAAAAATGATTATATCAAACGCGCAGAACATTGAATTTTTTTTTCTTTCTTCAAGATTCACCCCCCGATAAGGGTGTGTTCCGGAACATTTAGAGGGTCGGTATTTTTTTCGGAGTCGCCTTTTGGGCCAGTTTCCACGCAACGTCAATAAAAAAATGATTATATCACACCCGCAGAACATGGAATTTTTTTTCGTTTTTTTCAAGATTCACCCCCCGATAAGGGTGTGTTCCGGAACATTTAGAGGGCCGGTATTTTTTTGGGAGGCGCCTTTTGGGCCACTTTCCACGCAACGCCGATAAAAAAAATGATTATATCAAACGCGCAGGACATAGATTTTTTTTGTTGTTTTTTTTAGATTCATCCCCCGATGAGGGTGCGTTCCGGAACATTTAGAGGGTCGGTAATTTTTTTGGAGTCGCCTTTTGGGCCACTTCCCTCGCAACGCCAATAAAAAAAATGATTATATCAAACGCGCAGAACACAGAATTTTTTTTTGTTTTTTTCAAGATTCACCCACCGATAAGGGTGTCTTCCGGAACATTTAGAGGGTCGGTATTTTTTTGGGAGTCGCCTTGTGGGTCACTTTCCACGCAACGCCAATAAAAAAAATAATTATATCAAACGCGCAGAACTAAGAATTTTTTTTCGTTTTTTTTTCAAGATTCACCCCCCGATAAGGGTGTCTTCCGGAACATTTAGAGGGTCGGTATTTTTTTTGGAGTCGCCTTTTGGGCCACTTTCCACGCAACGCCAATAAAAAAAATGATTATATCAAACGCGCAGAACATAGAATTTTTTTTTTGTTTTTTCAAGGTTCACCCCCCGATAAGGGTGTGTTCCGGAACATTTAGAGGGCCGGTATTTTTTTGGGAGGCGCCTTTTGGGCCACTTTCCACGCAACGCCGATAAAAAAAATGATTATATCAAACGCGCAGGACATCGATTTTTTTTGTTGTTTTTTTTAGATTCATCCCCCGATGAGGGTGCGTTCCGGAACATTTAGACGGTCGGTATTTTTTTTGGAGTCGCCTTTTGGGCCACTTTCCTCGCAACGCCAATAAAAAAAATGATTATATCAAACGCGCAGAACACAGAATTTTTTTTTGTTTTTTTCAAGATTCACCCCCCGATAAGGGTGTCTTCCGGAACATTTAGAGGGTCGGTATTTTTTTGGGAGTCGCCTTGTGGGTCACTTTTCACGCAACGCCAATAAAAAAAATCATTATATCAAACGCGCAGAACTAAGAATTTTTTTTCGTTTTTTTTTTCAAGATTCACCCCCCGGTAAGGGTGTATTCCGGAACATTTAGAGGGCCCGTATTTTTTTTGGAGTCGCCTTTTGGGCCACTTCCACGCAACGCCAATAAAAAAAATGACTATATCAAACGCGTAGAACACAGAATTTTTTGTTTGTTTTTTTTCAAGATTCACCCCCCGATAAGGGTGTCTTCCGGAACATTTAGAGGGTCGGTATTTATTTTGGAGTCGCCTTTTGGGCCACTTTCCACGCAACGCCAATAAAAAAAATGATTATATCAAACGCGCAGAACATAGAATTTTTTTTTTGTTTTTTCAAGATTCACCCCCCAATAAGGGTGTGTTCCGGAACATTTAGAAGGCCGGTATTTTTTTGGGAGGCGCCTTTTGGGCCACTTTCCACGCAACGCCAATAAAAAAAATGATTATATCAAACGCGCAGAACATAGAATTTTTTTTCGTTTTTTTCAAGATTCACCTCCCGATAAGGGTGTGTTCCGGAACATTTAGAGGGCCGGTATTTTTTTGGGAGGCGCCTTTTGGGCCACTTTCCACGCAACGCCAATAAAAAAATGATTATATCAAACGCGCAGAACACAGAATTTTTTTTTGTTTTTTTCATGATTCACCCCCCGATAAGGGTGTCTTCCGGAACATTTAGAGGGTCGGTATTTTTTTGGGAGGCGCCTTTTGGACCACTTTCCACGCAACGCCAATAAAAAAAAATGATTATATCAAACGCGCAGGACATAGAATTCTTTTTTGTTTTTTTTTCAAGATTCACCCTCCGATAACGGTGTGTTCCGGAACATTTAGAAGGTCGGTATTTTTTGGGGAGTCGCCTTTTGGGTCACTTTCCACGCAACGCCAATAAAAAAAATGATTATATCAAACGCGCAGGACATAGAATTTTTTTTTGTTTTTTCAAGATTCACCCCCCGATAAGGGTGTGTTCCGGAACATTCAGAGGGTCGGTATTTTTTTGGGAGGCGCCTTTTGGGCCACGTTCCACGCAACGCCAATAAAAAAAATGATTACATCAAACCCGCAGAACATAGAATTTTTTTTCGTTTGTTTCAAGATTCACCCCCCGATAAGGGTGTGTTCCGGAACATTTAGAGGGCCGGCATTTTTTTGGGAGGCGCGTTTTGGGCCACTTTCCACGCAACGCCAATAAAAAAAATGATTATATCAAACGCGCAGAACATTGAATTTTTTTTTCTTTCTTCAAGATTCACCCCCCGATAAGGGTGTGTTCCGGAACATTTAGAGGGTCGGTATTTTTTTCGGAGTCGCCTTTTGGGCCAGTTTCCACGCAACGTCAATAAAAAAAATGATTATATCACACGCGCAGAACATGGAATTTTTTTTCGTTTTTTTCAAGATTCACCCCGTGATAAGGGTGTGTTCCGGAACATTTAGAGGGCCGGTATTTTTTTGGGAGGCGCCTTTTGGGCCACTTTCCACGCAACGCCGATAAAAAAAATGATTATATCAAACGCGCAGAACACAGATTTTTTTTTTGTTTTTTTTCAAGATTCACCCCCTTATAAGGGTGTCTTCCGGAACATTTAGAGTATCGGTATTTTTTTGGGAGGCGCCTTTTGGGCCACTTTCCACGCAACGCCAATAAAAAAAATGATTATATCAAACGCGCAGAACACAGAATTTTTTTTTGATCTTCTCAAGATTCACCCCCGATAAGGGTGTCTTCCGGAACATTTAGAGGGTCGGTATTTTTTTTGGAGTCGCCTTTTGGGCCACTTTCCACGCAACGCCAATAAAAAAAATGATTATATCAAACGCGCAGAACATAGAATTTTTTTTCGTTTTTTTCAAGGTTCACCCCCCGATAAGGGTGTGTTCCGGAACATTTAGACAGTCGGTATTTTTTTGGGGGGCGCCTTTAGGGCCACTTCCCACGCAACGCCAATAAAAAAAATGATTATATCAAACGCGCAGAACATAGAATTTTTTTTTCGTTTTTTTCAAGATTCATCCCCCGATAAGGGTGTGTTCCGGAACATTGAGAGGGCCGGTATTTTTTTGGAAGGCGCCTTTTGGGCCACTTTCCACGCAACGCCAATAAAAAAAATGATTATATCAAACGCGCAGAACATAGAATTTTTTTTGTTTTTTTTTCAAGATTCACCCCCCGATAAGGGTGTCTTCCGGAACATTTAGAGGGTCGGTATTTTTTTTGGAGTCGCCTTTTGGGCCACTTTCCACGCAACGCCAATAAAAAAAATGATTATATCAAACGCGCAGAACATAGAATTTTTTTTTGTTTTTTCAAGGTTCACCCCCCGATAAGGGTGTGTTCCGGAACATTTAGAGGGCCGGTATTTTTTTGGGAGGCGCCTTTTGGGCCACTTTCCACGCAACGCCGATAAAAAAAATCATTATATCAAACGCGCAGGACATAGATTTTTTTTGTTGTTTTTTTTAGATTCATCCCCCGATGAGGGTGCGTTCCGGAACATTTAGACGGTCGGTATTTTTTTTGGAGTCGCCTTTTGGGCCACTTTCCTCGCAACGCCAATAAAAAAAATGATTATATCAAACGCGCAGAACACAGAATTTTTTTTTGTTTTTTTCAAGATTCACCCCCCGATAAGGGTGTCTTCCGGAACATTTAGATGGTCGGTATTTTTTTGGGAGTCGCCTTGTGGGTCACTTTCCACGCAACGCCAATAAAAAAAATCATTATATCAAACGCGCAGAACTAAGAATTTTTTTTCGTTTTTTTTTCAAGATTCACCCCCCGGTAAGGGTGTATTCCGGAACATTTAGAGGGCCGGTATTTTTTTTGGAGTCGCCTTTTGGGCCACTTCCACGCAACGCCAATAAAAAAAATGATTATATCAAACGCGTAGAACACAGAATTTTTTGTTTGTTTTTTTTCAAGATTCACCCCCCGATAAGGGTGTCTTCCGGAACATTTAGAGGGTCGGTATTTATTTTGGAGTCGCCTTTTGGGCCACTTTCCACACAACGCCAATAAAAAAAATGATTATATCAAACGCGCAGAACATAGAATTTTTTTTTGTTTTTTCAAGATTCACCCCCCAATAAGGGTGTGTTCCGGAACATTTAGAAGGCCGGTATTTTTTTGGGAGGCGCCTTTTGGGCCACTGTCCACGCAACGCCAATAAAAAAAAATGATTATATCAAACGCGCAGAACATAGAATTTTTTTTCGTTTTTTTCAAGATTCACCTCCCGATAAGGGTGTGTTCCGGAACATTTAGAGGGCCGGTATTTTTTTGGGAGGCGCCTTTTGGGCCACTTTCCACGCAACGCCAATAAAAAAATGATTATATCAAACGCGCAGAACACAGAATTTTTTTTTGTTTTTTTCGTGATTCACCCCCCGATAAGGGTGTCTTCCGGAACATTTAGAGGGTCGGTATTTTTTTGGGAGGCGCCTTTTGGACCACTTTCCACGCAACGCCAATAAAAAAAATGATTATATCAAACGCGCAGGACATAGAATTCTTTTTTGTTTTTTTTTCAAGATTCACCCTCCGATAAGGGTGTGTTCCGGAACATTTAGAAGGTCGGTATTTTTTGGGGAGTCGCCTTTTGGGTCACTTTCCACGCAACGCCAATAAAAAAAATGATTATATCAAACGCGCAGGACATAGAATTTTTTTTTGTTTTTTCAAGATTCACCCCCCGATATGGGTGTGTTCCGGAACATTCAGAGGGTCGGTATTTTTTTGGGAGGCGCCTTTTGGGCCACGTTCCACGCAACGCTAATAAAAAAAATGATTACATCAAACGCGCAGAACATAGAATTTTTTTTCGTTTTTTTCAAGATTCACCCCCCGATAAGGGTGTGTTCCGGAACATTTAGAGGGCCGGTATTTTTTTGGGAGGGGCGTTTTGGGCCACTTTCCACGCAACGCCAATAAAAAAAATGATTATATCAAACGCGCAGAACATTGAATTTTTTTTTCTTTCTTCAAGATTCACCCCCCGATAAGGGTGTGTTCCGGAACATTTAGAGGGTCGGTATTTTTTTCGGAGTCGCCTTTTGGGCCAGTTTCCACGCAACGTCAATAAAAAAAATGATTATATCACACGCGCAGAACATGGAATTTTTTTTCGTTTTTTTCAAGATTCACCCCGTGATAAGGGTGTGTTCCGGAACATTTAGAGGGCCGGTATTTTTTTGGGAGGCGCCTTTTGGGCCACTTTCCACGCAACGCCGATAAAAAAAATGATTATATCGAACGCGCAGAACACAGAATTTTTTTTTGTTTTTTTTCAAGATTCACCCCCTTATAAGGGTGTCTTCCGGAACATTTAGAGTGTCGGTATTTTTTGGGAGGCGCCTTTTGGGCCACTTTCCACGCAACGCCAATAAAAAAAATGATTATATCAAATGCGCAGAACACAGAATTTTTTTTTGATCTTCTCAAGATTCACCCCCGATAAGGGTGTCTTCCGGAACATTTAGAGGGTCGGTATTTTTTTTTGGAGTCGCCTTTTGGGCCACTTTCCACGCAACGCCAATAAAAAAAATGATTATATCAAACGCGCAGAACATAGAATTTTTTTTCGTTTTTTTCAAGCTTCACTCCCCGATAAGGGTGTGTTCCGGAACATTTAGACAGTCGGTATTTTTTTGGGGGGCGCCTTTAGGGCCACTTCCCACGCAATGCCAATGAAAAAAATGATTATATCAAACGCGCAGAACATAGAATTTTTTTTTCGTTTTTTTCAAGATTCACCCCCCGATAAGGGTGTGTTCCGGAACATTAAGAGGGCCGGTATTTTTTTGGAAGGCGCCTTTTGGGCCACTTTCCACGCAACGCCGATAAAAAAATGATTATATCAAACGCGCAGGACATAGAATTTTTTTTTGTTGTTTCAAGATTCACCTCCCGATAAGGGTGTGTTCCGGAACATTTAGAGGGCCGGTATTTTTTTGGGAGGCGCCTATTGGGCCACTTTCCACGCAACGCTAATAAAAAAAATGATTATATCAAACGCGCAGAACACAGAATTTTTTTTGTTTTTTTCATGATTCACCTCCCGAAAAGGGTGTCTTCCGGAACATTTAGAGGGTCGGTATTTTTTTGGGAGGCGCCTTTTGGACCACTTTCCACGCAACGCCAATAAAAAAAATGATTATATCAAACGCGCAGGACATAGAATTTTTTTTTGTTTTTTCAAGATTCACCCCCCGATAAGGGTGTGTTCCGGAACATTTAGAGGGTCGGTATTTTTTTGGGAGGCGCCTTTTGGGCCACGTTCCACGCAACGCCAATAAAAAAAATGATTACATCAAACGCGCAGAACATAGAATTTTTTTTCGTTTTTTTCAAGATTCACCCCCCGATAAGGGTGTGTTCCGGAACATTTAGAGGGCCGGTATTTTTTTGGGAGGCGCGTTTTGGGCCACTTTCCACGCAACGCCAAAAAAAAAATGATTATATCAAACGCGCAGAACATTGAATTTTTTTTTCTTTCTTCAAGATTCACCCCCCGATAAGGGTGTGTTCCGGCACATTTAGAGGGTCGGTATTTTTTTCGGAGTCGCCTTTTGGGCCAGTTTCCACGGAACGTCAATAAAAAAAATGATTATATCACACGCGCAGAACATGGAATTTTTTTTCGTTTTTTTCAAGATTCACCCCGTGATAAGGGTGTGTTCCGGAACATTTAGAGGGCCGGTATTTTTTTGGGAGGCGCCTTTTGGGCCACTTTCCACGCAACGCCGATAAAAAAAATGATTATATCAAACGCGCAGAACACAGAATTTTTTTTTTTTTTTTCAAGATTCACCCCCTTATAAGGGTGTCTTCCGGAACATTTAGAGTGTCGGTATTTTTTCGGGAGGCGCCTTTTGGGCCACTTTCCACGCAACGCCAATAAAAAAAATGATTATATCAAACGCGCAGAACACAGAATTTTTTTTTTGATCTTTTCAAGATTCACCCCCGATAAGGGTGTCTTCCGGAACATTTAGAGGGTCGGTATGTTTTTTGGAGTCGCCTTTTGGGCCACTTTCCACGCAACGCTAATAAAAAAAAATGATTATATCAAACGCGCAGAACACAGAATTTTTTTTTGTTTTTTTCATGATTCACCTCCCGAAAAGGGTGTCTTCCGGAACATTTAGAGGGTCGGTATTTTTTTGGGAGGCGCCTTTTGGACCACTTTCCACGCAACGCCAATAAAAAAATGATTATATCAAACGCGCAGGACATAGAATTTTTTTTTGATTTTTTTTCAAGATGCACCCTCCGATAAGGTTGTGTTCCGGAACATTTAGAAGGTCTGCATTTTTTTGGGAGTCGCCTTTTGGTTCACTTTCCACGCAACGCCAATAAAAAAAATGATTATATCAAACGCGCAGAACATAGAATTTTTTTTGTTTTTTTTTCAAGATTCACCCCCCGATAAGGGTGTCTTCCGGAACATTTAGAGGGTCGGTATTTTTTTTGGAGTCGCCTTTTGGGCCACTTTCCACCCAACGCCAATAAAAAAAATGATTATATCAAACGCGCAGAACATAGAATTTTTTTTTGTTTTTTCAAGGTTCACCCGCCGATAAGGGTGTGTTCCGGAACATTTAGAGGGCCGGTATTTTTTTGGGAGGCGCCTTTTGGGCCACTTTCCACGCTACGCCAATAAAAAAAATGATTATATCAAACGCGCAGAACACAGATGTTTTTTTTGTTTTTTTCAAGATTCACCCCCCGATAAGGGTGTCTTCCGGAACATTTAGAGGGTCGGTATTTTTTTGGGAGTCGCCTTGTGGGTCACTTTCCACGCAACGCCAATAAAAAAAATCATTATATCAAACGCGCAGAACTAAGAATTTTTTTTCGTTTTTTTTTCAAGATTCACCCCCCGGTAAGGGTGTATTCCGGAACATTTAGAGGGCCGGTATTTTTTTTGGAGTCGCCTTTCGGGCCACTTTCCACGCAACGCCAATAAAAAAAATGATTATATCAAACGCGTAGAACACAGAATTTTTTGTTTGTTTTTTTTCAAGATTCACCCCCCGATAAGGGTGTCTTCCGGAACATTTAGAGGGTCGGTATTTATTTTGGAGTCGCCTTTTGGGCCACTTTCCACGCAACGCCAATAAAAAAAATGATTATATCAAACGCGCAGAACATAGAATTTTTTTTTGTTTTTTCAAGATTCACCCCCCGATAAGGGTGTGTTCCGGAACATTTAGAAGGCCGGTATTTTTTTGGGAGGCGCCTTTTGGGCCACTTTCCACGCAACGCCAATAAAAAAAATGATTATATCAAACGCGCAGAACATAGAATTTTTTTTCGTTTTTTTCAAGATTCACCTCCCGATAAGGGTGTGTTCCGGAACATTTATCGGGCCGGTATTTTTTTGGGAGGCGCCTTTTGGGCCACTTTCCACGCAACGCCAATAAAAAAATGATTATATCAAACGCGCAGAACACAGAATTTTTTTTTGTTTTTTTCATAATTCACCCCCCGATAAGGGTGTCTTCCGGAACATTTAGAGGGTCGATATTTTTTTGGGAGGCGCCTTTTGGACCACTTTCCACGCAACGCCAATCAAAAAAATGATTATATCAAACGCGCAGGACATAGAATTCTTTTTTGTTTTTATTTCAAGATTCACCCTCCGATAAGGGTGTGTTCCGGAACATTTAGAAGGTCGGTATTTTTTGGGGAGTCGCCTTTTGGGTCACTTTCCACGCAACGCCAATAAAAAAAATGATTATATCAAACGCGCAGGACATAGATTTTTTTTTGTTTTTTCAAGATTCACTCCCCGATAAGGGTGTGTTCCGGAACATTTAGAGGGTCGGTATTTTTTTGGGAGGCGCCTTTTGGGCCACGTTCCACGCAACGCCAATAAAAAAAATGATTACATCAAACGCGCAGAACATATAATTTTTTTTCGTTTTTTTCAAGATTCACCCCCCGATAAGGGTGTGTTCCGGAACATTTAGAGGGCCGGTATTTTTTTGGGAGGCGCCTTTTGGGCCACTTTCCACGCAACGCCAATAAAAAAAATGATTATATCAAACGCGCAGAACATTGAATTTTTTTTTCTTTCTTCAAGATTCACCCCCCGATAAGGGTGTGTTCCGGAACATTTAGAGGGTCGGTATTTTTTTCGGAGTCGCCTTTTGGGCCAGTTTCCACGCAACGTCAATAAAAAAAATGATTATATCACACGCGCAGAACATGGAATTTTTTTTCGTTTTTTTCAAGATTCACCCCGTGATAAGGGTGTGTTCCGGAACATTTAGAGGGCCGGTATTTTTTTTGGAGGCGCCTTTTGGGCCACTTTCCACGCAACGCCGATAAAAAAAATGATTATATCAAACGCGCAGAACACAGAATTTTTTTTTGTTTTTTTTCAAGATTCACCCCCTTATAAGGGTGTCTTCCGGAACATTTAGAGTGTCGGTATTTTTTTGGGAGGCGCCTTTTGGGCCACTTTCCACGCAACGCCAATAAAAAAATGATTATATCAAACGCGCAGAACACAGAATTTTTTTTTTATCTTTTCAAGATTCACCCCCGATAAGGGTGTCTTCCGGAACATTTAGAGGGTCGGTATTTTTTTGGGAGTCGCCTTGTGGGTCACATTCCACGCAACGCCAATAAAAAAAATGATTATATCAAACGCGCAGAACTAAGAATTTTTTTTCGTTTTTTTTTCAAGATTCACCCCCCGGTAAGGGTGTATTCCGGAACATTTAGAGGGCCGGTATTTTTTTTGGAGTCGCCTTTTGGGCCACTTCCACGCAACGCCAATAAAAAAAATGATTATATCAAACGCGTAGAACACAGAATTTTTTGTTTGTTTTTTTTCAAGATTCACCCCCCGATAAGGGTGTCTTCCGGAACATTTAGAGGGTCGGTATTTATTTTGGAGTCGCCTTTTGGGCCACTTTCCACGCAACGCCAATAAAAAAAATGATTATATCAAACGCGCAGAAAATAGAATTTTTTTTCGTTTTTTTCAAGATTCACCTCCCGATAAGGGTGTGTTCCGGAACACTTAGAGGGCCGGTATTTTTTTGGGAGGCGCCTTTTGGGCCACTTTCCACGCAACGCCAATAAAAAAATGATTATATCAAACGCGCAGAACACAGAATTTTTTTTTGTTTTTTTCATGATTCACCCCCCGATAAGGGTATCTTCCGGAACATTTAGAGGGTCGGTATTTTTTTGGGAGGCGCCTTTTGGACCACTTTCCACGCAACGCCAATAAAAAAAATGATTATATCAAACGCGCAGGACATAGAATTCTTTTTTGTTTTTTTTTCAAGATTCACCCTCCGATAAGGGTGTGTTCCGGAACATTTAGAAGGTCGGTATTTTTTGGGGAGTCGCCTTTTGGGTCACTTTCCACGCAACGCCAATAAAAAAAATGATTATATCAAACACGCAGGACAGAGAATTTTTTTTTGTTTTTTCAAGATTCACCCCCCGATAAGGGTGTGTTCCGGAACATTTAGAGGGTCGGTATTTTTTTGGGAGGCGCCTTTTGGGCCACGTTCCACGCAACGCCAATAAAAAAAATGATTACATCAAACGCGCAGAACATAGAATTTTTTTTCGTTTTTTTCAAGATTCACCCCCCGATAAGGGTGTGTTCCGGAACATTTAGAGGGCCGGTATTTTTTTGGGAGGCGCGTTTTGGGCCACTTTCCACGCAACGCCAATAAAAAAAATGATTATATCAAACGCGCAGAACATTGAATTTTTTTTTCTTTCTTCAAGATTCACCCCCCGATAAGGGTGTGTTCCGGCACATTTAGAGGGTCGGTATTTTTTTCGGAGTCGCCTTTTGGGCCAGTTTCCACGCAACGTCAATAAAAAAAATGATTCTATCACACGCGCAGAACATGGAATTTTTTTTCGTTTTTTTCAAGATTCACCCCGTGATAAGGGTGTGTTTCTGAACATTTAGAGGGCCGGTATTTTTTTGGGAGGCGCGTTTTGGACCACTTTCCACGCAACGCCAATAAAAAAAATGATTATATCAACCGCGCAGAACATTGCATTTTTTTTTCTTTCTTCAAGAATCACCCCCCGATACGGGTGTGTTCCGGAACATTTAGAGGGTCGGTATTTTTTTCGGAGTCGCCTTTTGGGCCAGTTTCCACGCAACGTCAATAAAAAAAATGATTATATCACACGCGCAGAACATGGAATTTTTTTTCGTTTTTTTCAAGATTCACCCCGTGATAAGGGTGTGTTCCGGAACATTTAGAGGGCCGGTATTTTTTTGGGAGGCGCCTTTTCGGCCACTTTCCACGCAACGCCGATAAAAAAAATGATTATATCAAACGCGCAGAAAATAGAATTTTTTTTCGTTTTTTTCAAGGTTCACCCCCCGATAAGGGTGTGTTCCGGAACATTTAGACAGTCGGTATTTTTTTGGGGGGCGCCTTTAGGGCCACTTCCCACGCAACGCCAATAAAAAAAATGATTATATCAAACGCGCAGAACATAGAATTTTTTTTTGTTTTTTTTCAAGATCCACCCCCTTATAAGGGTGTCTTCCGGAACATTTAGAGTGTCGGTATTTTTTTGGGAGGCGCCTTTTGGGCCACTTTCCACGCAACGCCAATAAAAAAATGATTATATCAAACGCGCAGAACACAGAATTTTTTTTTGATCTTTTCAAGATTCACCCCCGATAAGGGTGTCTTCCGGAACATTTAGAGGGTCGGTATTTTTTTTGGAGTCGCCTTTTGGGCCACTTTCCACGCAACGCCAATAAAAAAAATGATTATATCAAACGCGCAGAACATAGAATTTTTTTTCGTTTTTTTCAAGGTTCACCCCCCGATAAGGGTGTGTTCCGGAACATTTAAACAGTCGGTATTTTTTTGGGGGGCGCCTTTAGGGCCACTTCCCACGCAACGCCAATAAAAAAAATGATTATATCAAACGCGCAGAACATAGAATTTTTTTTTCGTTTTTTTCAAGATTCACCCCCCGATAAGGGTGTGTTCCGGAACATTGAGAGGGCCGGTATTTTTTTGGAAGGCGCCTTTTGGGCCACTTTCCACGCAACGCCGATAAAAAATGATTATATCAAACGCGCAGGACATAGAATTTTTTTTTGTTTTTTCAAGATTCACCTCCCGATAAGGGTGTGTTCCGGAACATTTAGAGGGCCGGTATTTTTTTGGGAGGCGCCTTTTGGGCCACTTTCCACGCAACGCTAATAAAAAAAATGATTATATCAAACACGCAGAACACAGAATTTTTTTTTGTTTTTTTCATGATTCACCTCCCGAAAAGGATGTCTTCCGGAACATTTAGAGGGTCGGTATTTTTTTGGGAGGCGCCTTTTGGACCACTTTCCACGCAACGCCAATAAAAAAAATGATTATATCAAACGCGCAGGACATAGAATTTTTTTTTGTTTTTTTTTCAAGATGCACCCTCCGATAAGGGTGTGTTCCGGAACATTTAGAAGGTCGGTATTTTTTGGGGAGTCGCCTTTTGGGTCACTTTCCACGCAACGCCAATAAAAAAAATGATTATATCAAACACGCAGGACAGAGAATTTTTTTTTGTTTTTTCAAGATTCACCCCCCGATAAGGGTGTGTTCCGGAACATTTAGAGGGTCGGTATTTTTTTGGGAGGCGCCTTTTGGGCCACGTTCCACGCAACGCCAATAAAAAAAATGATTACATCAAACGCGCAGAACATAGAATTTTTTTTCGTTTTTTTCAAGATTCACCCCCCGATAAGGGTGTGTTCCGGAACATTTAGAGGGCCGGTATTTTTTTGGGAGGCGCCTTTTGGGCCACTTTCCACGCAATGCTAATAAAAAAAATGATTATATCAAACGCGCAGAACACAGAATTTTTTTTTGTTTTTTTCATGATTCACCTCCCGAAAAGGGTGTCTTCCGGAACATTTAGAGGGTCGGTATTTTTTTGGGAGGCGCCTTTTGGACCACTTTCCACGCAACGCCAATAAAAAAATGATTATATCAAACGCGCAGGACATAGAATTTTTTTTGTTTTTTTTTTCAAGATTCACCCCCCGATAAGGGTGTCTTCCGGAACATTTAGAGGGTCGGTATTTTTTTTGGAGTCGGCTTTTGGGCCACGTTCCACGCAACGCCAATAAAAAAAATGATTATATCAAACGCGCAGAACATAGAATTTTTTTTTTGTTTTTTCAAGATGCACCCTCCGATAAGGGTGTGTTCCGGAACATTTAGAAGGTCTGCATTTTTTTGGGAGTCGCCTTTTGGGTCACTTTCCACGCAACGCCAATAAAAAAAATGATTATATCAAACGCGCAGAACATAGAATTTTTTTTGTTTTTTTTTCAAGATTCACCCCCCGATAAGGGTGTCTTCCGGAACATTTAGAGGGTCGGTATTTTTTTTTGGAGTCGCCTTTTGGGCCACTTTCCACGCAACGCCAATAAAAAAAATGATTATATCAAACGCGCAGAACATAGAATTTTTTTTTTGTTTTTTCAAGGTTCACCCCCCGATAAGGGTGTGTTCCGGAACATTTAGAGGGCCGGTATTTTTTTGGGAGGCGCCTTTTGGGCCACTTTCCACGCAACGCCGATAAAAAAAATGATTATATCAAACGCGCAGGACATAGATTTTTTTTGTTGTTTTTTTTAGATTCATCCCCCGATGAGGGTGCGTTCCGGAACATTTAGACGGTCGGTATTTTTTTTGGAGTCGCCTTTTGGGCCACTTTCCTCGCAACGCCAATAAAAAAAATGATTATATCAAACGCGCAGAACACAGAATTTTTTTTTGTTTTTTTCAAGATTCACCCCCCGATAAGGGTGTCTTCCGGAACATTTAGAGGGTCGGTATTTTTTTGGGAGTCGCCTTGTGGGTCACTTTCCACGCAACGCCAATAAAAAAAATCATTATATCAAACGCGCAGAACTAAGAATTTTTTTTCGTTTTTTTTTCAAGATTCACCCCCCGGAAAGGGTGTATTCCGGAACATTTAGAGGGCCGGTATTTTTTTTGGAGTCGCCTTTCGGGCCACTTTCCACGCAACGCCAATAAAAAAAATGATTATATCAAACGCGTAGAACACAGAATTTTTTGTTTGTTTTTTTTCAAGATTCACCCTCCGATAAGGATGTCTTCCGGAACATTTAGAGGGTCGGTATTTATTTTGGAGTCGCCTTTTGGGCCACTTTCCACGCAACGCCAATAAAAATAATGATTATATCAAACGCGCAGAACATAGAATTTTTTTTTTGTTTTTTCAAGATTCACCCCCCGATAAGGGTGTGTTCCGGAACATTTAGAAGGACGGTATTTTTTTGGGAGGCGCCTTTTGGGCCACTTTCCACGCAACGCCAATAAAAAAAATGATTATATCAAACGCGCAGAACATAGAATTTTTTTCGTTTTTTTCAAGATTCACCTCCCGATAAGGGTGTGTTCCGGAACATTTAGAGGGCCGGTATTTTTTTGGGAGGCGCCTTTTGGGCCACTTTCCACGCAACGCCAATAATAAAATGATTATATCAAACGCGCAGAACACAGAATTTTTTTTTGTTTTTTTCATGATTCACCCCCCGATAAGGGTGTCTTCCGGAACATTTAGAGGGTCGGTATTTTTTTGGGAGGCGCCTTTTGGACCACTTTCCACGCAACGCCAATCAAAAAAATGATTATATCAAACGCGCAGGACATAGAATTCTTTTTTGTTTTTTTTTTCAAGATTCACCCTCCGATAAGGGTGTGTTCCGGAACATTTAGAAGGTCGGTATTTTTTGGGGAGTCGCCTTTTGGGTCACTTTCCACGCAACGCCAATAAAAAAAATGATTATATCAAACGCGCAGGACATAGATTTTTTTTTGTTTTTTCAAGATTCACTCCCCGATAAGGGTGTGTTCCGGAACATTTAGAGGGTCGGTATTTTTTTGGGAGGCGCCTTTTGGGCCACGTTCCACGCAACGCCAATAAAAAAAATGATTACATCAAACGCGCAGAACATAGAATTTTTTTTCGTTTTTTTCAAGATTCACCCTCCGAAAAGGGTGTGTTCCGGAACATTTAGAGGGCCGGTATTTTTTTGGGAGGCGCGTTTTGGACCACTTTCCAAGCAACGCCAATAAAAAAAATGATTATATCAAACGCGCAGAACATTGCATTTTTTTTCTTTCTTCAAGAATCACCCCCCGATAAGGGTGTGTTCCGGAACATTTAGAGGGTCGGTATTTTTTTCGGAGTCGCCTTTTGGGCCAGTTTCCACGCAACGTCAATAAAAAAAATGATTATATCACACGCGCAGAACATGGAATTTTTTTTCGTTTTTTTCAAGATTCACCCCGTGATAAGGGTGTGTTCCGGAACATTTAGAGGGCCGGTATTTTTTTGGGAGGCGCCTTTTCGGCCACTTTCCACGCAACGCCGATAAAAAAAAATGATTATATCAAACGCGCAGAACACAGAATTTTTTTTTGTTTTTTTTCAAGATCCACCCCCTTATAAGGGTGTCTTCCGGAACATTTAGAGTGTCGGTATTTTTTTGGGAGGCGCCTTTTGGGCCACTTTACACGCAACGCCAATAAAAAAATGATTATATCAAACGCGCAGAACACAGAATTTTTTTTTTGATCTTTTCAAGATTCACCCCCGATAAGGGTGTCTTCCGGAACATTTAGAGGGTCGGTATTTTTTTTGGAGTCGCCTTTTGGGCCACTTTCCACGCAACGCCAATAAAAAAAATGATTATATCAAACGCGCAGAACATAGAATTTTTTTTCGTTTTTTTCAAGGTTCACCCCCCGATAAGGGTGTGTTCCGGAACATTTAGACAGTCGGTATTTTTTTGGGGGGCGCCTTTAGGGCCACTTCCCACGCAACGCCAATAAAAAAAATGATTATATCAAACGCGCAGAACATAGAATTTTTTTTTCGTTTTTTTCAAGATTCACCCCCCGATAAGGGTGTGTTCCGGAACATTGAGAGGGCCGGTATTTTTTTGAAAGGCGCCTTTTGGGCCACTTTCCACGCAACGCCGATAAAAAATGATTATATCAAACGCGCAGGACATAGAATTTTTTTTTGTTTTTTCAAGATTCACCTCCCGATAAGGGTGTGTTCCGGAACATTTAGAGGGCCGGTATTTTTTTGGGAGGCGCCTTTTGGGCCACTTTCCACGCAACGCTAATAAAAAAAATGATTATATCAAACGCGCAGAACACAGAATTTTTTTTTGTTTTTTTCATGATTCACCTCCCGAAAAGGATGTCTTCCGGAACATTTAGAGGGTCGGTATTTTATTGGGAGGCGCCTTTTGGACCACTTTCCACGCAACGCCAACAAAAAAAATGATTATATCAAACGCGCAGGACATAGATTTTTTTTTTGTTTTTTTTTTCAAGATGCACCCTCCGATAAGGGTGTGTTCCGGAACATTTAGAAGGTCTGCATTTTTTTGGGAGTCGCCTTTTGGGTCACTTTCCACGCAACGCCAATAAAAAAAATGATTATATCAAACGCGCAGAACATAGAATTTTTTTTTGTTTTTTTTTCAAGATTCACCCCCCGATAAGGGTGTCTTCCGGAACATTTAGAGGGTCGGTATTTTTTTTGGAGTCGCCTTGTGGGTCACTTTCCACGCAACGCCAATAAAAAAAATGATTATATCAAACGCGCAGAACTAAGAATTTTTTTTCGTTTTTTTTTCACGATTCACCCCCCGGTAAGGGTGTATTCCGGAACATTTAGAGGGCCGGTATTTTTTTTGGAGTCGCCTTTTGGGCCACTTTCCACGCAACGCGAATAAAAAAAATGATTATATCAAACGCGTAGAACACAGAATTTTTTGTTTGTTTTTTTTCAAGATTCACCCCCCGATAAGGGTGTCTTCCGGAACATTTAGAGGGTCGGTATTTATTTTGGAGTCGCCTTTTGGGCCACTTTCCACGCAACGCCAATAAAAAAAATGATTATATCAAACGCGCAGAACATAGAATTTTTTTTCGTTTTTTTTCAAGATTCACCCCTCGGTAAGGGTGTATTCCGGAACATTTAGAGGGCCGGTATTTTTTTTGGAGTCGCCTTTTGGGCCACTTTCCACGCAACGCCAATAAAAAAAATGATTATATCAAACGCGCAGAACACAGAATTTTTTTTTGTTTTTTTTTCAAGATTCACCCCCCGATAAGGGTGTCTCCCGGAACATTTAGAGGGTCGGTATTTTTTTTGGAGTCGCCTTTTGGGCCACTTTCCACGCAACGCCAATAAAAAAAATGATTATATGAAACGCGCAGAACATAGAATTTTTTTTTTGTTTTTTCAAGATTCACCCCCCGATAAGGGTGTGTTCCGGAACATTTAGAGGGCCGGTATTTTTTTGGGAGGCGCGTTTTGGACCACTTTCCACGCAACGCCAATAAAAAAAATGATTATATCAACCGCGCAGAACATTGCATTTTTTTTTCTTTCTTCAAGAATCACCCCCCGATACGGGTGTGTTCCGGAACATTTAGAGGGTCGGTATTTTTTTCGGAGTCGCCTTTTGGGCCAGTTACCACGCAACGTCAATAAAAAAAATGATTATATCACACGCGCAGAACATGGAATTTTTTTTCGTTTTTTTCAAGATTCACCCCGTGATAAGGGTGTGTTCCGGAACATTTAGAGGGCCGGTATTTTTTTGGGAGGCGCCTTTTCGGCCACTTTCCACGCAACGCCGATAAAAAAAATGATTATATCAAACGCGCAGAATACAGAATTTTTTTTTGTTTTTTTTCAAGATCCACCCCCTTATAAGGGTGTCTTCCGGAACATTTAGAGTGTCGGTATTTTTTTGGGAGGCGCCTTTTGGGCCACTTTCCACGCAACGCCAATAAAAAAATGATTATATCAAACGCGCAGAACACAGAATTTTTTTTTGATCTTTTCAAGATTCACCCCCGATAAGGGTGTCTTCCGGAACATTTAGAGGGTCGGTATTTTTTTTGGAGTCGCCTTTTGGGCCACTTTCCACGCAACGCCAATAAAAAAAATGATTATATCAAACGCGCAGAACATAGAATTTTTTTTCGTTTTTTTCAAGGTTCACCCCCCGATAAGGGTGTGTTCCGGAACATTTAAACAGTCGGTATTTTTTTGGGGGGCGCCTTTAGGGCCACTTCCCACGCAACGCCAATAAAAAAAATGATTATATCAAACGCGCAGAACATAGAATTTTTTTTTCGTTTTTTTCAAGATTCACCCCCCGATAAGGGTGTGTTCCGGAACATTGAGAGGGCCGGTATTTTTTTGGAAGGCGCCTTTTGGGCCACTTTCCACGCAACGCCGATAAAAAATGATTATATCAAACGCGCAGGACATAGAATTTTTTTTTGTTTTTTCAAGATTCACCTCCCGATAAGGGTGTGTTCCGGAACATTTAGAGGGCCGGTATTTTTTTGGGAGGCGCCTTTTGGGCCACTTTCCACGCAACGCTAATAAAAAAAATGATTATATCAAACGCGCAGAACACAGAATTTTTTTTTGTTTTTTTCATGATTCACCTCCCGAAAAGGATGTCTTCCGGAACATTTAGAGGGTCGGTATTTTTTTGGGAGGCGCCTTTTGGACCACTTTCCACGCAACGCCAATAAAAAAAATGATTATATCAAACGCGCAGGACATAGAATTTTTTTTTGTTTTTTTTTCAAGATGCACCCTCCGATAAGGGTGTGTTCCGGAACATTTAGAAGGTCTGCATTTTTTTGGGAGTCGCCTTTTGGGTCACTTTCCACGCAACGCCAATAAAAAAAATGATTATATCAAACGCGCAGAACATAGAATTTTTTTTTGTTTTTTTTTTTCAAGATTCACCCCCCGATAAGGGTGTCTTCCGGAACATTTAGAGGGTCGGTATTTTTTTTTGGAGTCGCCTTGTGGGTCACTTTCCACGCAACGCCAATAAAAAAAATGATTATATCAAACGCGCAGAACTAAGAATTTTTTTTCGTTTTTTTTTCACGATTCACCCCCCGGTAAGGGTGTATTCCGGAACATTTAGAGGGCCGGTATTTTTTTTGGAGTCGCCTTTTGGGCCACTTTCCACGCAACGCCAATAAAAAAAATGATTATATCAAACGCGTAGAACACAGAATTTTTTGTTTGTTTTTTTTCAAGATTCACCCCCCGATAAGGGTGTCTTCCGGAACATTTAGAGGGTCGGTATTTATTTTGGAGTCGCCTTTTGGGCCACTTTCCACGCAACGCTAATAAAAAAAATGATTATATCAAACGCGCAGAACATAGAATTTTTTTTCGTTTTTTTTCAAGATTCACCCCTCGGTAAGGGTGTATTCCGGAACATTTAGAGGGCCGGTATTTTTTTTGGAGTCGCCTTTTGGGCCACTTTCCACGCAACGCCAATAAAAAAAATGATTATATCAAACGCGCAGAACACAGAATTTTTTTTTGTTTTTTTGTCAAGATTCACTCCCCGATAAGGGTGTCTCCCGGAACATTTAGAGGGTCGGTATTTTTTTTGGAGTCGCCTTTTGGGCCACTTTCCACGCAACGCCAATAAAAAAAATGATTATATCAAACGCGCAGAACACAGAATTTTTTTTTGTTTTTTTTCAAGATTCACCCCCCGATAAGGGTGTCTTCCGGAACATTTAGCGGGTCGGTATTTTTTTTGGAGTCGCCTTTTGGGCCACTTTCCACGCAACGCCAATAAAAAAAATGATTATATGAAACGCGCAGAACATAGAATTTTTTTTTTGTTTTTTCAAGATTCACCCCCCGATAAGGGTGTGTTCCGGAACATTTAGAGGCCCGGTATTTTTTTGGGAGGCGCGTTTTGGACCACTTTCCACGCAACGCCAATAAAAAAAATGATTATATCAACCGCGCAGAACATTGCATTTTTTTTTCTTTCTTCAAGAATCACCCCCCGATAAGGGTGTGTTCCGGAACATTTAGAGGGTCGGTATTTTTTTCGGAGTCGCCTTTTGGGCCAGTTTCCACGCAACGTCAATAAAAAAAATGATTATATCACACGCGCAGAACATCGAATTTTTTTTCGTTTTTTTTCAAGATTCACCCCGTGATAAGGGTGTGTTCCGGAACATTTAGAGGGCCGGTATTTTTTTGGGAGGCGCCTTTTGGACCACTTTCCACGCAACGCCAATAAAAAAAATGATTATATCAAACGCGCAGGACATAGAAATTTTTTTTTGTTTTTTCAAGATTCACCCCCCGATAAGGGTGTGTTCCGGAACATTTAGAGGGCCGGTATTTTTTTCGGAGGCGCCTTTTGGGCCACTTTCCACGCAACGCCAATAAAAAAATGATTATATCAAATGCGCAGTACATAGAATTTTTTTTTTTTTTTGGTTTTTCAAGATTCACCCCCCGATGAGGGTGTGTTCCGGAACATTTAGAGGGTCGGTATTTTTTTTGGAGTCGCCTTTTGGGCCACATTCCACGCAACGCCAATAAAAAAAATGATTATATAAACGCGCAGAACATAGAATTTTTTTTCGTTTTTTTCAAGATTCACCTCCCGATAAGGGTGTGTTCCGGAACATTTAGAGGGCCGGTATTTTTTTGGGAGGCGCCTTTTGGGCCACTTTCCACGCAACGCCAATAAAAAAAATGATTATATCAAACGCGCAGAACACAGAATTTTTTTTTGTTTTTTTCATGATTCACCCCCCGATAAGGGTGTCTTCCGGAACATTTAGAGGGTCGGTATTTTTTTGGGAGGCGCCTTTTGGACCACTTTCCACGCAACGCCAATAAAAAAAATGATTATATCAAACGCGCAGGACATAGAATTCTTTTTTGTTTTTTTTTTCAAGATTCACCCTCCGATAAGGGTGTGTTCCGGAACATTTAGAAGGTCGGTATTTTTTGGGGAGTCGCCTTTTCGGTCACTTTCCACGCAACGCCAATAAAAAAAAATGATTATGTCAAACGCGCAGGACATAGAATTTTTTTTTGTTTTTTCAAGATTCACCCCCCGATAAGGGTGTGTTCGGAACATTTAGAGGGTCGGTATTTTTTTGGGAGGCGCCTTTTGGGCCACGTTCCACGCAACGCCAATAAAAAAAATGATTACATCAAACGCGCAGAACATAGAATTTTTTTCGTTTTTTTCAAGATTCACGCCCCGATAAGGGTGTGTTCCGGAACATTTAGAGGGCCGGTATTTTTTTGGGAGGCGCGTTTTGGGCCACGTTCCACGCAACGCCAATAAAAAAAATGATTATATCAAACGCGCAGAACATTGAATTTTTTTTTCTTTCTTCAAGATTCACCCCCCGATAAGGGTGTGTTCCGGAACATTTAGAGGGTCGGTATTTTTTTCGGAGTCGCCTTTTGGGCCAGTTTCCACGCAACGTCAATAAAAAAATGATTATATCACACCCGCAGAACATGGAATTTTTTTTCGTTTTTTTCAAGATTCACCCCCCGATAAGGGTGTGTTCCGGAACATTTAGAGGGCCGGTATTTTTTTGGGAGGCGCCTTTTGGGCCACTTTCCACGCAACGCCGATAAAAAAAATGATTATATCAAACGCGCAGGACATAGATTTTTTTTGTTGTTTTTTTTAGATTCATCCCCCGATGAGGGTGCGTTCCGGAACATTTAGAGGGTCGGTAATTTTTTTGGAGTCGCCTTTTGGGCCACTTTCCTCGCAACGCCAATAAAAAAAATGATTATATCAAACGCGCAGAACACAGAATTTTTTTTTGTTTTTTTCAAGATTCACCCACCGATAAGGGTGTCTTCCGGAACATTTAGAGGGTCGGTATTTTTTTGGGAGTCGCCTTGTGGGTCACTTTCCACGCAACGCCAATAAAAAAAAAATTATATCAAACGCGCAGAACTAAGAATTTTTTTTCGTTTTTTTTTCAAGATTCACCCCCCGATAAGGGTGTCTTCCGGAACATTTAGAGGGTCGGTATTTTTTTTGGAGTCGCCTTTTGGGCCACTTTCCACGCAACGCCAATAAAAAAAATGATTATATCAAACGCGCAGAACATAGAATTTTTTTTTTGTTTTTTCAAGGTTCACCCCCCGATAAGGGTGTGTTCCGGAACATTTAGAGGGCCGGTATTTTTTTGGGAGGCGCCTTTTGGGCCGCTTTCCACGCAACGCCGATAAAAAAAATGATTATATCAAACGCGCAGGACATAGATTTTTTTTGTTGTTTTTTTTAGATTCATGCCCCGATGAGGGTGCGTTCCGGAACATTTAGACGGTCGGTATTTTTTTTGGAGTCGCCTTTTGGGCCACTTTCCTCGCAACGCCAATAAAAAAAATGATTATATCAAACGCGCAGAACACAGAATTTTTTTTTGTTTTTTTCAAGATTCACCCCCCGATAAGGGTGTCTTCCGGAACATTTAGAGGGTCGGTATTTTTTTGGGAGTCGCCTTGTGGGTCACTTTCCACGCAACGCCAATAAAAAAAATCATTATATCAAACGCGCAGAACTAAGAATTTTTTTTCGTTTTTTTTTCAAGATTCACCCCCCGGAAAGGGTGTATTCCGGAACATTTAGAGGGCCGGTATTTTTTTTGGAGTCGCCTTTCGGGCCACTTTCCACGCAACGCCAATAAAAAAAATGATTATATCAAACGCGTAGAACACAGAATTTTTTGTTTGTTTTTTTTCAAGATTCACCCTCCGATAAGGATGTCTTCCGGAACATTTAGAGGGTCGGTATTTATTTTGGAGTCGCCTTTTGGGCCACTTTCCACGCAACGCCAATAAAAAAAATGATTATATCAAACGCGCAGAACATAGAATTTTTTTTTTGTTTTTTCAAGATTCACCCCCCGATAAGGGTGTGTTCCGGAACATTTAGAAGGACGGTATTTTTTTGGGAGGCGCCTTTTGGGCCACTTTCCACGCAACGCCAATAAAAAAAATGATTATATCAAACGCGCAGAACATAGAATTTTTTTCGTTTTTTTCAAGATTCACCTCCCGATAAGGGTGTGTTCCGGAACATTTAGAGGGCCGGTATTTTTTTGGGAGGCGCCTTTTGGGCCACTTTCCACGCAACGCCAATAATAAAATGATTATATCAAACGCGCAGAACACAGAATTTTTTTTTGTTTTTTTCATGATTCACCCCCCGATAAGGGTGTCTTCCGGAACATTTAGAGGGTCGGTATTTTTTTGGGAGGCGCCTTTTGGACCACTTTCCACGCAACGCCAATCAAAAAAATGATTATATCAAACGCGCAGGACATAGAATTCTTTTTTGTTTTTTTTTTCAAGATTCACCCTCCGATAAGGGTGTGTTCCGGAACATTTAGAAGGTCGGTATTTTTTGGGGAGTCGCCTTTTGGGTCACTTTCCACGCAACGCCAATAAAACAAATGATTATATCAAACGCGCAGGACATAGATTTTTTTTTGTTTTTTCAAGATTCACTCCCCGATAAGGGTGTGTTCCGGAACATTTAGAGGGTCGGTATTTTTTTGGGAGGCGCCTTTTGGGCCACGTTCCACGCAACGCCAATAAAAAAAATGATTACATCAAACGCGCAGAACATAGAATTTTTTTTCGTTTTTTTCAAGATTCACCCTCCGAAAAGGGTGTGTTCCGGAACATTTAGAGGGCCGGTATTTTTTTGGGAGGCGCGTTTTGGACCACTTTCCACGCAACGCCAATAAAAAAAATGATTATATCAAACGCGCAGAACATTGCATTTTTTTTCTTTCTTCAAGAATCACCCCCCGATAAGGGTGTGTTCCGGAACATTTAGAGGGTCGGTATTTTTTTCGGAGTCGCCTTTTGGGCCAGTTTCCACGCAACGTCAATAAAAAAAATGATTATATCACACGCGCAGAACATGGAATTTTTTTTCGTTTTTTTCAAGATTCACCCCGTGATAAGGGTGTGTTCCGGAACATTTAGAGGGCCGGTATTTTTTTGGGAGGCGCCTTTTGGGCCACTTTACACGCAACGCCAATAAAAAAATGATTATATCAAACGCGCAGAACACAGAATTTTTTTTTGTTTTTTTCAAGATTCACCCACCGATAAGGGTGTCTTCCGGAACATTTAGAGGGTCGGTATTTTTTTGGGAGTCGCCTTGTGGGTCACTTTCCTCGCAACGCCAATAAAAAAAATGATTATATCAAACGCGCAGAACACAGAATTTTTTTTTGTTTTTTTCAAGATTCACCCACCGATAAGGGTGTCTTCCGGAACATTTAGAGGGTCGGTATTTTTTTGGGAGTCGCCTTGTGGGTCACTTTCCACGCAACGCCAATAAAAAAAAAATTATATCAAACGCGCAGAACTAAGAATTTTTTTTCGTTTTTTTTTCAAGATTCACCCCCCGATAAGGGTGTCTTCCGGAACATTTAGAGGGTCGGTATTTTTTTTGGAGTCGCCTTTTGGGCCACTTTCCACGCAACGCCAATAAAAAAAATGATTATATCAAACGCGCAGAACATAGAATTTTTTTTTTGTTTTTTCAAGGTTCACCCCCCGATAAGGGTGTGTTCCGGAACATTTAGAGGGCCGGTATTTTTTTGGGAGGCGCCTTTTGGGCCGCTTTCCACGCAACGCCGATAAAAAAAATGATTATATCAAACGCGCAGGACATAGATTTTTTTTGTTGTTTTTTTTAGATTCATCCCCCGATGAGGGTGCGTTCCGGAACATTTAGACGGTCGGTATTTTTTTTGGAGTCGCCTTTTGGGCCACTTTCCTCGCAACGCCAATAAAAAAAATGATTATATCAAACGCGCAGAACACAGAATTTTTTTTTGTTTTTTTCAAGATTCACCCCCCGATAAGGGTGTCTTCCGGAACATTTAGAGGGTCGGTATTTTTTTGGGAGTCGCCTTGTGGGTCACTTTCCACGCAACGCCAATAAAAAAAATCATTATATCAAACGCGCAGAACTAAGAATTTTTTTTCGTTTTTTTTTCAAGATTCACCCCCCGGTAAGGGTGTATTCCGGAACATTTAGAGGGCCCGTATTTTTTTTGGAGTCGCCTTTTGGGCCACTTCCACGCAACGCCAATAAAAAAAATGATTATATCAAACGCGTAGAACACAGAATTTTTTGTTTGTTTTTTTTCAAGATTCACCCCCCGATAAGGGTGTCTTCCGGAACATTTAGAGGGTCGGTATTTATTTTGGAGTCGCCTTTTGGGCCACTTTCCACGCAACGCCAATAAAAAAAATGATTTTATCAAACGCGCAGAACATAGAATTTTTTTTTTGTTTTTTCAAGATTCACCCCCCAATAAGGGTGTGTTCCGGAACATTTAGAAGGCCGGTATTTTTTTGGGAGGCGCCTTTTGGGCCACTTTCCACGCAACGCCAATAAAAAAAATGATTATATCAAACGCGCAGAACATAGAATTTTTTTTCGTTTTTTTCAAGATTCACCTCCCGATAAGGGTGTGTTCCGGAACATTTAGAGGGCCGGTATTTTTTTGGGAGGCGCCTTTTGGGCCACTTTCCACGCAACGCCAATAAAAAAATGATTATATCAAACGCGCAGAACACAGAATTTTTTTTTGTTTTTTTCATGATTCACCCCCCGATAAGGGTGTCTTTCGGAACATTTAGAGGGTCGGTATTTTTTTGGGAGGCGCCTTTTGGACCACTTTCCACGCAACGCCAATAAAAAAAATGATTATATCAAACGCGCAGGACATAGAATTCTTTTTTTTTTTTTTTTCAAGATTCACCCTCCGATAACGGTGTGTTCCGGAACATTTAGAAGGTCGGTATTTTTTGGGGAGTCGCCTTTTGGGTCACTTTCCACGCAACGCCAATAAAAAAAATGATTATATCAAACGCGCAGGACATCGAATTTTTTTTGTTTTTTCAAGATTCACCCCCCGATAAGGGTGTGTTCCGGAACATTCAGAGGGTCGGTATTTTTTTGGGAAGCGCCTTTTGGGCCACGTTCCACGCAACGCCAATAAAAAAAATGATTACATCAAACCCGCAGAACATAGAATTTTTTTTCGTTTGTTTCAAGATTCACCCCCCGATAAGGGTGTGTTCCGGAACATTTAGAGGGCCGGTATTTTTTTGGGAGCCGCGTTTTGGGCCACTTTCCACGCAACGCCAATAAAAAAAATGATTATATCAAACGCGCAGAACATTGAATTTTTTTTTCTTTCTTCAAGATTCACCCCCCGATAAGGGTGTGTTCCGGAACATTTAGAGGGTCGGTATTTTTTTCGGAGTCGCCTTTTGGGCCAGTTTCCACGCAACGTCAATAAAAAAAATGATTATATCACACGCGCAGAACATGGAATTTTTTTTCGTTTTTTTCAAGATTCACCCCGTGATAAGGGTGTGTTCCGGAACATTTAGAGGGCCGGTATTTTTTTGGGAGGCGCCTTTTGGGCCACTTTCCACGCAACGCCGATAAAAAAAATGATTATATCAAACGCGCAGAACACAGATTTTTTTTTTGTTTTTTTTCAAGATTCACCCCCTTATAAGGGTGTCTTCCGGAACATTTAGAGTGTCGGTATTTTTTTGGGAGGCGCCTTTTGGGCCACTTTCCACGCAACGCCAATAAAAAAAATGATTATATCAAACGCGCAGAACACAGAATTTTTTTTTGATCTTCTCAAGATTCACCCCCGATAAGGGTGTCTTCCGGAACATTTAGAGGGTCGGTATTTTTTTTGGAGTCGCCTTTTGGGCCACTTTCCACGCAACGCCAATAAAAAAAATGATTATATCAAACGCGCAGAACATAGAATTTTTTTTCGTTTTTTTCAAGGTTCACCCCCCGTTAAGGGTGTGTTCCGGAACATTTAGACAGTCGGTATTTTTTTGGGGGGCGCCTTTAGGGCCACTTCCCACGCAACGCCAATAAAAAAAATGATTATATCAAACGCGCAGAACATAGAATTTTTTTTTCGTTTTTTTCAAGATTCGCCCCCCGATAAGGGTGTGTTCCGGAACATTGAGAGGGCCGGTATTTTTTTGGAAGGCGCCTTTTGGGTCACTTTCCACGCAACGCCGATAAAAAAATGATTATATCAAACGCGCAGGACATAGAATTTTTTTTTGTTGTTTCAAGATTCACCTCCCGATAAGGGTGTGTTCCGGAACATTTAGAGGGCCGGTATTTTTTTGGGAGGCGCCTATTGGGCCACTTTCCACGCAACGCTAATAAAAAAAATGATTATATCAAACGCGCAGAACACAGAATTTTTTTTGTTTTTTTCATGATTCACCTCCCGAAAAGGGTGTCTTCCGGAACATTTAGAGGGTCGGTATTTTTTTGGGAGGCGCCTTTTGGACCACTTTCCACGCAACGCCAATAAAAAAAATGATTATATCAAACGCGCAGGACATAGAATTCTTTTTTGTTTTTTTTTCAAGATTCACCCTCCGATAAGGGTGTGTTCCGGAACATTTAGAAGGTCGGTATTTTTTGGGGAGTCGCCTTTTGGGTCACTTTCCACGCAACGCCAATAAAAAAAATGATTATATCAAACGCGCAGGACATAGAATTTTTTTTTGTTTTTTCAAGATTCACCCCCCGATAAGGGTGTGTTCCGGAACATTTAGAGGGTCGGTATTTTTTTGGGAGGCGCCTTTTGGGCCACGTTCCACGCAACGCCAATAAAAAAAATGATTACATCAAACGCGCAGAACATAGAATTTTTTTTCGTTTTTTTCAAGATTCACCCCCCGATAAGGGTGTGTTCCGGAACATTTAGAGGGCCGGTATTTTTTTGGGAGGCGCGTTTTGGGCCACTTTCCACGCAACGCCAATAAAAAAAATGATTATATCAAACGCGCAGAACATTGAATTTTTTTTTCTTTCTTCAAGATTCACCCCCCGATAAGGGTGTGTTCCGGCACATTTAGAGGGTCGGTATTTTTTTCGGAGTCGCCTTTTGGGCCAGTTTCCACGGAACGTCAATAAAAAAAATGATTATATCACACGCGCAGAACATGGCATTTTTTTTCGTTTTTTTCAAGATTCACCCCGTGATAAGGGTGTGTTCCGGAACATTTAGAGGGCCGGTATTTTTTTGGGAGGCGCCTTTTGGGCCACTTTCCACGCAACGCCGATAAAAAAAATGATTATATCAAACGCGCAGAACACAGAATTTTTTTTTTTTTTTTTCAAGATTCACCCCCTTATAAGGGTGTCTTCCGGAACATTTAGAGTGTCGGTATTTTTTCGGGAGGCGCCTTTTGGGCCACTTTCCACGCAACGCCAATAAAAAAAATGATTATATCAAACGCGCAGAACACAGAATTTTTTTTTTGATCTTTTCAAGATTCACCCCCGATAAGGGTGTCTTCCGGAACATTTAGAGGGTCGGTATGTTTTTTGGAGTCGCCTTTTGGTCCACTTTCCACGCAACGCTAATAAAAAAAAATGATTATATCAAACGCGCAGAACACAGAATTTTTTTTTGTTTTTTTCATGATTCACCTCCCGAAAAGGGTGTCTTCCGGAACATTTAGAGGGTCGGTATTTTTTTGGGAGGCGCCTTTTGGACCACTTTCCACGCAACGCCAATAAAAAAATGATTATATCAAACGCGCAGGACATAGAATTTTTTTTTGTTTTTTTTTCAAGATGCACCCTCCGATAAGGTTGTGTTCCGGAACATTTAGACGGTCTGCATTTTTTTGGGAGTCGCCTTTTGGTTCACTTTCCACGCAACGCCAATAAAAAAAATGATTATATCAAACGCGCAGAACATAGAATTTTTTTTGTTTTTTTTTCAAGATTCACCCCCCGATAAGGGTGTCTTCCGGAACATTTAGAGGGTCGGTATTTTTTTTTGAGTCGCCTTTTGGGCCACTTTCCACCCAACGCCAATAAAAAAAATGATTATATCAAACGCGCAGAACATAGAATTTTTTTTTGTTTTTTCAAGGTTCACCCGCCGATAAGGGTGTGTTCCGGAACATTTAGAGGGCCGGTATTTTTTTGGGAGGCGCCTTTTGGGCCACTTTCCACGCAACGCCAATAAAAAAAATGATTATATCAAACGCGCAGAACACAGATTTTTTTTTTGTTTTTTTCAAGATTCACCCCCCGATAAGGGTGTCTTCCGGAACATTTAGAGGGTCGGTATTTTTTTGGGAGTCGCCTTGTGGGTCACTTTCCACGCAACGCCAATAAAAAAAATCATTATATCAAACGCGCAGAACTAAGAATTTTTTTTCGTTTTTTTTTCAAGATTCACCCCCCGGTAAGGGTGTATTCCGGAACATTTAGAGGGCCGGTATTTTTTTTGGAGTCGCCTTTCGGGCCACTTTCCACGCAACGCCAATAAAAAAAATGATTATATCAAACGCGTAGAACACAGAATTTTTTGTTTGTTTTTTTTCAAGATTCACCCCCCGATAAGGGTGTCTTCCGGAACATTTAGAGGGTCGGTATTTATTTTGGAGTCGCCTTTTGGGCCACTTTCCACGCAACGCCAATAAAAAAAATGATTATATCAAACGCGCAGAACATAGAATTTTTTTTTGTTTTTTCAAGATTCACCCCCCGATAAGGGTGTGTTCCGGAACATTTAGAAGGCCGGTATTTTTTTGGGAGGCGCCTTTTGGGCCACTTTCCACGCAACGCCAATAAAAAAAATGATTATATCAAACGCGCAGAACATAGAATTTTTTTTCGTTTTTTTCAAGATTCACCTCCCGATAAGGGTGTGTTCCGGAACATTTATCGGGCCGGTATTTTTTTGGGAGGCGCCTTTTGGGCCACTTTCCACGCAACGCCAATAAAAAAATGATTATATCAAACGCGCAGAACACAGAATTTTTTTTTGTTTTTTTCATAATTCACCCCCCGATAAGGGTGTCTTCCGGAACATTTAGAGGGTCGATATTTTTTTGGGAGGCGCCTTTTGGACCACTTTCCACGCAACGCCAATCAAAAAAATGATTATATCAAACGCGCAGGACATAGAATTCTTTTTTGTTTTTATTTCAAGATTCACCCTCCGATAAGGGTGTGTTCCGGAACATTTAGAAGGTCGGTATTTTTTGGGGAGTCGCCTTTTGGGTCACTTTCCACGCAACGCCAATAAAAAAAATGATTATATCAAACGCGCAGGACATAGATTTTTTTTTGTTTTTTCAAGATTCACTCCCCGATAAGGGTGTGTTCCGGAACATTTAGAGGGTCGGTATTTTTTTGGGAGGCGCCTTTTGGGCCACGTTCCACGCAACGCCAATAAAAAAAATGATTACATCAAACGCGCAGAACATATAATTTTTTTTCGTTTTTTTCAAGATTCACCCCCCGATAAGGGTGTGTTCCGGAACATTTAGAGGGCCGGTATTTTTTTGGGAGGCGCCTCTTGGGCCACTTTCCACGCAACGCCAATAAAAAAAATGATTATATCAAACGCGCAGAACATTGAATTTTTTTTTCTTTCTTCAAGATTCACCCCCCGATAAGGGTGTGTTCCGGAACATTTAGAGGGTCGGTATTTTTTTCGGAGTCGCCTTTTGGGCCAGTTTCCACGCAACGTCAATAAAAAAAATGATTATATCACACGCGCAGAACATGGAATTTTTTTTCGTTTTTTTCAAGATTCACCCCGTGATAAGGGTGTGTTCCGGAACATTTAGAGGGCCGGTATTTTTTTTGGAGGCGCCTTTTGGGCCACTTTCCACGCAACGCCGATAAAAAAAATGATTATATCAAACGCGCAGAACACAGAATTTTTTTTTGTTTTTTTTCAAGATTCACCCCCTTATAAGGGTGTCTTCCGGAACATTTAGAGTGTCGGTATTTTTTTGGGAGGCGCCTTTTGGGCCACTTTCCACGCAACGCCAATAAAAAAATGATTATATCAAACGCGCAGAACACAGAATTTTTTTTTGATCTTTTCAAGATTCACCCCCGATAAGGGTGTCTTCCGGAACATTTAGAGGGTCGGTATTTTTTTGGGAGTCGCCTTGTGGGTCACATTCCACGCAACGCCAATAAAAAAAATCATTATATCAAACGCGCAGAACTAAGAATTTTTTTTCGTTTTTTTTTCAAGATTCACCCCCCGGTAAGGGTGTATTCCGGAACATTTAGAGGGCCGGTATTTTTTTTGGAGTCGCCTTTTGGGCCACTTCCACGCAACGCCAATAAAAAAATGATTATATCAAACGCGTAGAACACAGAATTTTTTGTTTGTTTTTTTTCAAGATTCACCCCCCGATAAGGGTGTCTTCCGGAACATTTAGAGGGTCGGTATTTATTTTGGAGTCGCCTTTTGGGCCACTTTCCACGCAACGCCAATAAAAAAAATGATTATATCAAACGCGCAGAACATAGAATTTTTTTTTTGTTTTTTCAAATTCACCCCCCAATAAGGGTGTGTTCCGGAACATTTAGAAGGCCGGTATTTTTTTGGGAGGCGCCTTTTGGGCCACTTTCCACGCAACGCCAATAAAAAAAATGATTATATCAAACGCGCAGAACATAGAATTTTTTTTCGTTTTTTTCAAGATTCACCTCCCGATAAGGGTGTGTTCCGGAACACTTAGAGGGCCGGTATTTTTTTGGGAGGCGCCTTTTGGGCCACTTTCTACGCAACGCCAATAAAAAAATGATTATATCAAACGCGCAGAACACAGAATTTTTTTTTGTTTTTTTCATGATTCACCCCCCGATAAGGGTATCTTCCGGAACATTTAGAGGGTCGGTATTTTTTTGGGAGGCGCCTTTTGGACCACTTTCCACGCAACGCCAATAAAAAAAATGATTATATCAAACGCGCAGGACATAGAATTCTTTTTTGATTTTTTTTCAAGATTCACCCTCCGATAAGGGTGTGTTCCGGAACATTTAGAAGGTCGGTATTTTTGGGGAGTCGCCTTTTGGGTCACTTTCCACGCAACGCCAATAAAAAAAATGATTATATCAAACACGCAGGACAGAGAATTTTTTTTTGTTTTTTCAAGATTCACCCCCCGATAAGGGTGTGTTCCGGAACATTTAGAGGGTCGGTATTTTTTTGGGAGGCGCCTTTTGGGCCACGTTCCACGCAACGCCAATAAAAAAAATGATTACATCAAACGCGCAGAACATAGAATTTTTTTTCGTTTTTTTCAAGATTCACCCCCCGATAAGGGTGTGTTCCGGAACATTTAGAGGGCCGGTATTTTTTTGGGAGGCGCGTTTTGGGCCACTTTCCACGCAACGCCAATAAAAAAAATGATTATATCAAACGCGCAGAACATTGAATTTTTTTTTCTTTCTTCAAGATTCACCCCCCGATAAGGGTGTGTTCCGGCACATTTAGAGGGTCGGTATTTTTTTCGGAGTCGCCTTTTGGGCCAGTTTCCACGCAACGTCAATAAAAAAAATGATTCTATCACACGCGCAGAACATGGAATTTTTTTTCGTTTTTTTCAAGATTCACCCCGTGATAAGGGTGTGTTCCGGAACATTTAGAGGGCCGGTATTTTTTTGGGAGGCGCCTTTTGTGCCACTTTCCACGCAACGCCGATAAAAAAAATGATTATATCAAACGCGCAGAACACAGAATTTTTTTTTGTTTTTTTCATGATTCACCTCCCGAAAAGGGTGTCTTCCGGAACATTTAGAGGGTCGGTATTTTTTTGGGAGGCGCCTTTTGGACCACTTTCCACGCAACGCCAATAAAAAAATGATTATATCAAACGCGCAGGACATAGAATTTTTTTTGTTTTTTTTTTCAAGATTCACCCCCCGATAAGGGTGTCTTCCGGAACATTTAGAGGGTCGGTATTTTTTTTGGAGTCGGCTTTTGGGCCACGTTCCACGCAACGCCAATAAAAAAAATGATTAAATCAAACGCGCAGAACATAGAATTTTTTTTTTGTTTTTTCAAGATGCACCCTCCGATAAGGGTGTGTTCCGGAACATTTAGAAGGTCTGCATTTTTTTGGGAGTCGCCTTTTGGGTCACTTTCCACGCAACGCCAATAAAAAAAATGATTATATCAAACGCGCAGAACATAGAATTTTTTTTGTTTTTTTTTTCAAGATTCACCCCCCGATAAGGGTGTCTTCCGGAACATTTAGAGGGTCGGTATTTTTTTTTGGAGTCGCCTTTTGGGCCACTTTCCACGCAACGCCAATAAAAAAAATGATTATATCAAACGCGCAGAACATAGAATTTTTTTTTTGTTTTTTCAAGGTTCACCCCCCGATAAGGGTGTGTTCCGGAACATTTAGAGGGCCGGTATTTTTTTGGGAGGCGCCTTTTGGGCCACTTTCCACGCAACGCCGATAAAAAAAATGATTATATCAAACGCGCAGGACATAGATTTTTTTTGTTGTTTTTTTTAGATTCATCCCCCGATGAGGGTGCGTTCCGGAACATTTAGACGGTCGGTATTTTTTTTGGAGTCGCCTTTTGGGCCACTTTCCTCGCAACGCCAATAAAAAAAATGATTATATCAAACGCGCAGAACACAGAATTTTTTTCAAGATTCACCCCCCGATAACGGTGTCTTCCGGAACATTTAGAGGGTCGGTATTTTTTTGGGAGTCGCCTTGTGGGTCACTTTCCACGCAACGCCAATAAAAAAAATCATTATATCAAACGCGCAGAACTAAGAATTTTTTTTCGTTTTTTTTTCAAGATTCACCCCCCGGAAAGGGTGTATTCCGGAACATTTAGAGGGCCGGTATTTTTTTTGGAGTCGCCTTTCGGGCCACTTTCCACGCAACGCCAATAAAAAAAATGATTATATCAAACGCGTAGAACACAGAATTTTTTGTTTGTTTTTTTTCAAGATTCACCCTCCGATAAGGATGTCTTCCGGAACATTTAGAGGGTCGGTATTTATTTTGGAGTCGCCTTTTGGGCCACTTTCCACGCAACGCCAATAAAAAAAATGATTATATCAAACGCGCAGAACATAGAATTTTTTTTTTGTTTTTTCAAGATTCACCCCCCGATAAGGGTGTGTTCCGGAACATTTAGAAGGACGGTATTTTTTTGGGAGGCGCCTTTTGGGCCACTTTCCACGCAACACCAATAAAAAAAATGATTATATCAAACGCGCAGAACATAGAATTTTTTTCGTTTTTTTCAAGATTCACCTCCCGATAAGGGTGTGTTCCGGAACATTTAGAGGGCCGGTATTTTTTTGGGAGGCGCCTTTTGGGCCACTTTCCACGCAACGCCAATAATAAAATGATTATATCAAACGCGCAGAACACAGAATTGTTTTTTGTTTTTTTCATGATTCACCCCCCGATAAGGGTGTCTTCCGGAACATTTAGAGGGTCGGTATTTTTTTGGGAGGCGCCTTTTGGACCACTTTCCACGCAACGCCAATCAAAAAAATGATTATATCAAACGCGCAGGACATAGAATTCTTTTTTGTTTTTTTTTTTCAAGATTCACCCTCCGATAAGGGTGTGTTCCGGAACATTTAGAAGGTCGGTATTTTTTGGGGAGTCGCCTTTTGGGTCACTTTCCACGCAACGCCAATAAAAAAAATGATTATATCAAACGCGCAGGACATAGATTTTTTTTGTTTTTTCAAGATTCACTCCCCGATAAGGGTGTGTTCCGGAACATTTAGAGGGTCGGTATTTTTTTGGGAGGCGCCTTTTGGGCCACGTTCCACGCAACGCCAATAAAAAAAATGATTACATCAAACGCGCAGAACATAGAATTTTTTTTCGTTTTTTTCAAGATTCACCCTCCGAAAAGGGTGTGTTCCGGAACATTTAGAGGGCCGGTATTTTTTTGGGAGGCGCGTTTTGGACCACTTTCCACGCAACGCCAATAAAAAAAATGATTATATCAAACGCGCAGAACATTGCATTTTTTTTCTTTCTTCAAGAATCACCCCCCGATAAGGGTGTGTTCCGGAACATTTAGAGGGTCGGTATTTTTTTCGGAGTCGCCTTTTGGGCCAGTTTCCACGCAACGTCAATAAAAAAAATGATTATATCACACGCGCAGAACATGGAATTTTTTTTCGTTTTTTTCAAGATTCACCCCGTGATAAGGGTGTGTTCCGGAACATTTAGAGGGCCGGTATTTTTTTGGGAGGCGCCTTTTCGGCCACTTTCCACGCAACGCCGATAAAAAAAAATGATTATATCAAACGCGCAGAACACAGAATTTTTTTTTGTTTTTTTTCAAGATCCACCCCCTTATAAGGGTGTCTTCCGGAACATTTAGAGTGTCGGTATTTTTTTGGGAGGCGCCTTTTGGGCCACTTTACACGCAACGCCAATAAAAAAATGATTATATCAAACGCGCAGAACACAGAATTTTTTTTTTGATCTTTTCAAGATTCACCCCCGATAAGGGTGTCTTCCGGAACATTTAGAGGGTCGGTATTTTTTTTGGAGTCGCCTTTTGGGCCACTTTCCACGCAACGCCAATAAAAAAAATGATTATATCAAACGCGCAGAACATAGAATTTTTTTTCGTTTTTTTCAAGGTTCACCCCCCGATAAGGGTGTGTTCCGGAACATTTAGAGGGCCGGTATTTTTTTGGGAGGCGCCTTTTGGGCCACTTTCCACGCAACGCCAATAAAAAAATGATTATATCAAACGCGCAGAACACAGAATTTTTTTTTGTTTTTTTCATGATTCACCCCCCGATAAGGGTATCTTCCGGAACATTTAGAGGGTCGGTATTTTTTTGGGAGGCGCCTTTTGGACCACTTTCCACGCAACGCCAATAAAAAAAATGATTATATCAAACGCGCAGGACATAGAATTCTATTTTGTTTTTTTTTCAAGATTCACCCTCCGATAAGGGTGTGTTCCGGAACATTTAGAAGGTCGGTATTTTTTGGGGAGTCGCCTTTTGGGTCACTTTCCACGCAACGCCAATAAAAAAAATGATTATATCAAACACGCAGGACATAGAATTTTTTTTTGTTTTTTCAAGATTCACCCCCGGATAAGGGTGTGTTCCGGAACATTTAGAGGGTCGGTATTTTTTTGGGAGGCGCCTCTTGGGCCACGTTCCACGCAACGCCAATAAAAAAAATGATTACATCAAACGCGCAGAACATAGAATTTTTTTTCGTTTTTTTCAAGATTCACCCCCCGATAAGGGTGTGTTCCGGAACATTTAGAGGGCCGGTATTTTTTTGGGAGTCGCCTTTTGGGCCAGTTTCCACGCAACGTCAATAAAAAAAATGATTATATCACACGCGCAGAACATGGAATTTTTTTTCGTTTTTTTTCAAGATTCACCCCGTGATAAGGGTGTGTTCCGGAACATTTAGAGGGCCGGTATTTTTTTGGGAGGCGCCTTTTGGGCCACTTTCCACGCAACGCCGATAAAAAAAATGATTATATCAAACGCGCAGAACACAGAATTTTTTTTTTTTTTTTCAAGATTCACCCCCTTATAAGGGTGTCTTCCGGAACATTTAGAGTGTCGGTATTTTTTCGGGAGGCGCCTTTTGGGCCACTTTCCACGCAACGCCAATAAAAAAAATGATTATATCAAACGCGCAGAACACAGCATTTTTTTTTATCTTTTCAAGATGCACCCCCGATAAGGGTGTCTTCCGGAACATTTAGAGGGTCGGTATTTTTTTTGGAGTCGCCTTTTGGGCCACTTTCCACGCAACGCCAATAAAAAAATGATTATATCAAACGCGCAGGACATAGAATTTTTTTTGTTTTTTTTTCAAGATTCACCCCCCGATAAGGGTGTCTTCCGGAACATTTAGAGGGTCGGTATTTTTTTTGGAGTCGGCTTTTGGGCCACTTTCCACGCAACGCCAATAAAAAAAATGATTATATCAAACGCGCAGAACATAGAATTTTTTTTTTGTTTTTTCAAGATGCACCCTCCGATAAGGGTGTGTTCCGGAACATTTAGAAGGTCTGCATTTTTTTGGGAGTCGCCTTTTGGGTCACTTTCCACGCAACGCCAATAAAAAAAATGATTATATCAAACGCGCAGAACATAGAATTTTTTTTGTTTTTTTTTTCAAGATTCACCCCCCGATAAGGGTGTCTTCCGGAACATTTAGAGGGTCGGTATTTTTTTTTGGAGTCGCCTTTTGGGCCACTTTCCACGCAACGCCAATAAAAAAATGATTATATCAAACGCGCAGAACATAGAATTTTTTTTTTGTTTTTTCAAGGTTCACCCCCCGATAAGGGTGTGTTCCGGAACATTTAGAGGGCCGGTATTTTTTTGGGAGGCGCCTTTTGGGCCACTTTCCACGCAACGCCGATAAAAAAAATGATTATATCAAACGCGCAGGACATAGATTTTTTTTGTTGTTTTTTTTAGATTCATCCCCCGATGAGGGTGCGTTCCGGAACATTTAGGCGGTCGGTATTTTTTTTGGAGTCGCCTTTTGGGCCACTTTCCTCGCAACGCCATTAAAAAAAATGATTATATCAAACGCGCAGAACACAGAATTTTTTTTTGTTTTTTTCAAGATTCACCCCCCGATAAGGGTGTCTTCCGGGACATTTAGAGGGTCGGTATTTTTTTGGGAGTCGCCTTGTGGGTCACTTTCCACGCAACGCCAATAAAAAAAATCATTATATCAAACGCGCAGAACTAAGAATTTTTTTTCGTTTTTTTTTCAAGATTCACCCCCCGGAAAGGGTGTTTTCCGGAACATTTAGAGGGCCGGTATTTTTTTTGGAGTCGCCTTTCGGGCCACTTTCCACGCAACGCCAATAAAAAAAATGATTATATCAAACGCGTAGAACACAGAATTTTTTATTTGTTTTTTTCAAGATTCACCCCCCGATAAGGATGTCTTCCGGAACATTTAGAGGGTCGGTATTTATTTTGGAGTCGCCTTTTGGGCCACTTTCCACGCAACGCCAATAAAAAAAATGATTATATCAAACGCGCAGAACATAGAATTTTTTTTTTGTTTTTTCAAGATTCACCCCCCGATAAGGGTGTGTTCCGGAACATTTAGAAGGACGGTATTTTTTTGGGAGGCGCCTTTTGGGCCACTTTCCACGCAACGCCAATAAAAAAATGATTATATCAAACGCGCAGAACACAGAATTTTTTTTTGTTTTTTTCATGAATCACCCCCCGATAAGGGTGTCTTCCGGAACATTTAGAGGGTCGGTATTTTTTTGGGAGGCGCCTTTTGGACCACTTTCCACGCAACGCCAATCAAAAAAATGATTATATCAAACGCGCAGGACATAGAATTCTTTTTTGTTTTTTTTTTCAAGATTCACCCTCCGATAAGGGTGTGTTCCGGAACATTTAGAAGGTCGGTATTTTTTGGGGAGTCGCCTTTTGGGTCACTTTCCACGCAACGCCAATAAAAAAAATGATTATATCAAACGCGCAGGACATAGATTTTTTTTTGTTTTTTCAAGATTCACTCCCCGATAAGGGTGTGTTCCGGAACATTTAGAGGGCCGGTATTTTTTTGGGAGGCGCGTTTTGGACCACTTTCCACGCAACGCCAATAAAAAAATTGATTATATCAAACGCGCAGAACATTGCATTTTTTTTTCTTTCTTCAAGAATCACCCCCCGATAAGGGTGTGTTCCGGAACATTTAGAGGGTCGGTATTTTTTTCGGAGTCGCCTTTTGGGCCAGTTTCCACGCAACGTCAATAAAAAAAATGATTATATCACACGCGCAGAACATGGAAATTTTTTTCGTTTTTTTCAAGATTCACCCCGTGATAAGGGTGTGTTCCGGAACATTTAGAGGGCCGGTATTTTTTTGGGAGGCGCCTTTTCAGCCACTTTCCACGCAACGCCGATAAAAAAAAATGATTATATCAAACGCGCAGAACACAGAATTTTTTTTTGTTTTTTTTCAAGATCCACCCCCTTATAAGGGTGTCTTCCGGAACATTTAGAGTGTCGGTATTTTTTTGGGAGGCGCCTTTTGGGCCACTTTCCACGCAACGCCAATAAAAAAATGATTATATCAAACGCGCAGAACACAGAATTTTTTTTTGATCTTTTCAAGATTCACCCCCGATAAGGGTGTCTTCCGGAACATTTAGAGGGTCGGTATTTTTTTTGGAGTCGCCTTTTGGGCCACTTTCCACGCAACGCCAATAAAAAAAATGATTATATCAAACGCGCAGAACATAGAATTTTTTTTCGTTTTTTTCAAGGTTCACCCCCCGATAAGGGTGTGTTCCGCAACATTTAGACAGTCGGTATTTTTTTGGGGGGCGCCTTTAGGGCCACTTCCCACGCAACGCCAATAAAAAAAATGATTATATCAAACGCGCAGATCATAGAATTTTTTTTTCGTTTTTTTCAAGATTCACCCCCCGATAAGGGTGTTTTCCGGAACATTGAGAGGGCCGGTATTTTTTTGGAAGGCGCCTTTTGGGCCACTTTCCACGCAACGCCGATAAAAAATGATTATATCAAACGCGCAGGACATAGAATTTTTTTTTGTTTTTTCAAGATTCACCTCCCGATAAGGGTGTGTTCCGGAACATTTAGAGGGCCGGTATTTTTTTGGGAGGCGCCTTTTGGGCCACTTTCCACGCAACGCTAATAAAAAAAATGATTATATCAAACGCGCAGAACACAGAATTTTTTTTTGTTTTTTTCATGATTCACCTCCCGAAAAGGATGTCTTCCGGAACATTTAGAGGGTCGGTATTTTTTTGGGAGGCGCCTTTTGGACCACTTTCCACGCAACGCCAATGAAAAAAATGATTATATCAAACGCGCAGGACATAGAATTTTTTTTTGTTTTTTTTTCAAGATTCACCCCCCGATAAGGGTGTCTTCCGGAACATTTAGAGGGTTGGTATTTTTTTTGGAGTCGCCTTGTGGGTCACTTTCCACGCAACGCCAATAAAAAAAATGATTATATCAAACGCGCAGAACTAAGAATTTTTTTTCGTTTTTTTTTCACGATTCACCCCCCGGTAAGGGTGTATTCCGGAGCATTTAGAGGGCCGGTATTTTTTTTGGAGTCGCCTTTTGGGCCACTTTCCACGCAACGCCAATAAAAAAAATGATTATATCAAACGCGTAGAACACAGAATTTTTTGTTTGTTTTTTTTCAAGATTCACCCCTCGATAAGGGTTTCTTCCGGAACATTTAGAGGGTCGGTATTTATTTTGGAGTCGCCTTTTGGGCCACTTTCCACGCAACGCCAATAAAAAAAATGATTATATCAAACGCGCAGAACATAGAATTTTTTTTCGTTTTTTTTCAAGATTCACCCCTCGGTAAGGGTGTATTCCGGAACATTTAGAGGGCCGGTATTTTTTTTGGAGTCGCCTTTTGGGCCACTTTCCACGCAACGCCAATAAAAAAAATGATTATATCAAACGCGCAGAACACAGAATTTTTTTTTGTTTTTTTTTCAAGATTCACCCCCCGATAAGGGTGTCTTCCGGAACATTTAGAGGGTCGGTATTTTTTTTGGAGTCGCCTTTTGGGCCACTTTCCACGCAACGCCAATAAAAAAAATGATTATATCAAACGCGCAGAACACAGAATTTTTTTTTGTTTTTTTTCAAGATTCACCCCCCGATAAGGGTGTCTTCCGGAACATTTAGAGGGTCGGTATTTTTTTGGGAGGCGCCTTTTGGACCACTTTCCACGCAACGCCAATAAAAAAAATGATTATATCAAACGCGCAGGACATAGAATTCTATTTTGTTTTTTTTTCAAGATTCACCCTCCGATAAGGGTGTGTTCCGGAACATTTAGAAGGTCGGTATTTTTTGGGGAGTCGCCTTTTGGGTCACTTTCCACGCAACGCCAATAAAAAAAATGATTATATCAAACACGCAGGACATAGAATTTTTTTTTGTTTTTTCAAGATTCACCCCCGGATAAGGGTGTGTTCCGGAACATTTAGAGGGTCGGTATTTTTTTGGGAGGCGCCTCTTGGGCCACGTTCCACGCAACGCCAATAAAAAAAATGATTACATCAAACGCGCAGAACATAGAATTTTTTTTCGTTTTTTTCAAGATTCACCCCCCGATAAGGGTGTGTTCCGGAACATTTAGAGGGCCGGTATTTTTTTGGGAGTCGCCTTTTGGGCCAGTTTCCACGCAACGTCAATAAAAAAAATGATTATATCACACGCGCAGAACATGGAATTTTTTTTCGTTTTTTTTCAAGATTCACCCCGTGATAAGGGTGTGTTCCGGAACATTTAGAGGGCCGGTATTTTTTTGGGAGGCGCCTTTTGGGCCACTTTCCACGCAACGCCGATAAAAAAAATGATTATATCAAACGCGCAGAACACAGAATTTTTTTTTTTTTTTTCAAGATTCACCCCCTTATAAGGGTGTCTTCCGGAACATTTAGAGTGTCGGTATTTTTTCGGGAGGCGCCTTTTGGGCCACTTTCCACGCAACGCCAATAAAAAAAATGATTATATCAAACGCGCAGAACACAGCATTTTTTTTTTATCTTTTCAAGATGCACCCCCGATAAGGGTGTCTTCCGGAACATTTAGAGGGTCGGTATTTTTTTTGGAGTCGCCTTTTGGGCCACTTTCCACGCAACGCCAATAAAAAAATGATTATATCAAACGCGCAGGACATAGAATTTTTTTTGTTTTTTTTTTCAAGATTCACCCCCCGATAAGGGTGTCTTCCGGAACATTTAGAGGGTCGGTATTTTTTTTGGAGTCGGCTTTTGGGCCACTTTCCACGCAACGCCAATAAAAAAAATGATTATATCAAACGCGCAGAACATAGAATTTTTTTTTTGTTTTTTCAAGATGCACCCTCCGATAAGGGTGTGTTCCGGAACATTTAGAAGGTCTGCATTTTTTTGGGAGTCGCCTGTTGGGTCACTTTCCACGCAACGCCAATAAAAAAAATGATTATATCAAACGCGCAGAACATAGAATTTTTTTTGTTTTTTTTTTCAAGATTCACCCCCCGATAAGGGTGTCTTCCGGAACATTTAGAGGGTCGGTATTTTTTTTGGAGTCGCCTTGTGGGTCACTTTCCACGTAACGTCAATAAAAAAAATGATTATATCAAACGCGCAGAACTAAGAATTTTTTTTCGTTTTTTTTTCACGATTCACCCCCCGGTAAGGGTGTATTCCGGAACATTTACAGGGGCGGTATTTTTTTTGGAGTCGCCTTTTGGGCCACTTTCCACGCAACGCCAATAAAAAAAATGATTATATCAAACGCGTAGAACACAGAATTTTTTGTTTGTTTTTTTTCAAGATTCACCCCCCGATAAGGGTGTCTTCCGGAACATTTAGAGGGTCGGTATTTATTTTGGAGTCGCCTTTTGGGCCACTTTCCACGCAACGCCAATAAAAAAAATGATTATATCAAACGCGCAGAACATAGAATTTTTTTTCGTTTTTTTTCAAGATTCACCCCTCGGTAAGGGTGTATTCCGGAACATTTAGAGGGCCGGTACTTTTTTTGGAGTCGCCTTTTGGGCCACTTTCCACGCAACGCCAATAAAAAAAATGATTATATCAAACGCGCAGAACACAGAATTTTTTTTTGTTTTTTTTTAAAGATTCACCCCCCGATAAGGGTGTCTTCCGGAACATTTAGAGGGTCGGTATTTTTTTTGGAGTCGCCTTTTGGGCCACTTTCCACGCAACGCCAATAAAAAAAATGATTATATCAAACGCGCAGAACACAGAATTTTTTTTTGTTTTTTTTCAAGATTCACCCCCCGATAAGGGTGTGTTCCGGAACATTTAGAGGGCCGGTATTTTTTTGGGAGGCGCCTTTTGGGCCACTTTCCATGCAACGCCAATAAAAAAAATGATTATATCAAACGCGCAGGACATAGATTTTTTTTGTTGTTTTTTTTAGATTCATCCCCCGATGAGGGTGCGTTCCGGAACATTTAGAGGGTCGGTATTTTTTTTGGAGTCGCCTTTTGGGCCACTTTCCTCGCAACGCCAATAAAAAAAATGATTATATCAAACGCGCAGAACTTAGAATTTTTTTCGTTTTTTTCGAGATTCACCCCCCGATAAGGGTGTGTTCCGGAACATTTAGAAGGTCGGTATTTTTTTGGGGGGCGCCTTTAGGTCCACTGCCCACGCAACGCCAATAAAAAAAATGATTATATCAAACGTGCAGGACATAAAAATTTTTTTTTTGTTTTTTCATGATTCACCCCCCGATAAGGTTGTGTTCCCGAACATTTAGAGGGTCGGTATTTTTTTGGGAGGCGCCTTTTAGGCCACTTTCCACGCAACGCCAATAAAAAAAATGATTATATCAAACGCGCAGGACGTAGAATTTTTTTTTGTTTTTTTTTCAAGATTCACCCTCCGATAAAGGTGTGTTCCGGAACATTTAGAAGGTCGGTATTTTTTTGGGAGTCGCCTTTTGGGTCACTTTCCACGCAACGCCAATAAAAAAAATGATTATATCAAACGCGCAGAACATAGAATTTTTTTTCGTTTTTTTTTCAAGATTCACCCCCCGGTAAGGGTGTATTCCGGAACATTTAGAGGGCCGGTATTTTTTTTGGAGTCGCCTTTTGGGCCACTTTCCTCGCAACGCAGATAAAAAAAATGATTATATCAAACGCGCAGAACACAGAATTTTTTTTTGTTTTTTTCAAGATTCACCCCCCGATAAGGGTGTCTTCCGGAACATTTAGAGGGTCGGTATTTGTTTTGGAGTCGCCTTTTGGGCCACTTTCCACGCAACGCCAATAAAAAAAATGATTATATCAAACGCGCAGAACATAGAATTTTTTTTTGTTTTTTTCAAGATTCACCCCCCGATAAGGGTGTGTTCCGGAACATTTAGAGGGCCGGTATTTTTTTGGGAGGCGCCTTTTGGGCCACTTTCCACGCAACGCCAATAAAAAAAATGATTATATCAAACGCGCAGAACATAGAATTTTTTTTTCGTTTTTTTCAAGATTCACCCCCCGATAAGGGTGTGTTCCGGAACATTGAGAGGGCCGGTATTTTTTTGAAAGGCGCCTTTTGGGCCACTTTCCACGCAACGCCGATAAAAAATGATTATATCAAACGCGCAGGACATAGAATTTTTTTTTGTTTTTTCAAGATTCACCTCCCGATAAGGGTGTGTTCCGGAACATTTAGAGGGCCGGTATTTTTTTGGGAGGCGCCTTTTGGGCCACTTTCCACGCAACGCTAATAAAAAAAATGATTATATCAAACGCGCAGAACACAGAATTTTTTTTTGTTTTTTTCATGATTCACCTCCCGAAAAGGATGTCTTCCGGAACATTTAGAGGGTCGGTATTTTATTGGGAGGCGCCTTTTGGACCACTTTCCACGCAACGCCAACAAAAAAAATGATTATATCAAACGCGCAGGACATAGATTTTTTTTTTGTTTTTTTTTTCAAGATGCACCCTCCGATAAGGGTGTGTTCCGGAACATTTAGAAGGTCTGCATTTTTTTGGGAGTCGCCTTTTGGGTCACTTTCCACGCAACGCCAATAAAAAAAATGATTATATCAAACGCGCAGAACATAGAATTTTTTTTTGTTTTTTTTTTCAAGATTCACCCCCCGATAAGGGTGTCTTCCGGAACATTTAGAGGGTCGGTATTTTTTTTGGAGTCGCCTTGTGGGTCACTTTCCACGCAACGCCAATAAAAAAAATGATTATATCAAACGCGCAGAACTAAGAATTTTTTTTCGTTTTTTTTTCACGATTCACCCCCCGGTAAGGGTGTATTCCGGAACATTTAGAGGGCCGGTATTTTTTTTGGAGTCGCCTTTTGGGCCACTTTCCACGCAACGCCAATAAAAAAAATGATTATATCAAACGCGTAGAACACAGAATTTTTTGTTTGTTTTTTTTCAAGATTCACCCCCCGATAAGGGTGTCTTCCGGAACATTTAGAGGGTCGGTATTTATTTTGGAGTCGCCTTTTGGGCCACTTTCCACGCAACGCCAATAAAAAAAATGATTATATCAAACGCGCAGAACATAGAATTTTTTTTCGTTTTTTTTCAAGATTCACCCCTCGGTAAGGGTGTATTCCGGAACATTTAGAGGGCCGGTATTTTTTTTGGAGTCGCCTTTTGGGCCACTTTCCACGCAACGCCAATAAAAAAAATGATTATATCAAACGCGCAGAACACAGAATTTTTTTTTGTTTTTTTTTCAAGATTCACCCCCCGATAAGGGTGTCTCCCGGAACATTTAGAGGGTCGGTATTTTTTTTGGAGTCGCCTTTTGGGCCACTTTCCACGCAACGCCAATAAAAAAAATGATTATATGAAACGCGCAGAACATAGAATTTTTTTTTTGTTTTTTCAAGATTCACCCCCCGATAAGGGTGTGTTCCGGAACATTTAGAGGGCCGGTATTTTTTTGGGAGGCGCGTTTTGGACCACTTTCCACGCAACGCCAATAAAAAAAATGATTATATCAACCGCGCAGAACATTGCATTTTTTTTTCTTTCTTCAAGAATCACCCCCCGATACGGGTGTGTTCCGGAACATTTAGAGGGTCGGTATTTTTTTCGGAGTCGCCTTTTGGGCCAGTTTCCACGCAACGTCAATAAAAAAAATGATTATATCACACGCGCAGAACATGGAATTTTTTTTCGTTTTTTTCAAGATTCACCCCGTGATAAGGGTGTGTTCCGGAACATTTAGAGGGCCGGTATTTTTTTGGGAGGCGCCTTTTCGGCCACTTTCCACGCAACGCCGATAAAAAAAATGATTATATCAAACGCGCAGAACATAGAATTTTTTTTCGTTTTTTTCAAGGTTCACCCCCCGATAAGGGTGTGTTCCGGAACATTTAGACAGTCGGTATTTTTTTGGGGGGCGCCTTTAGGGCCACTTCCCACGCAACGCCAATAAAAAAAATGATTATATCAAACGCGCAGAACATAGAATTTTTTTTTGTTTTTTTTCAAGATCCACCCCCTTATAAGGGTGTCTTCCGGAACATTTAGAGTGTCGGTATTTTTTTGGGAGGCGCCTTTTGGGCCACTTTCCACGCAACGCCAATAAAAAAATGATTATATCAAACGCGCAGAACACAGAATTTTTTTTTGATCTTTTCAAGATTCACCCCCGATAAGGGTGTCTTCCGGAACATTTAGAGGGTCGGTATTTTTTTTGGAGTCGCCTTTTGGGCCACTTTCCACGCAACGCCAATAAAAAAAATGATTATATCAAACGCGCAGAACATAGAATTTTTTTTCGTTTTTTTCAAGGTTCACCCCCCGATAAGGGTGTGTTCCGGAACATTTAAACAGTCGGTATTTTTTTGGGGGGCGCCTTTAGGGCCACTTCCCACGCAACGCCAATAAAAAAAATGATTATATCAAACGCGCAGAACATAGAATTTTTTTTTCGTTTTTTTCAAGATTCACCCCCCGATAAGGGTGTGTTCCGGAACATTGAGAGGGCCGGTATTTTTTTGGAAGGCGCCTTTTGGGCCACTTTCCACGCAACGCCGATAAAAAATGATTATATCAAACGCGCAGGACATAGAATTTTTTTTTGTTTTTTCAAGATTCACCTCCCGATAAGGGTGTGTTCCGGAACATTTAGAGGGCCGGTATTTTTTTGGGAGGCGCCTTTTGGGCCACTTTCCACGCAACGCTAATAAAAAAAATGATTATATCAAACACGCAGAACACAGAATTTTTTTTTGTTTTTTTCATGATTCACCTCCCGAAAAGGATGTCTTCCGGAACATTTAGAGGGTCGGTATTTTTTTGGGAGGCGCCTTTTGGACCACTTTCCACGCAACGCCAATAAAAAAAATGATTATATCAAACGCGCAGGACATAGAATTTTTTTTTGTTTTTTTTTCAAGATGCACCCTCCGATAAGGGTGTGTTCCGGAACATTTAGAAGGTCGGTATTTTTTGGGGAGTCGCCTTTTGGGTCACTTTCCACGCAACGCCAATAAAAAAAATGATTATATCAAACACGCAGGACAGAGAATTTTTTTTTGTTTTTTCAAGATTCACCCCCCGATAAGGGTGTGTTCCGGAACATTTAGAGGGTCGGTATTTTTTTGGGAGGCGCCTTTTGGGCCACGTTCCACGCAACGCCAATAAAAAAAATGATTACATCAAACGCGCAGAACATAGAATTTTTTTTCGTTTTTTTCAAGATTCACCCCCCGATAAGGGTGTGTTCCGGAACATTTAGAGGGCCGGTATTTTTTTGGGAGGCGCCTTTTGGGCCACTTTCCACGCAATGCTAATAAAAAAAATGATTATATCAAACGCGCAGAACACAGAATTTTTTTTTGTTTTTTTCATGATTCACCTCCCGAAAAGGGTGTCTTCCGGAACATTTAGAGGGTCGGTATTTTTTTGGGAGGCGCCTTTTGGACCACTTTCCACGCAACGCCAATAAAAAAATGATTATATCAAACGCGCAGGACATAGAATTTTTTTTGTTTTTTTTTTCAAGATTCACCCCCCGATAAGGGTGTCTTCCGGAACATTTAGAGGGTCGGTATTTTTTTTGGAGTCGGCTTTTGGGCCACGTTCCACGCAACGCCAATAAAAAAAATGATTATATCAAACGCGCAGAACATAGAATTTTTTTTTTGTTTTTTCAAGATGCACCCTCCGATAAGGGTGTGTTCCGGAACATTTAGAAGGTCTGCATTTTTTTGGGAGTCGCCTTTTGGGTCACTTTCCACGCAACGCCAATAAAAAAAATGATTATATCAAACGCGCAGAACATAGAATTTTTTTTGTTTTTTTTTTTCAAGATTCACCCCCCGATAAGGGTGTCTTCCGGAACATTTAGAGGGTCGGTATTTTTTTTTGGAGTCGCCTTTTGGGCCACTTTCCACGCAACGCCAATAAAAAAAATGATTATATCAAACGCGCAGAACATAGAATTTTTTTTTTGTTTTTTCAAGGTTCACCCCCCGATAAGGGTGTGTTCCGGAACATTTAGAGGGCCGGTATTTTTTTGGGAGGCGCCTTTTGGGCCACTTTCCACGCAACGCCGATAAAAAAAATGATTATATCAAACGCGCAGGACATAGATTTTTTTTGTTGTTTTTTTTAGATTCATCCCCCGATGAGGGTGCGTTTCGGAACATTTAGACGGTCGGTATTTTTTTTGGAGTCGCCTTTTGGGCCACTTTCCTCGCAACGCCAATAAAAAAAATGATTATATCAAACGCGCAGAACACAGAATTTTTTTTTGTTTTTTTCAAGATTCACCCCCCGATAAGGGTGTCTTCCGGAACATTTAGAGGGTCGGTATTTTTTTGGGAGTCGCCTTGTGGGTCACTTTCCACGCAACGCCAATAAAAAAAATCATTATATCAAACGCGCAGAACTAAGAATTTTTTTTCGTTTTTTTTTCAAGATTCACCCCCCGGAAAGGGTGTATTCCGGAACATTTAGAGGGCCGGTATTTTTTTTGGAGTCGCCTTTCGGGCCACTTTCCACGCAACGCCAATAAAAAAAATGATTATATCAAACGCGTAGAACACAGAATTTTTTGTTTGTTTTTTTTCAAGATTCACCCTCCGATAAGGATGTCTTCCGGAACATTTAGAGGGTCGGTATTTATTTTGGAGTCGCCTTTTGGGCCACTTTCCACGCAACGCCAATAAAAAAAATGATTATATCAAACGCGCAGAACATAGAATTTTTTTTTTGTTTTTTCAAGGTTCACCCCCCGATAAGGGTGTGTTCCGGAACATTTAGAGGGCCGGTATTTTTTTGGGAGGCGCCTTTTGGGCCACTTTCCACGCAACGCCGATAAAAAAAATGATTATATCAAACGCGCAGGACATAGATTTTTTTTGTTGTTTTTTTTAGATTCATCCCCCGATGAGGGTGCGTTCCGGAACATTTAGACGGTCGGTATTTTTTTTGGAGTCGCCTTTTGGGCCACTTTCCTCGCAACGCCAATAAAAAAAATGATTATATCAAACGCGCAGAACACAGAATTTTTTTTTGTTTTTTTCAAGATTCACCCCCCGATAAGGGTGTCTTCCGGAACATTTAGAGGGTCGGTATTTTTTTGGGAGTCGCCTTGTGGGTCACTTTCCACGCAACGCCAATAAAAAAAATCATTATATCAAACGCGCAGAACTAAGAATTTTTTTTCGTTTTTTTTTCAAGATTCACCCCCCGGAAAGGGTGTATTCCGGAACATTTAGAGGGCCGGTATTTTTTTTGGAGTCGCCTTTCGGGCCACTTTCCACGCAACGCCAATAAAAAAAATGATTATATCAAACGCGTAGAACACAGAATTTTTTGTTTGTTTTTTTTCAAGATTCACCCTCCGATAAGGATGTCTTCCGGAACATTTAGAGGGTCGGTATTTATTTTGGAGTCGCCTTTTGGGCCACTTTCCACGCAACGCCAATAAAAATAATGATTATATCAAACGCGCAGAACATAGAATTTTTTTTTTGTTTTTTCAAGATTCACCCCCCGATAAGGGTGTGTTCCGGAACATTTAGAAGGACGGTATTTTTTTGGGAGGCGCCTTTTGGGCCACTTTCCACGCAACGCCAATAAAAAAAATGATTATATCAAACGCGCAGAACATAGAATTTTTTTCGTTTTTTTCAAGATTCACCTCCCGATAAGGGTGTGTTCCGGAACATTTAGAGGGCCGGTATTTTTTTGGGAGGCGCCTTTTGGGCCACTTTCCACGCAACGCCAATAATAAAATGATTATATCAAACGCGCAGAACACAGAATTTTTTTTTGTTTTTTTCATGATTCACCCCCCGATAAGGGTGTCTTCCGGAACATTTAGAGGGTCGGTATTTTTTTGGGAGGCGCCTTTTGGACCACTTTCCACGCAACGCCAATCAAAAAAATGATTATATCAAACGCGCAGGACATAGAATTCTTTTTTGTTTCAAGATTCACCCTCCGATAAGGGTGTGTTCCGGAACATTTAGAAGGTCGGTATTTTTTGGGGAGTCGCCTTTTGGGTCACTTTCCACGCAACGCCAATAAAAAAAATGATTATATCAAACGCGCAGGACATAGATTTTTTTTTGTTTTTTCAAGATTCACTCCCCGATAAGGGTGTGTTCCGGAACATTTAGAGGGTCGGTATTTTTTTGGGAGGCGCCTTTTGGGCCACGTTCCACGCAACGCCAATAAAAAAAATGATTACATCAAACGCGCAGAACATAGAATTTTTTTTCGTTTTTTTCAAGATTCACCCTCCGAAAAGGGTGTGTTCCGGAACATTTAGAGGGCCGGTATTTTTTTGGGAGGCGCGTTTTGGACCACTTTCCACGCAACGCCAATAAAAAAAATGATTATATCAAACGCGCAGAACATTGCATTTTTTTTCTTTCTTCAAGAATCACCCCCCGATAAGGGTGTGTTCCGGAACATTTAGAGGGTCGGTATTTTTTTCGGAGTCGCCTTTTGGGCCAGTTTCCACGCAACGTCAATACAAAAAATGATTATATCACACGCGCAGAACATGGAATTTTTTTTCGTTTTTTTCAAGATTCACCCCGTGATAAGGGTGTGTTCCGGAACATTTAGAGGGCCGGTATTTTTTTGGGAGGCGCCTTTTCGGCCACTTTCCATGCAACGCCGATAAAAAAAAATGATTATATCAAACGCGCAGAACACAGAATTTTTTTTTGTTTTTTTTCAAGATCCACCCCCTTATAAGGGTGTCTTCCGGAACATTTAGAGTGTCGGTATTTTTTTGGGAGGCGCCTTTTGGGCCACTTTACACGCAACGCCAATAAAAAAATGATTATATCAAACGCGCAGAACACAGAATTTTTTTTTTGATCTTTTCAAGATTCACCCCCGATAAGGGTGTCTTCCGGAACATTTAGAGGGTCGGTATTTTTTTTGGAGTCGCCTTTTGGGCCACTTTCCACGCAACGCCAATAAAAAAAATGATTATATCAAACGCGCAGAACATAGAATTTTTTTTCGTTTTTTTCAAGGTTCACCCCCCGATAAGGGTGTGTTCCGGAACATTTAGACAGTCGGTATTTTTTTGGGGGGCGCCTTTAGGGCCACTTCCCACGCAACGCCAATAAAAAAAATGATTATATCAAACGCGCAGAACATAGAATTTTTTTTTCGTTTTTTTCAAGATTCACCCCCCGATAAGGGTGTGTTCCGGAACATTGAGAGGGCCGGTATTTTTTTGAAAGGCGCCTTTTGGGCCACTTTCCACGCAACGCCGATAAAAAATGATTATATCAAACGCGCAGGACATAGAATTTTTTTTTGTTTTTTCAAGATTCACCTCCCGATAAGGGTGTGTTCCGGAACATTTAGAGGGCCGGTATTTTTTTGGGAGGCGCCTTTTGGGCCACTTTCCACGCAACGCTAATAAAAAAAATGATTATATCAAACGCGCAGAACACAGAATTTTTTTTTGTTTTTTTCATGATTCACCTCCCGAAAAGGATGTCTTCCGGAACATTTAGAGGGTCGGTATTTTATTGGGAGGCGCCTTTTGGACCACTTTCCACGCAACGCCAACAAAAAAAATGATTATATCAAACGCGCAGGACATAGATTTTTTTTTTGTTTTTTTTTTCAAGATGCACCCTCCGATAAGGGTGTGTTCCGGAACATTTAGAAGGTCTGCATTTTTTTGGGAGTCGCCTTTTGGGTCACTTTCCACGCAACGCCAATAAAAAAAATGATTATATCAAACGCGCAGAACATAGAATTTTTTTTTGTTTTTTTTTTTCAAGATTCACCCCCCGATAAGGGTGTCTTCCGGAACATTTAGAGGGTCGGTATTTTTTTTGGAGTCGCCTTGTGGGTCACTTTCCACGCAACGCCAATAAAAAAAATGATTATATCAAACGCGCAGAACTAAGAATTTTTTTTCGTTTTTTTTTCACGATTCACCCCCCGGTAAGGGTGTATTCCGGAACATTTAGAGGGCCGGTATTTTTTTTGGAGTCGCCTTTTGGGCCACTTTCCACGCAACGCCAATAAAAAAAATGATTATATCAAACGCGTAGAACACAGAATTTTTTGTTTGTTTTTTTTCAAGATTCACCCCCCGATAAGGGTGTCTTCCGGAACATTTAGAGGGTCGGTATTTATTTTGGAGTCGCCTTTTGGGCCACTTTCCACGCAACGCCAATAAAAAAAATGATTATATCAAACGCGCAGAACATAGAATTTTTTTTCGTTTTTTTTCAAGATTCACCCCTCGGTAAGGGTGTATTCCGGAACATTTAGAGGGCCGGTATTTTTTTTGGAGTCGCCTTTTGGGCCACTTTCCACGCAACGCCAATAAAAAAAATGATTATATCAAACGCGCAGAACACAGAATTTTTTTTTGTTTTTTTTTCAAGATTCACCCCCCGATAAGGGTGTCTCCCGGAACATTTAGAGGGTCGGTATTTTTTTTGGAGTCGCCTTTTGGGCCACTTTCCACGCAACGCCAATAAAAAAAATGATTATATGAAACGCGCAGAACATAGAATTTTTTTTTTGTTTTTTCAAGATTCACCCCCCGATAAGGGTGTGTTCCGGAACATTTAGAGGGCCGGTATTTTTTTGGGAGGCGCGTTTTGGACCACTTTCCACGCAACGCCAATAAAAAAAATGATTATATCAACCGCGCAGAACATTGCATTTTTTTTTCTTTCTTCAAGAATCACCCCCCGATACGGGTGTGTTCCGGAACATTTAGAGGGTCGGTATTTTTTTCGGAGTCGCCTTTTGGGCCAGTTTCCACGCAACGTCAATAAAAAAAATGATTATATCACACGCGCAGAACATGGAATTTTTTTTCGTTTTTTTCAAGATTCACCCCGTGATAAGGGTGTGTTCCGGAACATTTAGAGGGCCGGTATTTTTTTGGGAGGCGCCTTTTCGGCCACTTTCCACGCAACGCCGATAAAAAAAATGATTATATCAAACGCGCAGAACATAGAATTTTTTTTCGTTTTTTTCAAGGTTCACCCCCCGATAAGGGTGTGTTCCGGAACATTTAGACAGTCGGTATTTTTTTGGGGGGCGCCTTTAGGGCCACTTCCCACGCAACGCCAATAAAAAAAATGATTATATCAAACGCGCAGAACATAGAATTTTTTTTTGTTTTTTTTCAAGATCCACCCCCTTATAAGGGTGTCTTCCGGAACATTTAGAGTGTCGGTATTTTTTTGGGAGGCGCCTTTTGGGCCACTTTCCACGCAACGCCAATAAAAAAATGATTATATCAAACGCGCAGAACACAGAATTTTTTTTTGATCTTTTCAAGATTCACCCCCGATAAGGGTGTCTTCCGGAACATTTAGAGGGTCGGTATTTTTTTTGGAGTCGCCTTTTGGGCCACTTTCCACGCAACGCCAATAAAAAAAATGATTATATCAAACGCGCAGAACATAGAATTTTTTTTCGTTTTTTTCAAGGTTCACCCCCCGATAAGGGTGTGTTCCGGAACATTTAAACAGTCGGTATTTTTTTGGGGGGCGCCTTTAGGGCCACTTCCCACGCAACGCCAATAAAAAAAATGATTATATCAAACGCGCAGAACATAGAATTTTTTTTTCGTTTTTTTCAAGATTCACCCCCCGATAAGGGTGTGTTCCGGAACATTGAGAGGGCCGGTATTTTTTTGGAAGGCGCCTTTTGGGCCACTTTCCACGCAACGCCGATAAAAAATGATTATATCAAACGCGCAGGACATAGAATTTTTTTTTGTTTTTTCAAGATTCACCTCCCGATAAGGGTGTGTTCCGGAACATTTAGAGGGCCGGTATTTTTTTGGGAGGCGCCTTTTGGGCCACTTTCCACGCAACGCTAATAAAAAAAATGATTATATCAAACACGCAGAACACAGAATTTTTTTTTGTTTTTTTCATGATTCACCTCCCGAAAAGGATGTCTTCCGGAACATTTAGAGGGTCGGTATTTTTTTGGGAGGCGCCTTTTGGACCACTTTCCACGCAACGCCAATAAAAAAAATGATTATATCAAACGCGCAGGACATAGAATTTTTTTTTGTTTTTTTTTCAAGATGCACCCTCCGATAAGGGTGTGTTCCGGAACATTTAGAAGGTCGGTATTTTTTGGGGAGTCGCCTTTTGGGTCACTTTCCACGCAACGCCAATAAAAAAAATGATTATATCAAACACGCAGGACAGAGAATTTTTTTTTGTTTTTTCAAGATTCACCCCCCGATAAGGGTGTGTTCCGGAACATTTAGAGGGTCGGTATTTTTTTGGGAGGCGCCTTTTGGGCCACGTTCCACGCAACGCCAATAAAAAAAATGATTACATCAAACGCGCAGAACATAGAATTTTTTTTCGTTTTTTTCAAGATTCACCCCCCGATAAGGGTGTGTTCCGGAACATTTAGAGGGCCGGTATTTTTTTGGGAGGCGCCTTTTGGGCCACTTTCCACGCAATGCTAATAAAAAAAATGATTATATCAAACGCGCAGAACACAGAATTTTTTTTTGTTTTTTTCATGATTCACCTCCCGAAAAGGGTGTCTTCCGGAACATTTAGAGGGTCGGTATTTTTTTGGGAGGCGCCTTTTGGACCACTTTCCACGCAACGCCAATAAAAAAATGATTATATCAAACGCGCAGGACATAGAATTTTTTTTGTTTTTTTTTTCAAGATTCACCCCCCGATAAGGGTGTCTTCCGGAACATTTAGAGGGTCGGTATTTTTTTTGGAGTCGGCTTTTGGGCCACGTTCCACGCAACGCCAATAAAAAAAATGATTATATCAAACGCGCAGAACATAGAATTTTTTTTTGGTTTTTTCAAGATGCACCCTCCGATAAGGGTGTGTTCCGGAACATTTAGAAGGTCTGCATTTTTTTGGGAGTCGCCTTTTGGGTCACTTTCCACGCAACGCCAATAAAAAAAATGATTATATCAAACGCGCAGAACATAGAATTTTTTTTGTTTTTTTTTTTTCAAGATTCACCCCCCGATAAGGGTGTCTTCCGGAACATTTAGAGGGTCGGTATTTTTTTTTGGAGTCGCCTTTTGGGCCACTTTCCACGCAACGCCAATAAAAAAAATGATTATATCAAACGCGCAGAACATAGAATTTTTTTTTTGTTTTTTCAAGGTTCACCCCCCGATAAGGGTGTGTTCCGGAACATTTAGAGGGCCGGTATTTTTTTGGGAGGCGCCTTTTGGGCCACTTTCCACGCAACGCCGATAAAAAAAATGATTATATCAAACGCGCAGGACATAGATTTTTTTTGTTGTTTTTTTTAGATTCATCCCCCGATGAGGGTGCGTTCCGGAACATTTAGACGGTCGGTATTTTTTTTGGAGTCGCCTTTTGGGCCACTTTCCTCGCAACGCCAATAAAAAAAATGATTATATCAAACGCGCAGAACACAGAATTTTTTTTTGTTTTTTTCAAGATTCACCCCCCGATAAGGGTGTCTTCCGGAACATTTAGAGGGTCGGTATTTTTTTGGGAGTCGCCTTGTGGGTCACTTTCCACGCAACGCCAATAAAAAAAATCATTATATCAAACGCGCAGAACTAAGAATTTTTTTTCGTTTTTTTTTCAAGATTCACCCCCCGGAAAGGGTGTATTCCGGAACATTTAGAGGGCCGGTATTTTTTTTGGAGTCGCCTTTCGGGCCACTTTCCACGCAACGCCAATAAAAAAAATGATTATATCAAACGCGTAGAACACAGAATTTTTTGTTTGTTTTTTTTCAAGATTCACCCTCCGATAAGGATGTCTTCCGGAACATTTAGAGGGTCGGTATTTATTTTGGAGTCGCCTTTTGGGCCACTTTCCACGCAACGCCAATAAAAATAATGATTATATCAAACGCGCAGAACATAGAATTTTTTTTTTGTTTTTTCAAGATTCACCCCCCGATAAGGGTGTGTTCCGGAACATTTAGAAGGACGGTATTTTTTTGGGAGGCGCCTTTTGGGCCACTTTCCACGCAACGCCAATAAAAAAAATGATTATATCAAACGCGCAGAACATAGAATTTTTTTCGTTTTTTTCAAGATTCACCTCCCGATAAGGGTGTGTTCCGGAACATTTAGAGGGCCGGTATTTTTTTGGGAGGCGCCTTTTGGGCCACTTTCCACGCAACGCCAATAATAAAATGATTATATCAAACGCGCAGAACACAGAATTTTTTTTTGTTTTTTTCATGATTCACCCCCCGATAAGGGTGTCTTCCGGAACATTTAGAGGGTCGGTATTTTTTTGGGAGGCGCCTTTTGGACCACTTTCCACGCAACGCCAATCAAAAAAATGATTATATCAAACGCGCAGGACATAGAATTCTTTTTTGTTTTTTTTTTCAAGATTCACCCTCCGATAAGGGTGTGTTCCGGAACATTTAGAAGGTCGGTATTTTTTGGGGAGTCGCCTTTTGGGTCACTTTCCACGCAACGCCAATAAAAAAAATGATTATATCAAACGCGCAGGACATAGATTTTTTTTTGTTTTTTCAAGATTCACTCCCCGATAAGGGTGTGTTCCGGAACATTTAGAGGGTCGGTATTTTTTTGGGAGGCGCCTTTTGGGCCACGTTCCACGCAACGCCAATAAAAAAAATGATTACATCAAACGCGCAGAACATAGAATTTTTTTTCGTTTTTTTCAAGATTCACCCTCCGAAAAGGGTGTGTTCCGGAACATTTAGAGGGCCGGTATTTTTTTGGGAGGCGCGTTTTGGACCACTTTCCAAGCAACGCCAATAAAAAAAATGATTATATCAAACGCGCAGAACATTGCATTTTTTTTCTTTCTTCAAGAATCACCCCCCGATAAGGGTGTGTTCCGGAACATTTAGAGGGTCGGTATTTTTTTCGGAGTCGCCTTTTGGGCCAGTTTCCACGCAACGTCAATAAAAAAAATGATTATATCACACGCGCAGAACATGGAATTTTTTTTCGTTTTTTTCAAGATTCACCCCGTGATAAGGGTGTGTTCCGGAACATTTAGAGGGCCGGTATTTTTTTGGGAGGCGCCTTTTCGGCCACTTTCCACGCAACGCCGATAAAAAAAAATGATTATATCAAACGCGCAGAACACAGAATTTTTTTTTGTTTTTTTTCAAGATCCACCCCCTTATAAGGGTGTCTTCCGGAACATTTAGAGTGTCGGTATTTTTTTGGGAGGCGCCTTTTGGGCCACTTTACACGCAACGCCAATAAAAAAATGATTATATCAAACGCGCAGAACACAGAATTTTTTTTTTGATCTTTTCAAGATTCACCCCCGATAAGGGTGTCTTCCGGAACATTTAGAGGGTCGGTATTTTTTTTGGAGTCGCCTTTTGGGCCACTTTCCACGCAACGCCAATAAAAAAAATGATTATATCAAACGCGCAGAACATAGAATTTTTTTTCGTTTTTTTCAAGGTTCACCCCCCGATAAGGGTGTGTTCCGGAACATTTAGACAGTCGGTATTTTTTTGGGGGGCGCCTTTAGGGCCACTTCCCACGCAACGCCAATAAAAAAAATGATTATATCAAACGCGCAGAACATAGAATTTTTTTTTCGTTTTTTTCAAGATTCACCCCCCGATAAGGGTGTGTTCCGGAACATTGAGAGGGCCGGTATTTTTTTGAAAGGCGCCTTTTGGGCCACTTTCCACGCAACGCCGATAAAAAATGATTATATCAAACGCGCAGGACATAGAATTTTTTTTTGTTTTTTCAAGATTCACCTCCCGATAAGGGTGTGTTCCGGAACATTTAGAGGGCCGGTATTTTTTTGGGAGGCGCCTTTTGGGCCACTTTCCACGCAACGCTAATAAAAAAAATGATTATATCAAACGCGCAGAACACAGAATTTTTTTTTGTTTTTTTCATGATTCACCTCCCGAAAAGGATGTCTTCCGGAACATTTAGAGGGTCGGTATTTTATTGGGAGGCGCCTTTTGGACCACTTTCCACGCAACGCCAACAAAAAAAATGATTATATCAAACGCGCAGGACATAGATTTTTTTTTTGTTTTTTTTTTCAAGATGCACCCTCCGATAAGGGTGTGTTCCGGAACATTTAGAAGGTCTGCATTTTTTTGGGAGTCGCCTTTTGGGTCACTTTCCACGCAACGCCAATAAAAAAAATGATTATATCAAACGCGCAGAACATAGAATTTTTTTTTGTTTTTTTTTCAAGATTCACCCCCCGATAAGGGTGTCTTCCGGAACATTTAGAGGGTCGGTATTTTTTTTGGAGTCGCCTTGTGGGTCACTTTCCACGCAACGCCAATAAAAAAAATGATTATATCAAACGCGCAGAACTAAGAATTTTTTTTCGTTTTTTTTTCACGATTCACCCCCCGGTAAGGGTGTATTCCGGAACATTTAGAGGGCCGGTATTTTTTTTGGAGTCGCCTTTTGGGCCACTTTCCACGCAACGCGAATAAAAAAAATGATTATATCAAACGCGTAGAACACAGAATTTTTTGTTTGTTTTTTTTCAAGATTCACCCCCCGATAAGGGTGTCTTCCGGAACATTTAGAGGGTCGGTATTTATTTTGGAGTCGCCTTTTGGGCCACTTTCCACGCAACGCCAATAAAAAAAATGATTATATCAAACGCGCAGAACATAGAATTTTTTTTCGTTTTTTTTCAAGATTCACCCCTCGGTAAGGGTGTATTCCGGAACATTTAGAGGGCCGGTATTTTTTTTGGAGTCGCCTTTTGGGCCACTTTCCACGCAACGCCAATAAAAAAAATGATTATATCAAACGCGCAGAACACAGAATTTTTTTTTGTTTTTTTTTCAAGATTCACCCCCCGATAAGGGTGTCTCCCGGAACATTTAGAGGGTCGGTATTTTTTTTGGAGTCGCCTTTTGGGCCACTTTCCACGCAACGCCAATAAAAAAAATGATTATATGAAACGCGCAGAACATAGAATTTTTTTTTTGTTTTTTCAAGATTCACCCCCCGATAAGGGTGTGTTCCGGAACATTTAGAGGGCCGGTATTTTTTTGGGAGGCGCGTTTTGGACCACTTTCCACGCAACGCCAATAAAAAAAATGATTATATCAACCGCGCAGAACATTGCATTTTTTTTTCTTTCTTCAAGAATCACCCCCCGATACGGGTGTGTTCCGGAACATTTAGAGGGTCGGTATTTTTTTCGGAGTCGCCTTTTGGGCCAGTTTCCACGCAACGTCAATAAAAAAAATGATTATATCACACGCGCAGAACATGGAATTTTTTTTCGTTTTTTTCAAGATTCACCCCGTGATAAGGGTGTGTTCCGGAACATTTAGAGGGCCGGTATTTTTTTGGGAGGCGCCTTTTCGGCCACTTTCCACGCAACGCCGATAAAAAAAATGATTATATCAAACGCGCAGAATACAGAATTTTTTTTTGTTTTTTTTCAAGATCCACCCCCTTATAAGGGTGTCTTCCGGAACATTTAGAGTGTCGGTATTTTTTTGGGAGGCGCCTTTTGGGCCACTTTCCACGCAACGCCAATAAAAAAATGATTATATCAAACGCGCAGAACACAGAATTTTTTTTTGATCTTTTCAAGATTCACCCCCGATAAGGGTGTCTTCCGGAACATTTAGAGGGTCGGTATTTTTTTTGGAGTCGCCTTTTGGGCCACTTTCCACGCAACGCCAATAAAAAAAATGATTATATCAAACGCGCAGAACATAGAATTTTTTTTCGTTTTTTTCAAGGTTCACCCCCCGATAAGGGTGTGTTCCGGAACATTTAGACAGTCGGTATTTTTTTGGGGGGCGCCTTTAGGGCCACTTCCCACGCAACGCCAATAAAAAAAATGATTATATCAAACGCGCAGAACATAGAATTTTTTTTTCGTTTTTTTCAAGATTCACCCCCCGATAAGGGTGTGTTCCGGAACATTGAGAGGGCCGGTATTTTTTTGAAAGGCGCCTTTTGGGCCACTTTCCACGCAACGCCGATAAAAAATGATTATATCAAACGCGCAGGACATAGAATTTTTTTTTGTTTTTTCAAGATTCACCTCCCGATAAGGGTGTGTTCCGGAACATTTAGAGGGCCGGTATTTTTTTGGGAGGCGCCTTTTGGGCCACTTTCCACGCAACGCTAATAAAAAAAATGATTATATCAAACGCGCAGAACACAGAATTTTTTTTTGTTTTTTTCATGATTCACCTCCCGAAAAGGATGTCTTCCGGAACATTTAGAGGGTCGGTATTTTATTGGGAGGCGCCTTTTGGACCACTTTCCACGCAACGCCAACAAAAAAAATGATTATATCAAACGCGCAGGACATAGATTTTTTTTTTGTTTTTTTTTTCAAGATGCACCCTCCGATAAGGGTGTGTTCCGGAACATTTAGAAGGTCTGCATTTTTTTGGGAGTCGCCTTTTGGGTCACTTTCCACGCAACGCCAATAAAAAAAATGATTATATCAAACGCGCAGAACATAGAATTTTTTTTTGTTTTTTTTTCAAGATTCACCCCCCGATAAGGGTGTCTTCCGGAACATTTAGAGGGTCGGTATTTTTTTTGGAGTCGCCTTGTGGGTCACTTTCCACGCAACGCCAATAAAAAAAATGATTATATCAAACGCGCAGAACTAAGAATTTTTTTTCGTTTTTTTTTCACGATTCACCCCCCGGTAAGGGTGTATTCCGGAACATTTAGAGGGCCGGTATTTTTTTTGGAGTCGCCTTTTGGGCCACTTTCCACGCAACGCGAATAAAAAAAATGATTATATCAAACGCGTAGAACACAGAATTTTTTGTTTGTTTTTTTTCAAGATTCACCCCCCGATAAGGGTGTCTTCCGGAACATTTAGAGGGTCGGTATTTATTTTGGAGTCGCCTTTTGGGCCACTTTCCACGCAACGCCAATAAAAAAAATGATTATATCAAACGCGCAGAACATAGAATTTTTTTTCGTTTTTTTTCAAGATTCACCCCTCGGTAAGGGTGTATTCCGGAACATTTAGAGGGCCGGTATTTTTTTTGGAGTCGCCTTTTGGGCCACTTTCCACGCAACGCCAATAAAAAAAATGATTATATCAAACGCGCAGAACACAGAATTTTTTTTTGTTTTTTTTTCAAGATTCACCCCCCGATAAGGGTGTCTCCCGGAACATTTAGAGGGTCGGTATTTTTTTTGGAGTCGCCTTTTGGGCCACTTTCCACGCAACGCCAATAAAAAAAATGATTATATGAAACGCGCAGAACATAGAATTTTTTTTTTGTTTTTTCAAGATTCACCCCCCGATAAGGGTGTGTTCCGGAACATTTAGAGGGCCGGTATTTTTTTGGGAGGCGCGTTTTGGACCACTTTCCACGCAACGCCAATAAAAAAAATGATTATATCAACCGCGCAGAACATTGCATTTTTTTTTCTTTCTTCAAGAATCACCCCCCGATACGGGTGTGTTCCGGAACATTTAGAGGGTCGGTATTTTTTTCGGAGTCGCCTTTTGGGCCAGTTTCCACGCAACGTCAATAAAAAAAATGATTATATCACACGCGCAGAACATGGAATTTTTTTTCGTTTTTTTCAAGATTCACCCCGTGATAAGGGTGTGTTCCGGAACATTTAGAGGGCCGGTATTTTTTTGGGAGGCGCCTTTTCGGCCACTTTCCACGCAACGCCGATAAAAAAAATGATTATATCAAACGCGCAGAATACAGAATTTTTTTTTGTTTTTTTTCAAGATCCACCCCCTTATAAGGGTGTCTTCCGGAACATTTAGAGTGTCGGTATTTTTTTGGGAGGCGCCTTTTGGGCCACTTTCCACGCAACGCCAATAAAAAAATGATTATATCAAACGCGCAGAACACAGAATTTTTTTTTGATCTTTTCAAGATTCACCCCCGATAAGGGTGTCTTCCGGAACATTTAGAGGGTCGGTATTTTTTTTGGAGTCGCCTTTTGGGCCACTTTCCACGCAACGCCAATAAAAAAAATGATTATATCAAACGCGCAGAACATAGAATTTTTTTTCGTTTTTTTCAAGGTTCACCCCCCGATAAGGGTGTGTTCCGGAACATTTAAACAGTCGGTATTTTTTTGGGGGGCGCCTTTAGGGCCACTTCCCACGCAACGCCAATAAAAAAAATGATTATATCAAACGCGCAGAACATAGAATTTTTTTTTCGTTTTTTTCAAGATTCACCCCCCGATAAGGGTGTGTTCCGGAACATTGAGAGGGCCGGTATTTTTTTGGAAGGCGCCTTTTGGGCCACTTTCCACGCAACGCCGATAAAAAATGATTATATCAAACGCGCAGGACATAGAATTTTTTTTTGTTTTTTCAAGATTCACCTCCCGATAAGGGTGTGTTCCGGAACATTTAGAGGGCCGGTATTTTTTTGGGAGGCGCCTTTTGGGCCACTTTCCACGCAACGCTAATAAAAAAAAATGATTATATCAAACGCGCAGAACACAGAATTTTTTTTTGTTTTTTTCATGATTCACCTCCCGAAAAGGATGTCTTCCGGAACATTTAGAGGGTCGGTATTTTTTTGGGAGGCGCCTTTTGGACCACTTTCCACGCAACGCCAATAAAAAAAATGATTATATCAAACGCGCAGGACATAGAATTTTTTTTTGTTTTTTTTTCAAGATGCACCCTCCGATAAGGGTGTGTTCCGGAACATTTAGAAGGTCTGCATTTTTTTGGGAGTCGCCTTTTGGGTCACTTTCCACGCAACGCCAATAAAAAAAATGATTATATCAAACGCGCAGAACATAGAATTTTTTTTTGTTTTTTTTTTTCAAGATTCACCCCCCGATAAGGGTGTCTTCCGGAACATTTAGAGGGTCGGTATTTTTTTTTGGAGTCGCCTTGTGGGTCACTTTCCACGCAACGCCAATAAAAAAAATGATTATATCAAACGCGCAGAACTAAGAATTTTTTTTCGTTTTTTTTTCACGATTCACCCCCCGGTAAGGGTGTATTCCGGAACATTTAGAGGGCCGGTATTTTTTTTGGAGTCGCCTTTTGGGCCACTTTCCACGCAACGCCAATAAAAAAAATGATTATATCAAACGCGTAGAACACAGAATTTTTTGTTTGTTTTTTTTCAAGATTCACCCCCCGATAAGGGTGTCTTCCGGAACATTTAGAGGGTCGGTATTTATTTTGGAGTCGCCTTTTGGGCCACTTTCCACGCAACGCTAATAAAAAAAATGATTATATCAAACGCGCAGAACATAGAATTTTTTTTCGTTTTTTTTCAAGATTCACCCCTCGGTAAGGGTGTATTCCGGAACATTTAGAGGGCCGGTATTTTTTTTGGAGTCGCCTTTTGGGCCACTTTCCACGCAACGCCAATAAAAAAAATGATTATATCAAACGCGCAGAACACAGAATTTTTTTTTGTTTTTTTGTCAAGATTCACTCCCCGATAAGGGTGTCTCCCGGAACATTTAGAGGGTCGGTATTTTTTTTGGAGTCGCCTTTTGGGCCACTTTCCACGCAACGCCAATAAAAAAAATGATTATATCAAACGCGCAGAACACAGAATTTTTTTTTGTTTTTTTTCAAGATTCACCCCCCGATAAGGGTGTCTTCCGGAACATTTAGCGGGTCGGTATTTTTTTTGGAGTCGCCTTTTGGGCCACTTTCCACGCAACGCCAATAAAAAAAATGATTATATGAAACGCGCAGAACATAGAATTTTTTTTTTGTTTTTTCAAGATTCACCCCCCGATAAGGGTGTGTTCCGGAACATTTAGAGGCCCGGTATTTTTTTGGGAGGCGCGTTTTGGACCACTTTCCACGCAACGCCAATAAAAAAAATGATTATATCAACCGCGCAGAACATTGCATTTTTTTTTCTTTCTTCAAGAATCACCCCCCGATAAGGGTGTGTTCCGGAACATTTAGAGGGTCGGTATTTTTTTCGGAGTCGCCTTTTGGGCCAGTTTCCACGCAACGTCAATAAAAAAAATGATTATATCACACGCGCAGAACATCGAATTTTTTTTCGTTTTTTTTCAAGATTCACCCCGTGATAAGGGTGTGTTCCGGAACATTTAGAGGGCCGGTATTTTTTTGGGAGGCGCCTTTTGGACCACTTTCCACGCAACGCCAATAAAAAAAATGATTATATCAAACGCGCAGGACATAGAAATTTTTTTTTGTTTTTTCAAGATTCACCCCCCGATAAGGGTGTGTTCCGGAACATTTAGAGGGCCGGTATTTTTTTCGGAGGCGCCTTTTGGGCCACTTTCCACGCAACGCCAATAAAAAAATGATTATATCAAATGCGCAGTACATAGAATTTTTTTTTTTTTTGGTTTTTCAAGATTCACCCCCCGATGAGGGTGTGTTCCGGAACATTTAGAGGGTCGGTATTTTTTTTGGAGTCGCCTTTTGGGCCACATTCCACGCAACGCCAATAAAAAAAATGATTATATAAACGCGCAGAACATAGAATTTTTTTTCGTTTTTTTCAAGATTCACCTCCCGATAAGGGTGTGTTCCGGAACATTTAGAGGGCCGGTATTTTTTTGGGAGGCGCCTTTTGGGCCACTTTCCACGCAACGCCAATAAAAAAAATGATTATATCAAACGCGCAGAACACAGAATTTTTTTTTGTTTTTTTCATGATTCACCCCCCGATAAGGGTGTCTTCCGGAACATTTAGAGGGTCGGTATTTTTTTGGGAGGCGCCTTTTGGACCACTTTCCACGCAACGCCAATAAAAAAAATGATTATATCAAACGCGCAGGACATAGAATTCTTTTTTGTTTTTTTTTTCAAGATTCACCCTCCGATAAGGGTGTGTTCCGGAACATTTAGAAGGTCGGTATTTTTTGGGGAGTCGCCTTTTCGGTCACTTTCCACGCAACGCCAATAAAAAAAAATGATTATGTCAAACGCGCAGGACATAGAATTTTTTTTTGTTTTTTCAAGATTCACCCCCCGATAAGGGTGTGTTCGGAACATTTAGAGGGTCGGTATTTTTTTGGGAGGCGCCTTTTGGGCCACGTTCCACGCAACGCCAATAAAAAAAATGATTACATCAAACGCGCAGAACATAGAATTTTTTTCGTTTTTTTCAAGATTCACGCCCCGATAAGGGTGTGTTCCGGAACATTTAGAGGGCCGGTATTTTTTTGGGAGGCGCGTTTTGGGCCACGTTCCACGCAACGCCAATAAAAAAAATGATTATATCAAACGCGCAGAACATTGCATTTTTTTTTCTTTCTTCAAGATTCACCCCCCGATAAGGGTGTGTTCCGGAACATTTAGAGGGTCGGTATTTTTTTCGGAGTCGCCTTTTGGGCCAGTTTCCACGCAACGTCAATAAAAAAATGATTATATCACACCCGCAGAACATGGAATTTTTTTTCGTTTTTTTCAAGATTCACCCCCCGATAAGGGTGTGTTCCGGAACATTTAGAGGGCCGGTATTTTTTTGGGAGGCGCCTTTTGGGCCACTTTCCACGCAACGCCGATAAAAAAAATGATTATATCAAACGCGCAGGACATAGATTTTTTTTGTTGTTTTTTTTAGATTCATCCCCCGATGAGGGTGCGTTCCGGAACATTTAGAGGGTCGGTAATTTTTTTGGAGTCGCCTTTTGGGCCACTTTCCTCGCAACGCCAATAAAAAAAATGATTATATCAAACGCGCAGAACACAGAATTTTTTTTTGTTTTTTTCAAGATTCACCCACCGATAAGGGTGTCTTCCGGAACATTTAGAGGGTCGGTATTTTTTTGGGAGTCGCCTTGTGGGTCACTTTCCACGCAACGCCAATAAAAAAAAAATTATATCAAACGCGCAGAACTAAGAATTTTTTTTCGTTTTTTTTTCAAGATTCACCCCCCGATAAGGGTGTCTTCCGGAACATTTAGAGGGTCGGTATTTTTTTTGGAGTCGCCTTTTGGGCCACTTTCCACGCAACGCCAATAAAAAAAATGATTATATCAAACGCGCAGAACATAGAATTTTTTTTTTTGTTTTTTCAAGGTTCACCCCCCGATAAGGGTGTGTTCCGGAACATTTAGAGGGCCGGTATTTTTTTGGGAGGCGCCTTTTGGGCCGCTTTCCACGCAACGCCGATAAAAAAAATGATTATATCAAACGCGCAGGACATAGATTTTTTTTGTTGTTTTTTTTAGATTCATCCCCCGATGAGGGTGCGTTCCGGAACATTTAGACGGTCGGTATTTTTTTTGGAGTCGCCTTTTGGGCCACTTTCCTCGCAACGCCAATAAAAAAAATGATTATATCAAACGCGCAGAACACAGAATTTTTTTTTGTTTTTTTCAAGATTCACCCCCCGATAAGGGTGTCTTCCGGAACATTTAGAGGGTCGGTATTTTTTTGGGAGTCGCCTTGTGGGTCACTTTCCACGCAACGCCAATAAAAAAAATCATTATATCAAACGCGCAGAACTAAGAATTTTTTTTCGTTTTTTTTTCAAGATTCACCCCCCGGAAAGGGTGTATTCCGGAACATTTAGAGGGCCGGTATTTTTTTTGGAGTCGCCTTTCGGGCCACTTTCCACGCAACGCCAATAAAAAAAATGATTATATCAAACGCGTAGAACACAGAATTTTTTGTTTGTTTTTTTTCAAGATTCACCCTCCGATAAGGATGTCTTCCGGAACATTTAGAGGGTCGGTATTTATTTTGGAGTCGCCTTTTGGGCCACTTTCCACGCAACGCCAATAAAAAAAATGATTATATCAAACGCGCAGAACATAGAATTTTTTTTTTGTTTTTTCAAGATTCACCCCCCGATAAGGGTGTGTTCCGGAACATTTAGAAGGACGGTATTTTTTTGGGAGGCGCCTTTTGGGCCACTTTCCACGCAACGCCAATAAAAAAAATGATTATATCAAACGCGCAGAACATAGAATTTTTTTCGTTTTTTTCAAGATTCACCTCCCGATAAGGGTGTGTTCCGGAACATTTAGAGGGCCGGTATTTTTTTGGGAGGCGCCTTTTGGGCCACTTTCCACGCAACGCCAATAATAAAATGATTATATCAAACGCGCAGAACACAGAATTTTTTTTTGTTTTTTTCATGATTCACCCCCCGATAAGGGTGTCTTCCGGAACATTTAGAGGGTCGGTATTTTTTTGGGAGGCGCCTTTTGGACCACTTTCCACGCAACGCCAATCAAAAAAATGATTATATCAAACGCGCAGGACATAGAATTCTTTTTTGTTTTTTTTTTCAAGATTCACCCTCCGATAAGGGTGTGTTCCGGAACATTTAGAAGGTCGGTATTTTTTGGGGAGTCGCCTTTTGGGTCACTTTCCACGCAACGCCAATAAAAAAAATGATTATATCAAACGCGCAGGACATAGATTTTTTTTTGTTTTTTCAAGATTCACTCCCCGATAAGGGTGTGTTCCGGAACATTTAGAGGGTCGGTATTTTTTTGGGAGGCGCCTTTTGGGCCACGTTCCACGCAACGCCAATAAAAAAAATGATTACATCAAACGCGCAGAACATAGAATTTTTTTTCGTTTTTTTCAAGATTCACCCTCCGAAAAGGGTGTGTTCCGGAACATTTAGAGGGCCGGTATTTTTTTGGGAGGCGCGTTTTGGACCACTTTCCACGCAACGCCAATAAAAAAAATGATTATATCAAACGCGCAGAACATTGCATTTTTTTTCTTTCTTCAAGAATCACCCCCCGATAAGGGTGTGTTCCGGAACATTTAGAGGGTCGGTATTTTTTTCGGAGTCGCCTTTTGGGCCAGTTTCCACGCAACGTCAATAAAAAAAATGATTATATCACACGCGCAGAACATGGAATTTTTTTTCGTTTTTTTCAAGATTCACCCCGTGATAAGGGTGTGTTCCGGAACATTTAGAGGGCCGGTATTTTTTTGGGAGGCGCCTTTTGGGCCACTTTACACGCAACGCCAATAAAAAAATGATTATATCAAACGCGCAGAACACAGAATTTTTTTTTTGATCTTTTCAAGATTCACCCCCGATAAGGGTGTCTTCCGGAACATTTAGAGGGTCGGTATTTTTTTTGGAGTCGCCTTTTGGGCCACTTTCCACGCAACGCCAATAAAAAAAATGATTATATCAAACGCGCAGAACATAGAATTTTTTTTCGTTTTTTTCAAGGTTCACCCCCCGATAAGGGTGTGTTCCGGAACATTTAGACAGTCGGTATTTTTTTGGGGGGCGCCTTTAGGGCCACTTCCCACGCAACGCCAATAAAAAAAATGATTATATCAAACGCGCAGAACATAGAATTTTTTTTTCGTTTTTTTCAAGATTCACCCCCCGATAAGGGTGTGTTCCGGAACATTGAGAGGGCCGGTATTTTTTTGAAAGGCGCCTTTTGGGCCACTTTCCACGCAACGCCGATAAAAAATGATTATATCAAACGCGCAGGACATAGAATTTTTTTTTGTTTTTTCAAGATTCACCTCCCGATAAGGGTGTGTTCCGGAACATTTAGAGGGCCGGTATTTTTTTGGGAGGCGCCTTTTGGGCCACTTTCCACGCAACGCTAATAAAAAAAATGATTATATCAAACGCGCAGAACACAGAATTTTTTTTTGTTTTTTTCATGATTCACCTCCCGAAAAGGATGTCTTCCGGAACATTTAGAGGGTCGGTATTTTATTGGGAGGCGCCTTTTGGACCACTTTCCACGCAACGCCATCAAAAAAAATGATTATATCAAACGCGCAGGACATAGATTTTTTTTTTGTTTTTTTTTCAAGATGCACCCTCCGATAAGGGTGTGTTCCGGAACATTTAGAAGGTCTGCATTTTTTTGGGAGTCGCCTTTTGGGTCACTTTCCACGCAACGCCAATAAAAAAAATGATTATATCAAACGCGCAGAACATAGAATTTTTTTTTGTTTTTTTTTCAAGATTCACCCCCCGATAAGGGTGTCTTCCGGAACATTTAGAGGGTCGGTATTTTTTTTGGAGTCGCCTTGTGGGTCACTTTCCACGCAACGCCAATAAAAAAAATGATTATATCAAACGCGCAGAACTAAGAATTTTTTTTCGTTTTTTTTTCACGATTCACCCCCCGGTAAGGGTGTATTCCGGAACATTTAGAGGGCCGGTATTTTTTTTGGAGTCGCCTTTTGGGCCACTTTCCACGCAACGCGAATAAAAAAAATGATTATATCAAACGCGTAGAACACAGAATTTTTTGTTTGTTTTTTTTCAAGATTCACCCCCCGATAAGGGTGTCTTCCGGAACATTTAGAGGGTCGGTATTTATTTTGGAGTCGCCTTTTGGGCCACTTTCCACGCAACGCCAATAAAAAAAATGATTATATCAAACGCGCAGAACATAGAATTTTTTTTCGTTTTTTTTCAAGATTCACCCCTCGGTAAGGGTGTATTCCGGAACATTTAGAGGGCCGGTATTTTTTTTGGAGTCGCCTTTTGGGCCACTTTCCACGCAACGCCAATAAAAAAAATGATTATATCAAACGCGCAGAACACAGAATTTTTTTTTGTTTTTTTTTCAAGATTCACCCCCCGATAAGGGTGTCTCCCGGAACATTTAGAGGGTCGGTATTTTTTTTGGAGTCGCCTTTTGGGCCACTTTCCACGCAACGCCAATAAAAAAAATGATTATATGAAACGCGCAGAACATAGAATTTTTTTTTTGTTTTTTCAAGATTCACCCCCCGATAAGGGTGTGTTCCGGAACATTTAGAGGGCCGGTATTTTTTTGGGAGGCGCGTTTTGGACCACTGTCCACGCAACGCCAATAAAAAAAATGATTATATCAACCGCGCAGAACATTGCATTTTTTTTTCTTTCTTCAAGAATCACCCCCCGATACGGGTGTGTTCCGGAACATTTAGAGGGTCGGTATTTTTTTCGGAGTCGCCTTTTGGGCCAGTTTCCACGCAACGTCAATAAAAAAAATGATTATATCACACGCGCAGAACATGGAATTTTTTTTCGTTTTTTTCAAGATTCACCCCGTGATAAGGGTGTGTTCCGGAACATTTAGAGGGCCGGTATTTTTTTGGGAGGCGCCTTTTCGGCCACTTTCCACGCAACGCCGATAAAAAAAATGATTATATCAAACGCGCAGAACACAGAATTTTTTTTTGTTTTTTTTCAAGATCCACCCCCTTATAAGGGTGTCTTCCGGAACATTTAGAGTGTCGGTATTTTTTTGGGAGGCGCCTTTTGGGCCACTTTCCACGCAACGCCAATAAAAAAATGATTATATCAAACGCGCAGAACACAGAATTTTTTTTTGATCTTTTCAAGATTCACCCCCGATAAGGGTGTCTTCCGGAACATTTAGAGGGTCGGTATTTTTTTTGGAGTCGCCTTTTGGGCCACTTTCCACGCAACGCCAATAAAAAAAATGATTATATCAAACGCGCAGAACATAGAATTTTTTTTCGTTTTTTTCAAGGTTCACCCCCCGATAAGGGTGTGTTCCGGAACATTTAAACAGTCGGTATTTTTTTGGGGGGCGCCTTTAGGGCCACTTCCCACGCAACGCCAATAAAAAAAATGATTATATCAAACGCGCAGAACATAGAATTTTTTTTTCGTTTTTTTCAAGATTCACCCCCCGATAAGGGTGTGTTCCGGAACATTGAGAGGGCCGGTATTTTTTTGGAAGGCGCCTTTTGGGCCACTTTCCACGCAACGCCGATAAAAAATGATTATATCAAACGCGCAGGACATAGAATTTTTTTTTGTTTTTTCAAGATTCACCTCCCGATAAGGGTGTGTTCCGGAACATTTAGAGGGCCGGTATTTTTTTGGGAGGCGCCTTTTGGGCCACTTTCCACGCAACGCTAATAAAAAAAATGATTATATCAAACGCGCAGAACACAGAATTTTTTTTTGTTTTTTTCATGATTCACCTCCCGAAAAGGATGTCTTCCGGAACATTTAGAGGGTCGGTATTTTTTTGGGAGGCGCCTTTTGGACCACTTTCCACGCAACGCCAATAAAAAAAATGATTATATCAAACGCGCAGGACATAGAATTTTTTTTTGTTTTTTTTTCAAGATGCACCCTCCGATAAGGGTGTGTTCCGGAACATTTAGAAGGTCTGCATTTTTTTGGGAGTCGCCTTTTGGGTCACTTTCCACGCAACGCCAATAAAAAAAATGATTATATCAAACGCGCAGAACATAGAATTTTTTTTTGTTTTTTTTTTTCAAGATTCACCCCCCGATAAGGGTGTCTTCCGGAACATTTAGAGGGTCGGTATTTTTTTTGGAGTCGCCTTGTGGGTCACTTTCCACGCAACGCCAATAAAAAAAATGATTATATCAAACGCGCAGAACTAAGAATTTTTTTTCGTTTTTTTTTCACGATTCACCCCCCGGTAAGGGTGTATTCCGGAACATTTAGAGGGCCGGTATTTTTTTTGGAGTCGCCTTTTGGGCCACTTTCCACGCAACGCCAATAAAAAAAATGATTATATCAAACGCGTAGAACACAGAATTTTTTGTTTGTTTTTTTTCAAGATTCACCCCCCGATAAGGGTGTCTTCCGGAACATTTAGAGGGTCGGTATTTATTTTGGAGTCGCCTTTTGGGCCACTTTCCACGCAACGCTAATAAAAAAAATGATTATATCAAACGCGCAGAACATAGAATTTTTTTTCGTTTTTTTTCAAGATTCACCCCTCGGTAAGGGTGTATTCCGGAACATTTAGAGGGCCGGTATTTTTTTTGGAGTCGCCTTTTGGGCCACTTTCCACGCAACGCCAATAAAAAAAATGATTATATCAAACGCGCAGAACACAGAATTTTTTTCTGTTTTTTTGTCAAGATTCACTCCCCGATAAGGGTGTCTCCCGGAACATTTAGAGGGTCGGTATTTTTTTTGGAGTCGCCTTTTGGGCCACTTTCCACGCAACGCCAATAAAAAAAATGATTATATCAAACGCGCAGAACACAGAATTTTTTTTTGTTTTTTTTCAAGATTCACCCCCCGATAAGGGTGTCTTCCGGAACATTTAGCGGGTCGGTATTTTTTTTGGAGTCGCCTTTTGGGCCACTTTCCACGCAACGCCAATAAAAAAAATGATTATATGAAACGCGCAGAACATAGAATTTTTTTTTTGTTTTTTCAAGATTCACCCCCCGATAAGGGTGTGTTCCGGAACATTTAGAGGCCCGGTATTTTTTTGGGAGGCGCGTTTTGGACCACTTTCCACGCAACGGCAATAAAAAAAATGATTATATCAACCGCGCAGAACATTGCATTTTTTTTTCTTTCTTCAAGAATCACCCCCCGATAAGGGTGTGTTCCGGAACATTTAGAGGGCCGGTATTTTTTTGGGAGGCGCCTTTTGGGCCACTTTCCACGCAACGCCAATAAAAAAAATGATTATATCAAACGCGCAGAACACAGAATTTTTTTTTGTTTTTTTCATGATTCACCCCCCGATAAGGGTGTCTTCCGGAACATTTAGAGGGTCGGTATTTTTTTGGGAGGCGCCTTTTGGACCACTTTCCACGCAACGCCAATAAAAAAAATGATTATATCAAACGCGCAGGACATAGAATTCTTTTTTGTTTTTTTTTTCAAGATTCACCCTCCGATAAGGGTGTGTTCCGGAACATTTAGAAGGTCGGTATTTTTTGGGGAGTCGCCTTTTCGGTCACTTTCCACGCAACGCCAATAAAAAAAAATGATTATGTCAAACGCGCAGGACATAGAATTTTTTTTTGTTTTTTCAAGATTCACCCCCCGATAAGGGTGTGTTCGGAACATTTAGAGGGTCGGTATTTTTTTGGGAGGCGCCTTTTGGGCCACGTTCCACGCAACGCCAATAAAAAAAATGATTACATCAAACGCGCAGAACATAGAATTTTTTTCGTTTTTTTCAAGATTCACGCCCCGATAAGGGTGTGTTCCGGAACATTTAGAGGGCCGGTATTTTTTTGGGAGGCGCGTTTTGGGCCACGTTCCACGCAACGCCAATAAAAAAAATGATTATATCAAACGCGCAGAACATTGAATTTTTTTTTCTTTCTTCAAGATTCACCCCCCGATAAGGGTGTGTTCCGGAACATTTAGAGGGTCGGTATTTTTTTCGGAGTCGCCTTTTGGGCCAGTTTCCACGCAACGTCAATAAAAAAATGATTATATCACACCCGCAGAACATGGAATTTTTTTTCGTTTTTTTCAAGATGCACCCCCCGATAAGGGTGTGTTCCGGAACATTTAGAGGGCCGGTATTTTTTTGGGAGGCGCCTTTTGGGCCACTTTCCACGCAACGCCGATAAAAAAAATGATTATATCAAACGCGCAGGACATAGATTTTTTTTGTTGTTTTTTTTAGATTCATCCCCCGATGAGGGTGCGTTCCGGAACATTTAGAGGGTCGGTAATTTTTTTGGAGTCGCCTTTTGGGCCACTTTCCTCGCAACGCCAATAAAAAAAATGATTATATCAAACGCGCAGAACTAAGAATTTTTTTTCGTTTTTTTTTCACGATTCACCCCCCGGTAAGGGTGTATTCCGGAACATTTAGAGGGCCGGTATTTTTTTTGGAGTCGCCTTTTGGGCCACTTTCCACGCAACGCCAATAAAAAAAATGATTATATCAAACGCGTAGAACACAGAATTTTTTGTTTGTTTTTTTTCAAGATTCACCCCCCGATAAGGGTGTCTTCCGGAACATTTAGAGGGTCGGTATTTATTTTGGAGTCGCCTTTTGGGCCACTTTCCACGCAACGCTAATAAAAAAAATGATTATATCAAACGCGCAGAACATAGAATTTTTTTTCGTTTTTTTTCAAGATTCACCCCTCGGTAAGGGTGTATTCCGGAACATTTAGAGGGCCGGTATTTTTTTTGGAGTCGCCTTTTGGGCCACTTTCCACGCAACGCCAATAAAAAAAATGATTATATCAAACGCGCAGAACACAGAATTTTTTTTTGTTTTTTTGTCAAGATTCACTCCCCGATAAGGGTGTCTCCCGGAACATTTAGAGGGTCGGTATTTTTTTTGGAGTCGCCTTTTGGGCCACTTTCCACGCAACGCCAATAAAAAAAATGATTATATCAAACGCGCAGAACACAGAATTTTTTTTTGTTTTTTTTCAAGATTCACCCCCCGATAAGGGTGTCTTCCGGAACATTTAGCGGGTCGGTATTTTTTTTGGAGTCGCCTTTTGGGCCACTTTCCACGCAACGCCAATAAAAAAAATGATTACATCAAACGCGCAGAACATAGAATTTTTTTCGTTTTTTTCAAGATTCACGCCCCGATAAGGGTGTGTTCCGGAACATTTAGAGGGCCGGTATTTTTTTGGGAGGCGCGTTTTGGGCCACGTTCCACGCAACGCCAATAAAAAAAATGATTATATCAAACGCGCAGAACATTGAATTTTTTTTTCTTTCTTCAAGATTCACCCCCCGATAAGGGTGTGTTCCGGAACATTTAGAGGGTCGGTATTTTTTTCGGAGTCGCCTTTTGGGCCAGTTTCCACGCAACGTCAATAAAAAAATGATTATATCACACCCGCAGAACATGGAATTTTTTTTCGTTTTTTTCAAGATTCACCCCCCGATAAGGGTGTGTTCCGGAACATTTAGAGGGCCGGTATTTTTTTGGGAGGCGCCTTTTGGGCCACTTTCCACGCAACGCCGATAAAAAAAATGATTATATCAAACGCGCAGGACATAGATTTTTTTTGTTGTTTTTTTTAGATTCATCCCCCGATGAGGGTGCGTTCCGGAACATTTAGAGGGTCGGTAATTTTTTTGGAGTCGCCTTTTGGGCCACTTTCCTCGCAACGCCAATAAAAAAAATGATTATATCAAACGCGCAGAACACAGAATTTTTTTTTGTTTTTTTCAAGATTCACCCACCGATAAGGGTGTCTTCCGGAACATTTAGAGGGTCGGTATTTTTTTGGGAGTCGCCTTGTGGGTCACTTTCCACGCAACGCCAATAAAAAAAAAATTATATCAAACGCGCAGAACTAAGAATTTTTTTTCGTTTTTTTTTCAAGATTCACCCCCCGATAAGGGTGTCTTCCGGAACATTTAGAGGGTCGGTATTTTTTTTGGAGTCGCCTTTTGGGCCACTTTCCACGCAACGCCAATAAAAAAAATGATTATATCAAACGCGCAGAACATAGAATTTTTTTTTTGTTTTTTCAAGGTTCACCCCCCGATAAGGGTGTGTTCCGGAACATTTAGAGGGCCGGTATTTTTTTGGGAGGCGCCTTTTGGGCCGCTTTCCACGCAACGCCGATAAAAAAAATGATTATATCAAACGCGCAGGACATAGATTTTTTTTGTTGTTTTTTTTAGATTCATCCCCCGATGAGGGTGCGTTCCGGAACATTTAGACGGTCGGTATTTTTTTTGGAGTCGCCTTTTGGGCCACTTTCCTCGCAACGCCAATAAAAAAAATGATTATATCAAACGCGCAGAACACAGAATTTTTTTTTGTTTTTTTCAAGATTCACCCCCCGATAAGGGTGTCTTCCGGAACATTTAGAGGGTCGGTATTTTTTTGGGAGTCGCCTTGTGGGTCACTTTCCACGCAACGCCAATAAAAAAAATCATTATATCAAACGCGCAGAACTAAGAATTTTTTTTCGTTTTTTTTTCAAGATTCACCCCCCGGTAAGGGTGTATTCCGGAACATTTAGAGGGCCCGTATTTTTTTTGGAGTCGCCTTTTGGGCCACTTCCACGCAACGCCAATAAAAAAAATGATTATATCAAACGCGTAGAACACAGAATTTTTTGTTTGTTTTTTTTCAAGATTCACCCCCCGATAAGGGTGTCTTCCGGAACATTTAGAGGGTCGGTATTTATTTTGGAGTCGCCTTTTGGGCCACTTTCCACGCAACGCCAATAAAAAAAATGATTTTATCAAACGCGCAGAACATAGAATTTTTTTTTTGTTTTTTCAAGATTCACCCCCCAATAAGGGTGTGTTCCGGAACATTTAGAAGGCCGGTATTTTTTTGGGAGGCGCCTTTTGGGCCACTTTCCACGCAACGCCAATAGAAAAAATGATTATATCAAACGCGCAGAACATAGAATTTTTTTTCGTTTTTTTCAAGATTCACCTCCCGATAAGGGTGTGTTCCGGAACATTTAGAGGGCCGGTATTTTTTTGGGAGGCGCCTTTTGGGCCACTTTCCACGCAACGCCAATAAAAAAATGATTATATCAAACGCGCAGAACACAGAATTTTTTTTTGTTTTTTTCATGATTCACCCCCCGATAAGGGTGTCTTTCGGAACATTTAGAGGGTCGGTATTTTTTTGGGAGGCGCCTTTTGGACCACTTTCCACGCAACGCCAATAAAAAAAAATGATTATATCAAACGCGCAGGACATAGAATTCTTTTTTTTTTTTTTTTCAAGATTCACCCTCCGATAACGGTGTGTTCCGGAACATTTAGAAGGTCGGTATTTTTTGGGGAGTCGCCTTTTGGGTCACTTTCCACGCAACGCCAATAAAAAAAATGATTATATCAAACGCGCAGGACATCGAATTTTTTTTGTTTTTTCAAGATTCACCCCCCGATAAGGGTGTGTTCCGGAACATTCAGAGGGTCGGTATTTTTTTGGGAAGCGCCTTTTGGGCCACGTTCCACGCAACGCCAATAAAAAAAATGATTACATCAAACCCGCAGAACATAGAATTTTTTTTCGTTTGTTTCAAGATTCACCCCCCGATAAGGGTGTGTTCCGGAACATTTAGAGGGCCGGTATTTTTTTGGGAGCCGCGTTTTGGGCCACTTTCCACGCAACGCCAATAAAAAAAATGATTATATCAAACGCGCAGAACATTGAATTTTTTTTTCTTTCTTCAAGATTCACCCCCCGATAAGGGTGTGTTCCGGAACATTTAGACGGTCGGTATTTTTTTCGGAGTCGCCTTTTGGGCCAGTTTCCACGCAACGTCAATAAAAAAAATGATTATATCACACGCGCAGAACATGGAATTTTTTTTCGTTTTTTTCAAGATTCACCCCGTGATAAGGGTGTGTTCCGGAACATTTAGAGGGCCGGTATTTTTTTGGGAGGCGCCTTTTGGGCCACTTTCCACGCAACGCCGATAAAAAAAATGATTATATCAAACGCGCAGAACACAGATTTTTTTTTTGTTTTTTTTCAAGATTCACCCCCTTATAAGGGTGTCTTCCGGAACATTTAGAGTGTCGGTATTTTTTTGGGAGGCGCCTTTTGGGCCACTTTCCACGCAACGCCAATAAAAAAAATGATTATATCAAACGCGCAGAACACAGAATTTTTTTTTGATCTTCTCAAGATTCACCCCCGATAAGGGTGTCTTCCGGAACATTTAGAGGGTCGGTATTTTTTTTGGAGTCGCCTTTTGGGCCACTTTCCACGCAACGCCAATAAAAAAAATGATTATATCAAACGCGCAGAACATAGAATTTTTTTTCGTTTTTTTCAAGGTTCACCCCCCGTTAAGGGTGTGTTCCGGAACATTTAGACAGTCGGTATTTTTTTGGGGGGCGCCTTTAGGGCCACTTCCCACGCAACGCCAATAAAAAAAATGATTATATCAAACGCGCAGAACATAGAATTTTTTTTTCGTTTTTTTCAAGATTCGCCCCCCGATAAGGGTGTGTTCCGGAACATTGAGAGGGCCGGTATTTTTTTGGAAGGCGCCTTTTGGGTCACTTTCCACGCAACGCCGATAAAAAAATGATTATATCAAACGCGCAGGACATAGAATTTTTTTTTGTTGTTTCAAGATTCACCTCCCGATAAGGGTGTGTTCCGGAACATTTAGAGGGCCGGTATTTTTTTGGGAGGCGCCTATTGGGCCACTTTCCACGCAACGCTAATAAAAAAAATGATTATATCAAACGCGCAGAACACAGAATTTTTTTTGTTTTTTTCATGATTCATCTCCCGAAAAGGGTGTCTTCCGGAACATTTAGAGGGTCGGTATTTTTTTGGGAGGCGCCTTTTGGACCACTTTCCACGCAACGCCAATAAAAAAAATGATTATATCAAACGCGCAGGACATAGAATTCTTTTTTGTTTTTTTTTCAAGATTCACCCTCCGATAAGGGTGTGTTCCGGAACATTTAGAAGGTCGGTATTTTTTGGGGAGTCGCCTTTTGGGTCACTTTCCACGCAACGCCAATAAAAAAAATGATTATATCAAACGCGCAGGACATAGAATTTTTTTTTGTTTTTTCAAGATTCACCCCCCGATAAGGGTGTGTTCCGGAACATTTAGAGGGTCGGTATTTTTTTGGGAGGCGCCTTTTGGGCCACGTTCCACGCAACGCCAATAAAAAAAATGATTACATCAAACGCGCAAAACATAGAATTTTTTTTCGTTTTTTTCAAGATTCACCCCCCGATAAGGGTGTGTTCCGGAACATTTAGAGGGCCGGTATTTTTTTGGGAGGCGCGTTTTGGGCCACTTTCCACGCAACGCCAATAAAAAAAATGATTATATCAAACGCGCAGAACATTGAATTTTTTTTTCTTTCTTCAAGATTCACCCCCCGATAAGGGTGTGTTCCGGCACATTTAGAGGGTCGGTATTTTTTTCGGAGTCGCCTTTTGGGCCAGTTTCCACGGAACGTCAATAAAAAAAATGATTATATCACACGCGCAGAACATGGCATTTTTTTTCGTTTTTTTCAAGATTCACCCCGTGATAAGGGTGTGTTCCGGAACATTTAGAGGGCCGGTATTTTTTTGGGAGGCGCCTTTTGGGCCACTTTCCACGCAACGCCGATAAAAAAAATGATTATATCAAACGCGCAGAACACAGAATTTTTTTTTTTTTTTTTCAAGATTCACCCCCTTATAAGGGTGTCTTCCGGAACATTTAGAGTGTCGGTATTTTTTCGGGAGGCGCCTTTTGGGCCACTTTCCACGCAACGCCAATAAAAAAAATGATTATATCAAACGCGCAGAACACAGAATTTTTTTTTTGATCTTTTCAAGATTCACCCCCGATAAGGGTGTCTTCCGGAACATTTAGAGGGTCGGTATGTTTTTTGGAGTCGCCTTTTGGTCCACTTTCCACGCAACGCTAATAAAAAAAAATGATTATATCAAACGCGCAGAACACAGAATTTTTTTTTGTTTTTTTCATGATTCACCTCCCGAAAAGGGTGTCTTCCGGAACATTTAGAGGGTCGGTATTTTTTTGGGAGGCGCCTTTTGGACCACTTTCCACGCAACGCCAATAAAAAAATGATTATATCAAACGCGCAGGACATAGAATTTTTTTTTGTTTTTTTTTCAAGATGCACCCTCCGATAAGGTTGTGTTCCGGAACATTTAGACGGTCTGCATTTTTTTGGGAGTCGCCTTTTGGTTCACTTTCCACGCAACGCCAATAAAAAAAATGATTATATCAAACGCGCAGAACATAGAATTTTTTTTGTTTTTTTTTCAAGATTCACCCCCCGATAAGGGTGTCTTCCGGAACATTTAGAGGGTCGGTATTTTTTTTTGAGTCGCCTTTTGGGCCACTTTCCACCCAACGCCAATAAAAAAAATGATTATATCAAACGCGCAGAACATAGAATTTTTTTTTGTTTTTTCAAGGTTCACCCGCCGATAAGGGTGTGTTCCGGAACATTTAGAGGGCCGGTATTTTTTTGGGAGGCGCCTTTTGGGCCACTTTCCACGCAACGCCAATAAAAAAAATGATTATATCAAACGCGCAGAACACAGATTTTTTTTTTGTTTTTTTCAAGATTCACCCCCCGATAAGGGTGTCTTCCGGAACATTTAGAGGGTCGGTATTTTTTTGGGAGTCGCCTTGTGGGTCACTTTCCACGCAACGCCAATAAAAAAAATCATTATATCAAACGCGCAGAACTAAGAATTTTTTTTCGTTTTTTTTTCAAGATTCACCCCCCGGTAAGGGTGTATTCCGGAACATTTAGAGGGCCGGTATTTTTTTTGGAGTCGCCTTTCGGGCCACTTTCCACGCAACGCCAATAAAAAAAATGATTATATCAAACGCGTAGAACACAGAATTTTTTGTTTGTTTTTTTTCAAGATTCACCCCCCGATAAGGGTGTCTTCCGGAACATTTAGAGGGTCGGTATTTATTTTGGAGTCGCCTTTTGGGCCACTTTCCACGCAACGCCAATAAAAAAAATGATTATATCAAACGCGCAGGACATAGAATTTTTTTTTGTTTTTTCAAGATTCACCCCCCGATAAGGGTGTGTTCCGGAACATTTAGAGGGTCGGTATTTTTTTGGGAGGCGCCTTTTGGGCCACGTTCCACGCAACGCCAATAAAAAAAATGATTACATCAAACGCGCAGAACATAGAATTTTTTTTCGTTTTTTTCAAGATTCACCCCCCGATAAGGGTGTGTTCCGGAACATTTAGAGGGCCGGTATTTTTTTGGGAGGCGCGTTTTGGGCCACTTTCCACGCAACGCCAATAAAAAAAATGATTATATCAAACGCGCAGAACATTGAATTTTTTTTTCTTTCTTCAAGATTCACCCCCCGATAAGGGTGTGTTCCGGCACATTTAGAGGGTCGTTATTTTTTTCGGAGTCGCCTTTTGGGCCAGTTTCCACGGAACGTCAATAAAAAAAATGATTATATCACACGCGCAGAACATGGCATTTTTTTTCGTTTTTTTCAAGATTCACCCCGTGATAAGGGTGTGTTCCGGAACATTTAGAGGGCCGGTATTTTTTTGGGAGGCGCCTTTTGGGCCACTTTCCACGCAACGCCGATAAAAAAAATGATTATATCAAACGCGCAGAACACAGAATTTTTTTTTTTTTTTTTCAAGATTCACCCCCTTATAAGGGTGTCTTCCGGAACATTTAGAGTGTCGGTATTTTTTCGGGAGGCGCCTTTTGGGCCACTTTCCACGCAACGCCAATAAAAAAAATGATTATATCAAACGCGCAGAACACAGAATTTTTTTTTTGATCTTTTCAAGATTCACCCCCGATAAGGGTGTCTTCCGGAACATTTAGAGGGTCGGTATGTTTTTTGGAGTCGCCTTTTGGTCCACTTTCCACGCAACGCTAATAAAAAAAAATGATTATATCAAACGCGCAGAACACAGAATTTTTTTTTGTTTTTTTCATGATTCACCTCCCGAAAAGGGTGTCTTCCGGAACATTTAGAGGGTCGGTATTTTTTTGGGAGGCGCCTTTTGGACCACTTTCCACGCAACGCCAATAAAAAAATGATTATATCAAACGCGCAGGACATAGAATTTTTTTTTGTTTTTTTTTCAAGATGCACCCTCCGATAAGGTTGTGTTCCGGAACATTTAGACGGTCTGCATTTTTTTGGGAGTCGCCTTTTGGTTCACTTTCCACGCAACGCCAATAAAAAAAATGATTATATCAAACGCGCAGAACATAGAATTTTTTTTGTTTTTTTTTCAAGATTCACCCCCCGATAAGGGTGTCTTCCGGAACATTTAGAGGGTCGGTATTTTTTTTTGAGTCGCCTTTTGGGCCACTTTCCACCCAACGCCAATAAAAAAAATGATTATATCAAACGCGCAGAACATAGAATTTTTTTTTGTTTTTTCAAGGTTCACCCGCCGATAAGGGTGTGTTCCGGAACATTTAGAGGGCCGGTATTTTTTTGGGAGGCGCCTTTTGGGCCACTTTCCACGCAACGCCAATAAAAAAAATGATTATATCAAACGCGCAGAACACAGATTTTTTTTTTGTTTTTTTCAAGATTCACCCCCCGATAAGGGTGTCTTCCGGAACATTTAGAGGGTCGGTATTTTTTTGGGAGTCGCCTTGTGGGTCACTTTCCACGCAACGCCAATAAAAAAAATCATTATATCAAACGCGCAGAACTAAGAATTTTTTTTCGTTTTTTTTTCAAGATTCACCCCCCGGTAAGGGTGTATTCCGGAACATTTAGAGGGCCGGTATTTTTTTTGGAGTCGCCTTTCGGGCCACTTTCCACGCAACGCCAATAAAAAAAATGATTATATCAAACGCGTAGAACACAGAATTTTTTGTTTGTTTTTTTTCAAGATTCACCCCCCGATAAGGGTGTCTTCCGGAACATTTAGAGGGTCGGTATTTATTTTGGAGTCGCCTTTTGGGCCACTTTCCACGCAACGCCAATAAAAAAAATGATTATATCAAACGCGCAGAACATAGAATTTTTTTTTGTTTTTTCAAGATTCACCCCCCGATAAGGGTGTGTTCCGGAACATTTAGAAGGCCGGTATTTTTTTGGGAGGCGCCTTTTGGGCCACTTTCCACGCAACGCCAATAAAAAAAATGATTATATCAAACGCGCAGAACATAGAATTTTTTTTCGTTTTTTTCAAGATTCACCTCCCGATAAGGGTGTGTTCCGGAACATTTATCGGGCCGGTATTTTTTTGGGAGGCGCCTTTTGGGCCACTTTCCACGCAACGCCAATAAAAAAATGATTATATCAAACGCGCAGAACACAGAATTTTTTTTTGTTTTTTTCATAATTCACCCCCCGATAAGGGTGTCTTCCGGAACATTTAGAGGGTCGATATTTTTTTGGGAGGCGCCTTTTGGACCACTTTCCACGCAACGCCAATCAAAAAAATGATTATATCAAACGCGCAGGACATAGAATTCTTTTTTGTTTTTATTTCAAGATTCACCCTCCGATAAGGGTGTGTTCCGGAACATTTAGAAGGTCGGTATTTTTTGGGGAGTCGCCTTTTGGGTCACTTTCCACGCAACGCCAATAAAAAAAATGATTATATCAAACGCGCAGGACATAGATTTTTTTTTGTTTTTTCAAGATTCACTCCCCGATAAGGGTGTGTTCCGGAACATTTAGAGGGTCGGTATTTTTTTGGGAGGCGCCTTTTGGGCCACGTTCCACGCAACGCCAATAAAAAAAATGATTACATCAAACGCGCAGAACATATAATTTTTTTTCGTTTTTTTCAAGATTCACCCCCCGATAAGGGTGTGTTCCGGAACATTTAGAGGGCCGGTATTTTTTTGGGAGGCGCCTCTTGGGCCACTTTCCACGCAACGCCAATAAAAAAAATGATTATATCAAACGCGCAGAACATTGAATTTTTTTTTCTTTCTTCAAGATTCACCCCCCGATAAGGGTGTGTTCCGGAACATTTAGAGGGTCGGTATTTTTTTCGGAGTCGCCTTTTGGGCCAGTTTCCACGCAACGTCAATAAAAAAAATGATTATATCACACGCGCAGAACATGGAATTTTTTTTCGTTTTTTTCAAGATTCACCCCGTGATAAGGGTGTGTTCCGGAACATTTAGAGGGCCGGTATTTTTTTTGGAGGCGCCTTTTGGGCCACTTTCCACGCAACGCCGATAAAAAAAATGATTATATCAAACGCGCAGAACACAGAATTTTTTTTTGTTTTTTTTCAAGATTCACCCCCTTATAAGGGTGTCTTCCGGAACATTTAGAGTGTCGGTATTTTTTTGGGAGGCGCCTTTTGGGCCACTTTCCACGCAACGCCAATAAAAAAATGATTATATCAAACGCGCAGAACACAGAATTTTTTTTTGATCTTTTCAAGATTCACCCCCGATAAGGGTGTCTTCCGGAACATTTAGAGGGTCGGTATTTTTTTGGGAGTCGCCTTGTGGGTCACATTCCACGCAACGCCAATAAAAAAAATCATTATATCAAACGCGCAGAACTAAGAATTTTTTTTCGTTTTTTTTTCAAGATTCACCCCCCGGTAAGGGTGTATTCCGGAACATTTAGAGGGCCGGTATTTTTTTTGGAGTCGCCTTTTGGGCCACTTCCACGCAACGCCAATAAAAAAATGATTATATCAAACGCGTAGAACACAGAATTTTTTGTTTGTTTTTTTTCAAGATTCACCCCCCGATAAGGGTGTCTTCCGGAACATTTAGAGGGTCGGTATTTATTTTGGAGTCGCCTTTTGGGCCACTTTCCACGCAACGCCAATAAAAAAAATGATTATATCAAACGCGCAGAACATAGAATTTTTTTTTTGTTTTTTCAAATTCACCCCCCAATAAGGGTGTGTTCCGGAACATTTAGAAGGCCGGTATTTTTTTGGGAGGCGCCTTTTGGGCCACTTTCCACGCAACGCCAATAAAAAAAATGATTATATCAAACGCGCAGAACATAGAATTTTTTTTCGTTTTTTTCAAGATTCACCTCCCGATAAGGGTGTGTTCCGGAACACTTAGAGGGCCGGTATTTTTTTGGGAGGCGCCTTTTGGGCCACTTTCTACGCAACGCCAATAAAAAAATGATTATATCAAACGCGCAGAACACAGAATTTTTTTTTGTTTTTTTCATGATTCACCCCCCGATAAGGGTATCTTCCGGAACATTTAGAGGGTCGGTATTTTTTTGGGAGGCGCCTTTTGGACCACTTTCCACGCAACGCCAATAAAAAAAATGATTATATCAAACGCGCAGGACATAGAATTCTTTTTTGATTTTTTTTCAAGATTCACCCTCCGATAAGGGTGTGTTCCGGAACATTTAGAAGGTCGGTATTTTTGGGGAGTCGCCTTTTGGGTCACTTTCCACGCAACGCCAATAAAAAAAATGATTATATCAAACACGCAGGACAGAGAATTTTTTTTTGTTTTTTCAAGATTCACCCCCCGATAAGGGTGTGTTCCGGAACATTTAGAGGGTCGGTATTTTTTTGGGAGGCGCCTTTTGGGCCACGTTCCACGCAACGCCAATAAAAAAAATGATTACATCAAACGCGCAGAACATAGAATTTTTTTTCGTTTTTTTCAAGATTCACCCCCCGATAAGGGTGTGTTCCGGAACATTTAGAGGGCCGGTATTTTTTTGGGAGGCGCGTTTTGGGCCACTTTCCACGCAACGCCAATAAAAAAAATGATTATATCAAACGCGCAGAACATTGAATTTTTTTTTCTTTCGTCAAGATTCACCCCCCGATAAGGGTGTGTTCCGGCACATTTAGAGGGTCGGTATTTTTTTCGGAGTCGCCTTTTGGGCCAGTTTCCACGCAACGTCAATAAAAAAAATGATTCTATCACACGCGCAGAACATGGAATTTTTTTTCGTTTTTTTCAAGATTCACCCCGTGATAAGGGTGTGTTCCGGAACATTTAGAGGGCCGGTATTTTTTTGGGAGGCGCCTTTTGTGCCACTTTCCACGCAACGCCGATAAAAAAAATGATTATATCAAACGCGCAGAACACAGAATTTTTTTTTGTTTTTTTCATGATTCACCTCCCGAAAAGGGTGTCTTCCGGAACATTTAGAGGGTCGGTATTTTTTTGGGAGGCGCCTTTTGGACCACTTTCCACGCAACGCCAATAAAAAAATGATTATATCAAACGCGCAGGACATAGAATTTTTTTTGTTTTTTTTTTCAAGATTCACCCCCCGATAAGGGTGTCTTCCGGAACATTTAGAGGGTCGGTATTTTTTTTGGAGTCGGCTTTTGGGCCACGTTCCACGCAACGCCAATAAAAAAAATGATTAAATCAAACGCGCAGAACATAGAATTTTTTTTTTGTTTTTTCAAGATGCACCCTCCGATAAGGGTGTGTTCCGGAACATTTAGAAGGTCTGCATTTTTTTGGGAGTCGCCTTTTGGGTCACTTTCCACGCAACGCCAATAAAAAAAATGATTATATCAAACGCGCAGAACATAGAATTTTTTTTGTTTTTTTTTTCAAGATTCACCCCCCGATAAGGGTGTCTTCCGGAACATTTAGAGGGTCGGTATTTTTTTTTGGAGTCGCCTTTTGGGCCACTTTCCACGCAACGCCAATAAAAAAAATGATTATATCAAACGCGCAGAACATAGAATTTTTTTTTTGTTTTTTCAAGGTTCACCCCCCGATAAGGGTGTGTTCCGGAACATTTAGAGGGCCGGTATTTTTTTGGGAGGCGCCTTTTGGGCCACTTTCCACGCAACGCCGATAAAAAAAATGATTATATCAAACGCGCAGGACATAGATTTTTTTTGTTGTTTTTTTTAGATTCATCCCCCGATGAGGGTGCGTTCCGGAACATTTAGACGGTCGGTATTTTTTTTGGAGTCGCCTTTTGGGCCACTTTCCTCGCAACGCCAATAAAAAAAATGATTATATCAAACGCGCAGAACACAGAATTTTTTTTTGTTTTTTTCAAGATTCACCCCCCGATAACGGTGTCTTCCGGAACATTTAGAGGGTCGGTATTTTTTTGGGAGTCGCCTTGTGGGTCACTTTCCACGCAACGCCAATAAAAAAAATCATTATATCAAACGCGCAGAACTAAGAATTTTTTTTCGTTTTTTTTTCAAGATTCACCCCCCGGAAAGGGTGTATTCCGGAACATTTAGAGGGCCGGTATTTTTTTTGGAGTCGCCTTTCGGGCCACTTTCCACGCAACGCCAATAAAAAAAATGATTATATCAAACGCGTAGAACACAGAATTTTTTGTTTGTTTTTTTTCAAGATTCACCCTCCGATAAGGATGTCTTCCGGAACATTTAGAGGGTCGGTATTTATTTTGGAGTCGCCTTTTGGGCCACTTTCCACGCAACGCCAATAAAAAAAATGATTATATCAAACGCGCAGAACATAGAATTTTTTTTTTGTTTTTTCAAGATTCACCCCCCGATAAGGGTGTGTTCCGGAACATTTAGAAGGACGGTATTTTTTTGGGAGGCGCCTTTTGGGCCACTTTCCACGCAACACCAATAAAAAAAATGATTATATCAAACGCGCAGAACATAGAATTTTTTTCGTTTTTTTCAAGATTCACCTCCCGATAAGGGTGTGTTCCGGAACATTTAGAGGGCCGGTATTTTTTTGGGAGGCGCCTTTTGGGCCACTTTCCACGCAACGCCAATAATAAAATGATTATATCAAACGCGCAGAACACAGAATTTTTTTTTGTTTTTTTCATGATTCACCCCCCGATAAGGGTGTCTTCCGGAACATTTAGAGGGTCGGTATTTTTTTGGGAGGCGCCTTTTGGACCACTTTCCACGCAACGCCCATCAAAAAAATGATTATATCAAACGCGCAGGACATAGAATTCTTTTTTGTTTTTTTTTTTCAAGATTCACCCTCCGATAAGGGTGTGTTCCGGAACATTTAGAAGGTCGGTATTTTTTGGGGAGTCGCCTTTTGGGTCACTTTCCACGCAACGCCAATAAAAAAAATGATTATATCAAACGCGCAGGACATAGATTTTTTTTGTTTTTTCAAGATTCACTCCCCGATAAGGGTGTGTTCCGGAACATTTAGAGGGTCGGTATTTTTTTGGGAGGCGCCTTTTGGGCCACGTTCCACGCAACGCCAATAAAAAAAATGATTACATCAAACGCGCAGAACATAGAATTTTTTTTCGTTTTTTTCAAGATTCACCCTCCGAAAAGGGTGTGTTCCGGAACATTTAGAGGGCCGGTATTTTTTTGGGAGGCGCGTTTTGGACCACTTTCCACGCAACGCCAATAAAAAAAATGATTATATCAAACGCGCAGAACATTGCATTTTTTTTCTTTCTTCAAGAATCACCCCCCGATAAGGGTGTGTTCCGGAACATTTAGAGGGTCGGTATTTTTTTCGGAGTCGCCTTTTGGGCCAGTTTCCACGCAACGTCAATAAAAAAAATGATTATATCACACGCGCAGAACATGGAATTTTTTTTCGTTTTTTTCAAGATTCACCCCGTGATAAGGGTGTGTTCCGGAACATTTAGAGGGCCGGTATTTTTTTGGGAGGCGCCTTTTCGGCCACTTTCCACGCAACGCCGATAAAAAAAAATGATTATATCAAACGCGCAGAACACAGAATTTTTTTTTGTTTTTTTTCAAGATCCACCCCCTTATAAGGGTGTCTTCCGGAACATTTAGAGTGTCGGTATTTTTTTGGGAGGCGCCTTTTGGGCCACTTTACACGCAACGCCAATAAAAAAATGATTATATCAAACGCGCAGAACACAGAATTTTTTTTTTGATCTTTTCAAGATTCACCCCCGATAAGGGTGTCTTCCGGAACATTTAGAGGGTCGGTATTTTTTTTGGAGTCGCCTTTTGGGCCACTTTCCACGCAACGCCAATAAAAAAAATGATTATATCAAACGCGCAGAACATAGAATTTTTTTTCGTTTTTTTCAAGGTTCACCCCCCGATAAGGGTGTGTTCCGGAACATTTAGAGGGCCGGTATTTTTTTGGGAGGCGCCTTTTGGGCCACTTTCCACGCAACGCCAATAAAAAAATGATTATATCAAACGCGCAGAACACAGAATTTTTTTTTGTTTTTTTCATGATTCACCCCCCGATAAGGGTATCTTCCGGAACATTTAGAGGGTCGGTATTTTTTTGGGAGGCGCCTTTTGGACCACTTTCCACGCAACGCCAATAAAAAAAATGATTATATCAAACGCGCAGGACATAGAATTCTATTTTGTTTTTTTTTCAAGATTCACCCTCCGATAAGGGTGTGTTCCGGAACATTTAGAAGGTCGGTATTTTTTGGGGAGTCGCCTTTTGGGTCACTTTCCACGCAACGCCAATAAAAAAAATGATTATATCAAACACGCAGGACATAGAATTTTTTTTTGTTTTTTCAAGATTCACCCCCGGATAAGGGTGTGTTCCGGAACATTTAGAGGGTCGGTATTTTTTTGGGAGGCGCCTCTTGGGCCACGTTCCACGCAACGCCAATAAAAAAAATGATTACATCAAACGCGCAGAACATAGAATTTTTTTTCGTTTTTTTCAAGATTCACCCCCCGATAAGGGTGTGTTCCGGAACATTTAGAGGGCCGGTATTTTTTTGGGAGTCGCCTTTTGGGCCAGTTTCCACGCAACGTCAATAAAAAAAATGATTATATCACACGCGCAGAACATGGAATTTTTTTTCGTTTTTTTTCAAGATTCACCCCGTGATAAGGGTGTGTTCCGGAACATTTAGAGGGCCGGTATTTTTTTGGGAGGCGCCTTTTGGGCCACTTTCCACGCAACGCCGATAAAAAAAATGATTATATCAAACGCGCAGAACACAGAATTTTTTTTTTTTTTTTCAAGATTCACCCCCTTATAAGGGTGTCTTCCGGAACATTTAGAGTGTCGGTATTTTTTCGGGAGGCGCCTTTTGGGCCACTTTCCACGCAACGCCAATAAAAAAAATGATTATATCAAACGCGCAGAACACAGCATTTTTTTTTTATCTTTTCAAGATGCACCCCCGATAAGGGTGTCTTCCGGAACATTTAGAGGGTCGGTATTTTTTTTGGAGTCGCCTTTTGGGCCACTTTCCACGCAACGCCAATAAAAAAATGATTATATCAAACGCGCAGGACATAGAATTTTTTTTGTTTTTTTTTCAAGATTCACCCCCCGATAAGGGTGTCTTCCGGAACATTTAGAGGGTCGGTATTTTTTTTGGAGTCGGCTTTTGGGCCACTTTCCACGCAACGCCAATAAAAAAAATGATTATATCAAACGCGCAGAACATAGAATTTTTTTTTTGTTTTTTCAAGATGCACCCTCCGATAAGGGTGTGTTCCGGAACATTTAGAAGGTCTGCATTTTTTTGGGAGTCGCCTTTTGGGTCACTTTCCACGCAACGCCAATAAAAAAAATGATTATATCAAACGCGCAGAACATAGAATTTTTTTTGTTTTTTTTTTCAAGATTCACCCCCCGATAAGGGTGTCTTCCGGAACATTTAGAGGGTCGGTATTTTTTTTTGGAGTCGCCTTTTGGGCCACTTTCCACGCAACGCCAATAAAAAAATGATTATATCAAACGCGCAGAACATAGAATTTTTTTTTTGTTTTTTCAAGGTTCACCCCCCGATAAGGGTGTGTTCCGGAACATTTAGAGGGCCGGTATTTTTTTGGGAGGCGCCTTTTGGGCCACTTTCCACGCAACGCCGATAAAAAAAATGATTATATCAAACGCGCAGGACATAGATTTTTTTTGTTGTTTTTTTTAGATTCATCCCCCGATGAGGGTGCGTTCCGGAACATTTAGGCGGTCGGTATTTTTTTTGGAGTCGCCTTTTGGGCCACTTTCCTCGCAACGCCATTAAAAAAAATGATTATATCAAACGCGCAGAACACAGAATTTTTTTTTGTTTTTTTCAAGATTCACCCCCCGATAAGGGTGTCTTCCGGGACATTTAGAGGGTCGGTATTTTTTTGGGAGTCGCCTTGTGGGTCACTTTCCACGCAACGCCAATAAAAAAAATCATTATATCAAACGCGCAGAACTAAGAATTTTTTTTCGTTTTTTTTTCAAGATTCACCCCCCGGAAAGGGTGTTTTCCGGAACATTTAGAGGGCCGGTATTTTTTTTGGAGTCGCCTTTCGGGCCACTTTCCACGCAACGCCAATAAAAAAAATGATTATATCAAACGCGTAGAACACAGAATTTTTTATTTGTTTTTTTCAAGATTCACCCCCCGATAAGGATGTCTTCCGGAACATTTAGAGGGTCGGTATTTATTTTGGAGTCGCCTTTTGGGCCACTTTCCACGCAACGCCAATAAAAAAAATGATTATATCAAACGCGCAGAACATAGAATTTTTTTTTTGTTTTTTCAAGATTCACCCCCCGATAAGGGTGTGTTCCGGAACATTTAGAAGGACGGTATTTTTTTGGGAGGCGCCTTTTGGGCCACTTTCCACGCAACGCCAATAAAAAAATGATTATATCAAACGCGCAGAACACAGAATTTTTTTTTGTTTTTTTCATGATTCACCCCCCGATAAGGGTGTCTTCCGGAACATTTAGAGGGTCGGTATTTTTTTGGGAGGCGCCTTTTGGACCACTTTCCACGCAACGCCAATCAAAAAAATGATTATATCAAACGCGCAGGACATAGAATTCTTTTTTGTTTTTTTTTTCAAGATTCACCCTCCGATAAGGGTGTGTTCCGGAACATTTAGAAGGTCGGTATTTTTTGGGGAGTCGCCTTTTGGGTCACTTTCCACGCAACGCCAATAAAAAAAATGATTATATCAAACGCGCAGGACATAGATTTTTTTTTGTTTTTTCAAGATTCACTCCCCGATAAGGGTGTGTTCCGGAACATTTAGAGGGCCGGTATTTTTTTGGGAGGCGCGTTTTGGACCACTTTCCACGCAACGCCAATAAAAAAAATGATTATATCAAACGCGCAGAACATTGCATTTTTTTTTCTTTCTTCAAGAATCACCCCCCGATAAGGGTGTGTTCCGGAACATTTAGAGGGTCGGTATTTTTTTCGGAGTCGCCTTTTGGGCCAGTTTCCACGCAACGTCAATAAAAAAAATGATTATATCACACGCGCAGAACATGGAAATTTTTTTCGTTTTTTTCAAGATTCACCCCGTGATAAGGGTGTGTTCCGGAACATTTAGAGGGCCGGTATTTTTTTGGGAGGCGCCTTTTCAGCCACTTTCCACGCAACGCCGATAAAAAAAAATGATTATATCAAACGCGCAGAACACAGAATTTTTTTTTGTTTTTTTTCAAGATCCACCCCCTTATAAGGGTGTCTTCCGGAACATTTAGAGTGTCGGTATTTTTTTGGGAGGCGCCTTTTGGGCCACTTTCCACGCAACGCCAATAAAAAAATGATTATATCAAACGCGCAGAACACAGAATTTTTTTTTGATCTTTTCAAGATTCACCCCCGATAAGGGTGTCTTCCGGAACATTTAGAGGGTCGGTATTTTTTTTGGAGTCGCCTTTTGGGCCACTTTCCACGCAACGCCAATAAAAAAAATGATTATATCAAACGCGCAGAACATAGAATTTTTTTTCGTTTTTTTCAAGGTTCACCCCCCGATAAGGGTGTGTTCCGCAACATTTAGACAGTCGGTATTTTTTTGGGGGGCGCCTTTAGGGCCACTTCCCACGCAACGCCAATAAAAAAAATGATTATATCAAACGCGCAGATCATAGAATTTTTTTTTCGTTTTTTTCAAGATTCACCCCCCGATAAGGGTGTTTTCCGGAACATTGAGAGGGCCGGTATTTTTTTGGAAGGCGCCTTTTGGGCCACTTTCCACGCAACGCCGATAAAAAATGATTATATCAAACGCGCAGGACATAGAATTTTTTTTTGTTTTTTCAAGATTCACCTCCCGATAAGGGTGTGTTCCGGAACATTTAGAGGGCCGGTATTTTTTTGGGAGGCGCCTTTTGGGCCACTTTCCACGCAACGCTAATAAAAAAAATGATTATATCAAACGCGCAGAACACAGAATTTTTTTTTGTTTTTTTCATGATTCACCTCCCGAAAAGGATGTCTTCCGGAACATTTAGAGGGTCGGTATTTTTTTGGGAGGCGCCTTTTGGACCACTTTCCACGCAACGCCAATGAAAAAAATGATTATATCAAACGCGCAGGACATAGAATTTTTTTTTGTTTTTTTTTCAAGATTCACCCCCCGATAAGGGTGTCTTCCGGAACATTTAGAGGGTTGGTATTTTTTTTGGAGTCGCCTTGTGGGTCACTTTCCACGCAACGCCAATAAAAAAAATGATTATATCAAACGCGCAGAACTAAGAATTTTTTTTCGTTTTTTTTTCACGATTCACCCCCCGGTAAGGGTGTATTCCGGAGCATTTAGAGGGCCGGTATTTTTTTTGGAGTCGCCTTTTGGGCCACTTTCCACGCAACGCCAATAAAAAAAATGATTATATCAAACGCGTAGAACACAGAATTTTTTGTTTGTTTTTTTTCAAGATTCACCCCTCGATAAGGGTTTCTTCCGGAACATTTAGAGGGTCGGTATTTATTTTGGAGTCGCCTTTTGGGCCACTTTCCACGCAACGCCAATAAAAAAAATGATTATATCAAACGCGCAGAACATAGAATTTTTTTTCGTTTTTTTTCAAGATTCACCCCTCGGTAAGGGTGTATTCCGGAACATTTAGAGGGCCGGTATTTTTTTTGGAGTCGCCTTTTGGGCCACTTTCCACGCAACGCCAATAAAAAAAATGATTATATCAAACGCGCAGAACACAGATTTTTTTTTTGTTTTTTTCAAGATTCACCCCCCGATAAGGGTGTCTTCCGGAACATTTAGAGGGTCGGTATTTTTTTGGGAGTCGCCTTGTGGGTCACTTTCCACGCAACGCCAATAAAAAAAATCATTATATCAAACGCGCAGAACTAAGAATTTTTTTTCGTTTTTTTTTCAAGATTCACCCCCCGGTAAGGGTGTATTCCGGAACATTTAGAGGGCCGGTATTTTTTTTGGAGTCGCCTTTCGGGCCACTTTCCACGCAACGCCAATAAAAAAAATGATTATATCAAACGCGTAGAACACAGAATTTTTTGTTTGTTTTTTTTCAAGATTCACCCCCCGATAAGGGTGTCTTCCGGAACATTTAGAGGGTCGGTATTTATTTTGGAGTCGCCTTTTGGGCCACTTTCCACGCAACGCCAATAAAAAAAATGATTATATCAAACGCGCAGGACATAGAATTTTTTTTTGTTTTTTCAAGATTCACCCCCCGATAAGGGTGTGTTCCGGAACATTTAGAGGGTCGGTATTTTTTTGGGAGGCGCCTTTTGGGCCACGTTCCACGCAACGCCAATAAAAAAAATGATTACATCAAACGCGCAGAACATAGAATTTTTTTTCGTTTTTTTCAAGATTCACCCCCCGATAAGGGTGTGTTCCGGAACATTTAGAGGGCCGGTATTTTTTTGGGAGGCGCGTTTTGGGCCACTTTCCACGCAACGCCAATAAAAAAAATGATTATATCAAACGCGCAGAACATTGAATTTTTTTTTCTTTCTTCAAGATTCACCCCCCGATAAGGGTGTGTTCCGGCACATTTAGAGGGTCGTTATTTTTTTCGGAGTCGCCTTTTGGGCCAGTTTCCACGGAACGTCAATAAAAAAAATGATTATATCACACGCGCAGAACATGGCATTTTTTTTCGTTTTTTTCAAGATTCACCCCGTGATAAGGGTGTGTTCCGGAACATTTAGAGGGCCGGTATTTTTTTGGGAGGCGCCTTTTGGGCCACTTTCCACGCAACGCCGATAAAAAAAATGATTATATCAAACGCGCAGAACACAGAATTTTTTTTTTTTTTTTTCAAGATTCACCCCCTTATAAGGGTGTCTTCCGGAACATTTAGAGTGTCGGTATTTTTTCGGGAGGCGCCTTTTGGGCCACTTTCCACGCAACGCCAATAAAAAAAATGATTATATCAAACGCGCAGAACACAGAATTTTTTTTTTGATCTTTTCAAGATTCACCCCCGATAAGGGTGTCTTCCGGAACATTTAGAGGGTCGGTATGTTTTTTGGAGTCGCCTTTTGGTCCACTTTCCACGCAACGCTAATAAAAAAAAATGATTATATCAAACGCGCAGAACACAGAATTTTTTTTTGTTTTTTTCATGATTCACCTCCCGAAAAGGGTGTCTTCCGGAACATTTAGAGGGTCGGTATTTTTTTGGGAGGCGCCTTTTGGACCACTTTCCACGCAACGCCAATAAAAAAATGATTATATCAAACGCGCAGGACATAGAATTTTTTTTTGTTTTTTTTTCAAGATGCACCCTCCGATAAGGTTGTGTTCCGGAACATTTAGACGGTCTGCATTTTTTTGGGAGTCGCCTTTTGGTTCACTTTCCACGCAACGCCAATAAAAAAAATGATTATATCAAACGCGCAGAACATAGAATTTTTTTTGTTTTTTTTTCAAGATTCACCCCCCGATAAGGGTGTCTTCCGGAACATTTAGAGGGTCGGTATTTTTTTTTGAGTCGCCTTTTGGGCCACTTTCCACCCAACGCCAATAAAAAAAATGATTATATCAAACGCGCAGAACATAGAATTTTTTTTTGTTTTTTCAAGGTTCACCCGCCGATAAGGGTGTGTTCCGGAACATTTAGAGGGCCGGTATTTTTTTGGGAGGCGCCTTTTGGGCCACTTTCCACGCAACGCCAATAAAAAAAATGATTATATCAAACGCGCAGAACACAGATTTTTTTTTTGTTTTTTTCAAGATTCACCCCCCGATAAGGGTGTCTTCCGGAACATTTAGAGGGTCGGTATTTTTTTGGGAGTCGCCTTGTGGGTCACTTTCCACGCAACGCCAATAAAAAAAATCATTATATCAAACGCGCAGAACTAAGAATTTTTTTTCGTTTTTTTTTCAAGATTCACCCCCCGGTAAGGGTGTATTCCGGAACATTTAGAGGGCCGGTATTTTTTTTGGAGTCGCCTTTCGGGCCACTTTCCACGCAACGCCAATAAAAAAAATGATTATATCAAACGCGTAGAACACAGAATTTTTTGTTTGTTTTTTTTCAAGATTCACCCCCCGATAAGGGTGTCTTCCGGAACATTTAGAGGGTCGGTATTTATTTTGGAGTCGCCTTTTGGGCCACTTTCCACGCAACGCCAATAAAAAAAATGATTATATCAAACGCGCAGAACATAGAATTTTTTTTTGTTTTTTCAAGATTCACCCCCCGATAAGGGTGTGTTCCGGAACATTTAGAAGGCCGGTATTTTTTTGGGAGGCGCCTTTTGGGCCACTTTCCACGCAACGCCAATAAAAAAAATGATTATATCAAACGCGCAGAACATAGAATTTTTTTTCGTTTTTTTCAAGATTCACCTCCCGATAAGGGTGTGTTCCGGAACATTTATCGGGCCGGTATTTTTTTGGGAGGCGCCTTTTGGGCCACTTTCCACGCAACGCCAATAAAAAAATGATTATATCAAACGCGCAGAACACAGAATTTTTTTTTGTTTTTTTCATAATTCACCCCCCGATAAGGGTGTCTTCCGGAACATTTAGAGGGTCGATATTTTTTTGGGAGGCGCCTTTTGGACCACTTTCCACGCAACGCCAATCAAAAAAATGATTATATCAAACGCGCAGGACATAGAATTCTTTTTTGTTTTTATTTCAAGATTCACCCTCCGATAAGGGTGTGTTCCGGAACATTTAGAAGGTCGGTATTTTTTGGGGAGTCGCCTTTTGGGTCACTTTCCACGCAACGCCAATAAAAAAAATGATTATATCAAACGCGCAGGACATAGATTTTTTTTTGTTTTTTCAAGATTCACTCCCCGATAAGGGTGTGTTCCGGAACATTTAGAGGGTCGGTATTTTTTTGGGAGGCGCCTTTTGGGCCACGTTCCACGCAACGCCAATAAAAAAAATGATTACATCAAACGCGCAGAACATATAATTTTTTTTCGTTTTTTTCAAGATTCACCCCCCGATAAGGGTGTGTTCCGGAACATTTAGAGGGCCGGTATTTTTTTGGGAGGCGCCTCTTGGGCCACTTTCCACGCAACGCCAATAAAAAAAATGATTATATCAAACGCGCAGAACATTGAATTTTTTTTTCTTTCTTCAAGATTCACCCCCCGATAAGGGTGTGTTCCGGAACATTTAGAGGGTCGGTATTTTTTTCGGAGTCGCCTTTTGGGCCAGTTTCCACGCAACGTCAATAAAAAAAATGATTATATCACACGCGCAGAACATGGAATTTTTTTTCGTTTTTTTCAAGATTCACCCCGTGATAAGGGTGTGTTCCGGAACATTTAGAGGGCCGGTATTTTTTTTGGAGGCGCCTTTTGGGCCACTTTCCACGCAACGCCGATAAAAAAAATGATTATATCAAACGCGCAGAACACAGAATTTTTTTTTGTTTTTTTTCAAGATTCACCCCCTTATAAGGGTGTCTTCCGGAACATTTAGAGTGTCGGTATTTTTTTGGGAGGCGCCTTTTGGGCCACTTTCCACGCAACGCCAATAAAAAAATGATTATATCAAACGCGCAGAACACAGAATTTTTTTTTGATCTTTTCAAGATTCACCCCCGATAAGGGTGTCTTCCGGAACATTTAGAGGGTCGGTATTTTTTTGGGAGTCGCCTTGTGGGTCACATTCCACGCAACGCCAATAAAAAAAATCATTATATCAAACGCGCAGAACTAAGAATTTTTTTTCGTTTTTTTTTCAAGATTCACCCCCCGGTAAGGGTGTATTCCGGAACATTTAGAGGGCCGGTATTTTTTTTGGAGTCGCCTTTTGGGCCACTTCCACGCAACGCCAATAAAAAAATGATTATATCAAACGCGTAGAACACAGAATTTTTTGTTTGTTTTTTTTCAAGATTCACCCCCCGATAAGGGTGTCTTCCGGAACATTTAGAGGGTCGGTATTTATTTTGGAGTCGCCTTTTGGGCCACTTTCCACGCAACGCCAATAAAAAAAATGATTATATCAAACGCGCAGAACATAGAATTTTTTTTTTGTTTTTTCAAATTCACCCCCCAATAAGGGTGTGTTCCGGAACATTTAGAAGGCCGGTATTTTTTTGGGAGGCGCCTTTTGGGCCACTTTCCACGCAACGCCAATAAAAAAAATGATTATATCAAACGCGCAGAACATAGAATTTTTTTTCGTTTTTTTCAAGATTCACCTCCCGATAAGGGTGTGTTCCGGAACACTTAGAGGGCCGGTATTTTTTTGGGAGGCGCCTTTTGGGCCACTTTCTACGCAACGCCAATAAAAAAATGATTATATCAAACGCGCAGAACACAGAATTTTTTTTTGTTTTTTTCATGATTCACCCCCCGATAAGGGTATCTTCCGGAACATTTAGAGGGTCGGTATTTTTTTGGGAGGCGCCTTTTGGACCACTTTCCACGCAACGCCAATAAAAAAAATGATTATATCAAACGCGCAGGACATAGAATTCTTTTTTGATTTTTTTTCAAGATTCACCCTCCGATAAGGGTGTGTTCCGGAACATTTAGAAGGTCGGTATTTTTGGGGAGTCGCCTTTTGGGTCACTTTCCACGCAACGCCAATAAAAAAAATGATTATATCAAACACGCAGGACAGAGAATTTTTTTTTGTTTTTTCAAGATTCACCCCCCGATAAGGGTGTGTTCCGGAACATTTAGAGGGTCGGTATTTTTTTGGGAGGCGCCTTTTGGGCCACGTTCCACGCAACGCCAATAAAAAAAATGATTACATCAAACGCGCAGAACATAGAATTTTTTTTCGTTTTTTTCAAGATTCACCCCCCGATAAGGGTGTGTTCCGGAACATTTAGAGGGCCGGTATTTTTTTGGGAGGCGCGTTTTGGGCCACTTTCCACGCAACGCCAATAAAAAAAATGATTATATCAAACGCGCAGAACATTGAATTTTTTTTTCTTTCGTCAAGATTCACCCCCCGATAAGGGTGTGTTCCGGCACATTTAGAGGGTCGGTATTTTTTTCGGAGTCGCCTTTTGGGCCAGTTTCCACGCAACGTCAATAAAAAAAATGATTCTATCACACGCGCAGAACATGGAATTTTTTTTCGTTTTTTTCAAGATTCACCCCGTGATAAGGGTGTGTTCCGGAACATTTAGAGGGCCGGTATTTTTTTGGGAGGCGCCTTTTGTGCCACTTTCCACGCAACGCCGATAAAAAAAATGATTATATCAAACGCGCAGAACACAGAATTTTTTTTTGTTTTTTTCATGATTCACCTCCCGAAAAGGGTGTCTTCCGGAACATTTAGAGGGTCGGTATTTTTTTGGGAGGCGCCTTTTGGACCACTTTCCACGCAACGCCAATAAAAAAATGATTATATCAAACGCGCAGGACATAGAATTTTTTTTGTTTTTTTTTTCAAGATTCACCCCCCGATAAGGGTGTCTTCCGGAACATTTAGAGGGTCGGTATTTTTTTTGGAGTCGGCTTTTGGGCCACGTTCCACGCAACGCCAATAAAAAAAATGATTAAATCAAACGCGCAGAACATAGAATTTTTTTTTTGTTTTTTCAAGATGCACCCTCCGATAAGGGTGTGTTCCGGAACATTTAGAAGGTCTGCATTTTTTTGGGAGTCGCCTTTTGGGTCACTTTCCACGCAACGCCAATAAAAAAAATGATTATATCAAACGCGCAGAACATAGAATTTTTTTTGTTTTTTTTTTCAAGATTCACCCCCCGATAAGGGTGTCTTCCGGAACATTTAGAGGGTCGGTATTTTTTTTTGGAGTCGCCTTTTGGGCCACTTTCCACGCAACGCCAATAAAAAAAATGATTATATCAAACGCGCAGAACATAGAATTTTTTTTTTGTTTTTTCAAGGTTCACCCCCCGATAAGGGTGTGTTCCGGAACATTTAGAGGGCCGGTATTTTTTTGGGAGGCGCCTTTTGGGCCACTTTCCACGCAACGCCGATAAAAAAAATGATTATATCAAACGCGCAGGACATAGATTTTTTTTGTTGTTTTTTTTAGATTCATCCCCCGATGAGGGTGCGTTCCGGAACATTTAGACGGTCGGTATTTTTTTTGGAGTCGCCTTTTGGGCCACTTTCCTCGCAACGCCAATAAAAAAAATGATTATATCAAACGCGCAGAACACAGAATTTTTTTTTGTTTTTTTCAAGATTCACCCCCCGATAACGGTGTCTTCCGGAACATTTAGAGGGTCGGTATTTTTTTGGGAGTCGCCTTGTGGGTCACTTTCCACGCAACGCCAATAAAAAAAATCATTATATCAAACGCGCAGAACTAAGAATTTTTTTTCGTTTTTTTTTCAAGATTCACCCCCCGGAAAGGGTGTATTCCGGAACATTTAGAGGGCCGGTATTTTTTTTGGAGTCGCCTTTCGGGCCACTTTCCACGCAACGCCAATAAAAAAAATGATTATATCAAACGCGTAGAACACAGAATTTTTTGTTTGTTTTTTTTCAAGATTCACCCTCCGATAAGGATGTCTTCCGGAACATTTAGAGGGTCGGTATTTATTTTGGAGTCGCCTTTTGGGCCACTTTCCACGCAACGCCAATAAAAAAAATGATTATATCAAACGCGCAGAACATAGAATTTTTTTTTTGTTTTTTCAAGATTCACCCCCCGATAAGGGTGTGTTCCGGAACATTTAGAAGGACGGTATTTTTTTGGGAGGCGCCTTTTGGGCCACTTTCCACGCAACACCAATAAAAAAAATGATTATATCAAACGCGCAGAACATAGAATTTTTTTCGTTTTTTTCAAGATTCACCTCCCGATAAGGGTGTGTTCCGGAACATTTAGAGGGCCGGTATTTTTTTGGGAGGCGCCTTTTGGGCCACTTTCCACGCAACGCCAATAATAAAATGATTATATCAAACGCGCAGAACACAGAATTTTTTTTTGTTTTTTTCATGATTCACCCCCCGATAAGGGTGTCTTCCGGAACATTTAGAGGGTCGGTATTTTTTTGGGAGGCGCCTTTTGGACCACTTTCCACGCAACGCCCATCAAAAAAATGATTATATCAAACGCGCAGGACATAGAATTCTTTTTTGTTTTTTTTTTTCAAGATTCACCCTCCGATAAGGGTGTGTTCCGGAACATTTAGAAGGTCGGTATTTTTTGGGGAGTCGCCTTTTGGGTCACTTTCCACGCAACGCCAATAAAAAAAATGATTATATCAAACGCGCAGGACATAGATTTTTTTTGTTTTTTCAAGATTCACTCCCCGATAAGGGTGTGTTCCGGAACATTTAGAGGGTCGGTATTTTTTTGGGAGGCGCCTTTTGGGCCACGTTCCACGCAACGCCAATAAAAAAAATGATTACATCAAACGCGCAGAACATAGAATTTTTTTTCGTTTTTTTCAAGATTCACCCTCCGAAAAGGGTGTGTTCCGGAACATTTAGAGGGCCGGTATTTTTTTGGGAGGCGCGTTTTGGACCACTTTCCACGCAACGCCAATAAAAAAAATGATTATATCAAACGCGCAGAACATTGCATTTTTTTTCTTTCTTCAAGAATCACCCCCCGATAAGGGTGTGTTCCGGAACATTTAGAGGGTCGGTATTTTTTTCGGAGTCGCCTTTTGGGCCAGTTTCCACGCAACGTCAATAAAAAAAATGATTATATCACACGCGCAGAACATGGAATTTTTTTTCGTTTTTTTCAAGATTCACCCCGTGATAAGGGTGTGTTCCGGAACATTTAGAGGGCCGGTATTTTTTTGGGAGGCGCCTTTTCGGCCACTTTCCACGCAACGCCGATAAAAAAAAATGATTATATCAAACGCGCAGAACACAGAATTTTTTTTTGTTTTTTTTCAAGATCCACCCCCTTATAAGGGTGTCTTCCGGAACATTTAGAGTGTCGGTATTTTTTTGGGAGGCGCCTTTTGGGCCACTTTACACGCAACGCCAATAAAAAAATGATTATATCAAACGCGCAGAACACAGAATTTTTTTTTTGATCTTTTCAAGATTCACCCCCGATAAGGGTGTCTTCCGGAACATTTAGAGGGTCGGTATTTTTTTTGGAGTCGCCTTTTGGGCCACTTTCCACGCAACGCCAATAAAAAAAATGATTATATCAAACGCGCAGAACATAGAATTTTTTTTCGTTTTTTTCAAGGTTCACCCCCCGATAAGGGTGTGTTCCGGAACATTTAGAGGGCCGGTATTTTTTTGGGAGGCGCCTTTTGGGCCACTTTCCACGCAACGCCAATAAAAAAATGATTATATCAAACGCGCAGAACACAGAATTTTTTTTTGTTTTTTTCATGATTCACCCCCCGATAAGGGTATCTTCCGGAACATTTAGAGGGTCGGTATTTTTTTGGGAGGCGCCTTTTGGACCACTTTCCACGCAACGCCAATAAAAAAAATGATTATATCAAACGCGCAGGACATAGAATTCTATTTTGTTTTTTTTTCAAGATTCACCCTCCGATAAGGGTGTGTTCCGGAACATTTAGAAGGTCGGTATTTTTTGGGGAGTCGCCTTTTGGGTCACTTTCCACGCAACGCCAATAAAAAAAATGATTATATCAAACACGCAGGACATAGAATTTTTTTTTGTTTTTTCAAGATTCACCCCCGGATAAGGGTGTGTTCCGGAACATTTAGAGGGTCGGTATTTTTTTGGGAGGCGCCTCTTGGGCCACGTTCCACGCAACGCCAATAAAAAAAATGATTACATCAAACGCGCAGAACATAGAATTTTTTTTCGTTTTTTTCAAGATTCACCCCCCGATAAGGGTGTGTTCCGGAACATTTAGAGGGCCGGTATTTTTTTGGGAGTCGCCTTTTGGGCCAGTTTCCACGCAACGTCAATAAAAAAAATGATTATATCACACGCGCAGAACATGGAATTTTTTTTCGTTTTTTTTCAAGATTCACCCCGTGATAAGGGTGTGTTCCGGAACATTTAGAGGGCCGGTATTTTTTTGGGAGGCGCCTTTTGGGCCACTTTCCACGCAACGCCGATAAAAAAAATGATTATATCAAACGCGCAGAACACAGAATTTTTTTTTTTTTTTTCAAGATTCACCCCCTTATAAGGGTGTCTTCCGGAACATTTAGAGTGTCGGTATTTTTTCGGGAGGCGCCTTTTGGGCCACTTTCCACGCAACGCCAATAAAAAAAATGATTATATCAAACGCGCAGAACACAGCATTTTTTTTTTATCTTTTCAAGATGCATCCCCGATAAGGGTGTCTTCCGGAACATTTAGAGGGTCGGTATTTTTTTTGGAGTCGCCTTTTGGGCCACTTTCCACGCAACGCCAATAAAAAAATGATTATATCAAACGCGCAGGACATAGAATTTTTTTTGTTTTTTTTTCAAGATTCACCCCCCGATAAGGGTGTCTTCCGGAACATTTAGAGGGTCGGTATTTTTTTTGGAGTCGGCTTTTGGGCCACTTTCCACGCAACGCCAATAAAAAAAATGATTATATCAAACGCGCAGAACATAGAATTTTTTTTTTGTTTTTTCAAGATGCACCCTCCGATAAGGGTGTGTTCCGGAACATTTAGAAGGTCTGCATTTTTTTGGGAGTCGCCTTTTGGGTCACTTTCCACGCAACGCCAATAAAAAAAATGATTATATCAAACGCGCAGAACATAGAATTTTTTTTGTTTTTTTTTTCAAGATTCACCCCCCGATAAGGGTGTCTTCCGGAACATTTAGAGGGTCGGTATTTTTTTTTGGAGTCGCCTTTTGGGCCACTTTCCACGCAACGCCAATAAAAAAATGATTATATCAAACGCGCAGAACATAGAATTTTTTTTTTGTTTTTTCAAGGTTCACCCCCCGATAAGGGTGTGTTCCGGAACATTTAGAGGGCCGGTATTTTTTTGGGAGGCGCCTTTTGGGCCACTTTCCACGCAACGCCGATAAAAAAAATGATTATATCAAACGCGCAGGACATAGATTTTTTTTGTTGTTTTTTTTAGATTCATCCCCCGATGAGGGTGCGTTCCGGAACATTTAGGCGGTCGGTATTTTTTTTGGAGTCGCCTTTTGGGCCACTTTCCTCGCAACGCCATTAAAAAAAATGATTATATCAAACGCGCAGAACACAGAATTTTTTTTTGTTTTTTTCAAGATTCACCCCCCGATAAGGGTGTCTTCCGGGACATTTAGAGGGTCGGTATTTTTTTGGGAGTCGCCTTGTGGGTCACTTTCCACGCAACGCCAATAAAAAAAATCATTATATCAAACGCGCAGAACTAAGAATTTTTTTTCGTTTTTTTTTCAAGATTCACCCCCCGGAAAGGGTGTTTTCCGGAACATTTAGAGGGCCGGTATTTTTTTTGGAGTCGCCTTTCGGGCCACTTTCCACGCAACGCCAATAAAAAAAATGATTATATCAAACGCGTAGAACACAGAATTTTTTATTTGTTTTTTTCAAGATTCACCCCCCGATAAGGATGTCTTCCGGAACATTTAGAGGGTCGGTATTTATTTTGGAGTCGCCTTTTGGGCCACTTTCCACGCAACGCCAATAAAAAAAATGATTATATCAAACGCGCAGAACATAGAATTTTTTTTTTGTTTTTTCAAGATTCACCCCCCGATAAGGGTGTGTTCCGGAACATTTAGAAGGACGGTATTTTTTTGGGAGGCGCCTTTTGGGCCACTTTCCACGCAACGCCAATAAAAAAATGATTATATCAAACGCGCAGAACACAGAATTTTTTTTTGTTTTTTTCATGATTCACCCCCCGATAAGGGTGTCTTCCGGAACATTTAGAGGGTCGGTATTTTTTTGGGAGGCGCCTTTTGGACCACTTTCCACGCAACGCCAATCAAAAAAATGATTATATCAAACGCGCAGGACATAGAATTCTTTTTTGTTTTTTTTTTCAAGATTCACCCTCCGATAAGGGTGTGTTCCGGAACATTTAGAAGGTCGGTATTTTTTGGGGAGTCGCCTTTTGGGTCACTTTCCACGCAACGCCAATAAAAAAAATGATTATATCAAACGCGCAGGACATAGATTTTTTTTTGTTTTTTCAAGATTCACTCCCCGATAAGGGTGTGTTCCGGAACATTTAGAGGGCCGGTATTTTTTTGGGAGGCGCGTTTTGGACCACTTTCCACGCAACGCCAATAAAAAAAATGATTATATCAAACGCGCAGAACATTGCATTTTTTTTTCTTTCTTCAAGAATCACCCCCCGATAAGGGTGTGTTCCGGAACATTTAGAGGGTCGGTATTTTTTTCGGAGTCGCCTTTTGGGCCAGTTTCCACGCAACGTCAATAAAAAAAATGATTATATCACACGCGCAGAACATGGAAATTTTTTTCGTTTTTTTCAAGATTCACCCCGTGATAAGGGTGTGTTCCGGAACATTTAGAGGGCCGGTATTTTTTTGGGAGGCGCCTTTTCAGCCACTTTCCACGCAACGCCGATAAAAAAAAATGATTATATCAAACGCGCAGAACACAGAATTTTTTTTTGTTTTTTTTCAAGATCCACCCCCTTATAAGGGTGTCTTCCGGAACATTTAGAGTGTCGGTATTTTTTTGGGAGGCGCCTTTTGGGCCACTTTCCACGCAACGCCAATAAAAAAATGATTATATCAAACGCGCAGAACACAGAATTTTTTTTTGATCTTTTCAAGATTCACCCCCGATAAGGGTGTCTTCCGGAACATTTAGAGGGTCGGTATTTTTTTTGGAGTCGCCTTTTGGGCCACTTTCCACGCAACGCCAATAAAAAAAATGATTATATCAAACGCGCAGAACATAGAATTTTTTTTCGTTTTTTTCAAGGTTCACCCCCCGATAAGGGTGTGTTCCGCAACATTTAGACAGTCGGTATTTTTTTGGGGGGCGCCTTTAGGGCCACTTCCCACGCAACGCCAATAAAAAAAATGATTATATCAAACGCGCAGATCATAGAATTTTTTTTTCGTTTTTTTCAAGATTCACCCCCCGATAAGGGTGTTTTCCGGAACATTGAGAGGGCCGGTATTTTTTTGGAAGGCGCCTTTTGGGCCACTTTCCACGCAACGCCGATAAAAAATGATTATATCAAACGCGCAGGACATAGAATTTTTTTTTGTTTTTTCAAGATTCACCTCCCGATAAGGGTGTGTTCCGGAACATTTAGAGGGCCGGTATTTTTTTGGGAGGCGCCTTTTGGGCCACTTTCCACGCAACGCTAATAAAAAAAATGATTATATCAAACGCGCAGAACACAGAATTTTTTTTTGTTTTTTTCATGATTCACCTCCCGAAAAGGATGTCTTCCGGAACATTTAGAGGGTCGGTATTTTTTTGGGAGGCGCCTTTTGGACCACTTTCCACGCAACGCCAATGAAAAAAATGATTATATCAAACGCGCAGGACATAGAATTTTTTTTTGTTTTTTTTTCAAGATTCACCCCCCGATAAGGGTGTCTTCCGGAACATTTAGAGGGTTGGTATTTTTTTTGGAGTCGCCTTGTGGGTCACTTTCCACGCAACGCCAATAAAAAAAATGATTATATCAAACGCGCAGAACTAAGAATTTTTTTTCGTTTTTTTTTCACGATTCACCCCCCGGTAAGGGTGTATTCCGGAGCATTTAGAGGGCCGGTATTTTTTTTGGAGTCGCCTTTTGGGCCACTTTCCACGCAACGCCAATAAAAAAAATGATTATATCAAACGCGTAGAACACAGAATTTTTTGTTTGTTTTTTTTCAAGATTCACCCCTCGATAAGGGTTTCTTCCGGAACATTTAGAGGGTCGGTATTTATTTTGGAGTCGCCTTTTGGGCCACTTTCCACGCAACGCCAATAAAAAAAATGATTATATCAAACGCGCAGAACATAGAATTTTTTTTCGTTTTTTTTCAAGATTCACCCCTCGGTAAGGGTGTATTCCGGAACATTTAGAGGGCCGGTATTTTTTTTGGAGTCGCCTTTTGGGCCACTTTCCACGCAACGCCAATAAAAAAAATGATTATATCAAACGCGCAGAACACAGAATTTTTTTTTGTTTTTTTTTCAAGATTCACCCCCCGATAAGGGTGTCTTCCGGAACATTTAGAGGGTCGGTATTTTTTTTGGAGTCGCCTTTTGGGCCACTTTCCACGCAACGCCAATAAAAAAAATGATTATATCAAACGCGCAGAACACAGAATTTTTTTTTGTTTTTTTTCAAGATTCACCCCCCGATAAGGGTGTCTTCCGGAACATTTAGAGGGTCGGTATTTTTTTGGGAGGCGCCTTTTGGACCACTTTCCACGCAACGCCAATAAAAAAAATGATTATATCAAACGCGCAGGACATAGAATTCTATTTTGTTTTTTTTTCAAGATTCACCCTCCGATAAGGGTGTGTTCCGGAACATTTAGAAGGTCGGTATTTTTTGGGGAGTCGCCTTTTGGGTCACTTTCCACGCAACGCCAATAAAAAAAATGATTATATCAAACACGCAGGACATAGAATTTTTTTTTGTTTTTTCAAGATTCACCCCCGGATAAGGGTGTGTTCCGGAACATTTAGAGGGTCGGTATTTTTTTGGGAGGCGCCTCTTGGGCCACGTTCCACGCAACGCCAATAAAAAAAATGATTACATCAAACGCGCAGAACATAGAATTTTTTTTCGTTTTTTTCAAGATTCACCCCCCGATAAGGGTGTGTTCCGGAACATTTAGAGGGCCGGTATTTTTTTGGGAGTCGCCTTTTGGGCCAGTTTCCACGCAACGTCAATAAAAAAAATGATTATATCACACGCGCAGAACATGGAATTTTTTTTCGTTTTTTTTCAAGATTCACCCCGTGATAAGGGTGTGTTCCGGAACATTTAGAGGGCCGGTATTTTTTTGGGAGGCGCCTTTTGGGCCACTTTCCACGCAACGCCGATAAAAAAAATGATTATATCAAACGCGCAGAACACAGAATTTTTTTTTTTTTTTTCAAGATTCACCCCCTTATAAGGGTGTCTTCCGGAACATTTAGAGTGTCGGTATTTTTTCGGGAGGCGCCTTTTGGGCCACTTTCCACGCAACGCCAATAAAAAAAATGATTATATCAAACGCGCAGAACACAGCATTTTTTTTTTATCTTTTCAAGATGCACCCCCGATAAGGGTGTCTTCCGGAACATTTAGAGGGTCGGTATTTTTTTTGGAGTCGCCTTTTGGGCCACTTTCCACGCAACGCCAATAAAAAAATGATTATATCAAACGCGCAGGACATAGAATTTTTTTTGTTTTTTTTTTCAAGATTCACCCCCCGATAAGGGTGTCTTCCGGAACATTTAGAGGGTCGGTATTTTTTTTGGAGTCGGCTTTTGGGCCACTTTCCACGCAACGCCAATAAAAAAAATGATTATATCAAACGCGCAGAACATAGAATTTTTTTTCGTTTTTTTCAAGGTTCACCCCCCGATAAGGGTGTGTTCCGGAACATTTAGAGGGCCGGTATTTTTTTGGGAGGCGCCTTTTGGGCCACTTTCCACGCAACGCCAATAAAAAAATGATTATATCAAACGCGCAGAACACAGAATTTTTTTTTGTTTTTTTCATGATTCACCCCCCGATAAGGGTATCTTCCGGAACATTTAGAGGGTCGGTATTTTTTTGGGAGGCGCCTTTTGGACCACTTTCCACGCAACGCCAATAAAAAAAATGATTATATCAAACGCGCAGGACATAGAATTCTATTTTGTTTTTTTTTCAAGATTCACCCTCCGATAAGGGTGTGTTCCGGAACATTTAGAAGGTCGGTATTTTTTGGGGAGTCGCCTTTTGGGTCACTTTCCACGCAACGCCAATAAAAAAAATGATTATATCAAACACGCAGGACATAGAATTTTTTTTTGTTTTTTCAAGATTCACCCCCGGATAAGGGTGTGTTCCGGAACATTTAGAGGGTCGGTATTTTTTTGGGAGGCGCCTCTTGGGCCACGTTCCACGCAACGCCAATAAAAAAAATGATTACATCAAACGCGCAGAACATAGAATTTTTTTTCGTTTTTTTCAAGATTCACCCCCCGATAAGGGTGTGTTCCGGAACATTTAGAGGGCCGGTATTTTTTTGGGAGTCGCCTTTTGGGCCAGTTTCCACGCAACGTCAATAAAAAAAATGATTATATCACACGCGCAGAACATGGAATTTTTTTTCGTTTTTTTTCAAGATTCACCCCGTGATAAGGGTGTGTTCCGGAACATTTAGAGGGCCGGTATTTTTTTGGGAGGCGCCTTTTGGGCCACTTTCCACGCAACGCCGATAAAAAAAATGATTATATCAAACGCGCAGAACACAGAATTTTTTTTTTTTTTTTCAAGATTCACCCCCTTATAAGGGTGTCTTCCGGAACATTTAGAGTGTCGGTATTTTTTCGGGAGGCGCCTTTTGGGCCACTTTCCACGCAACGCCAATAAAAAAAATGATTATATCAAACGCGCAGAACACAGCATTTTTTTTTTATCTTTTCAAGATGCACCCCCGATAAGGGTGTCTTCCGGAACATTTAGAGGGTCGGTATTTTTTTTGGAGTCGCCTTTTGGGCCACTTTCCACGCAACGCCAATAAAAAAATGATTATATCAAACGCGCAGGACATAGAATTTTTTTTGTTTTTTTTTCAAGATTCACCCCCCGATAAGGGTGTCTTCCGGAACATTTAGAGGGTCGGTATTTTTTTTGGAGTCGGCTTTTGGGCCACTTTCCACGCAACGCCAATAAAAAAAATGATTATATCAAACGCGCAGAACATAGAATTTTTTTTTTGTTTTTTCAAGATGCACCCTCCGATAAGGGTGTGTTCCGGAACATTTAGAAGGTCTGCATTTTTTTGGGAGTCGCCTTTTGGGTCACTTTCCACGCAACGCCAATAAAAAAAATGATTATATCAAACGCGCAGAACATAGAATTTTTTTTGTTTTTTTTTTCAAGATTCACCCCCCGATAAGGGTGTCTTCCGGAACATTTAGAGGGTCGGTATTTTTTTTTGGAGTCGCCTTTTGGGCCACTTTCCACGCAACGCCAATAAAAAAATGATTATATCAAACGCGCAGAACATAGAATTTTTTTTTTGTTTTTTCAAGGTTCACCCCCCGATAAGGGTGTGTTCCGGAACATTTAGAGGGCCGGTATTTTTTTGGGAGGCGCCTTTTGGGCCACTTTCCACGCAACGCCGATAAAAAAAATGATTATATCAAACGCGCAGGACATAGATTTTTTTTGTTGTTTTTTTTAGATTCATCCCCCGATGAGGGTGCGTTCCGGAACATTTAGGCGGTCGGTATTTTTTTTGGAGTCGCCTTTTGGGCCACTTTCCTCGCAACGCCATTAAAAAAAATGATTATATCAAACGCGCAGAACACAGAATTTTTTTTTGTTTTTTTCAAGATTCACCCCCCGATAAGGGTGTCTTCCGGGACATTTAGAGGGTCGGTATTTTTTTGGGAGTCGCCTTGTGGGTCACTTTCCACGCAACGCCAATAAAAAAAATCATTATATCAAACGCGCAGAACTAAGAATTTTTTTTCGTTTTTTTTTCAAGATTCACCCCCCGGAAAGGGTGTTTTCCGGAACATTTAGAGGGCCGGTATTTTTTTTGGAGTCGCCTTTCGGGCCACTTTCCACGCAACGCCAATAAAAAAAATGATTATATCAAACGCGTAGAACACAGAATTTTTTATTTGTTTTTTTCAAGATTCACCCCCCGATAAGGATGTCTTCCGGAACATTTAGAGGGTCGGTATTTATTTTGGAGTCGCCTTTTGGGCCACTTTCCACGCAACGCCAATAAAAAAAATGATTATATCAAACGCGCAGAACATAGAATTTTTTTTTTGTTTTTTCAAGATTCACCCCCCGATAAGGGTGTGTTCCGGAACATTTAGAAGGACGGTATTTTTTTGGGAGGCGCCTTTTGGGCCACTTTCCACGCAACGCCAATAAAAAAATGATTATATCAAACGCGCAGAACACAGAATTTTTTTTTGTTTTTTTCATGATTCACCCCCCGATAAGGGTGTCTTCCGGAACATTTAGAGGGTCGGTATTTTTTTGGGAGGCGCCTTTTGGACCACTTTCCACGCAACGCCAATCAAAAAAATGATTATATCAAACGCGCAGGACATAGAATTCTTTTTTGTTTTTTTTTTCAAGATTCACCCTCCGATAAGGGTGTGTTCCGGAACATTTAGAAGGTCGGTATTTTTTGGGGAGTCGCCTTTTGGGTCACTTTCCACGCAACGCCAATAAAAAAAATGATTATATCAAACGCGCAGGACATAGATTTTTTTTTGTTTTTTCAAGATTCACTCCCCGATAAGGGTGTGTTCCGGAACATTTAGAGGGCCGGTATTTTTTTGGGAGGCGCGTTTTGGACCACTTTCCACGCAACGCCAATAAAAAAAATGATTATATCAAACGCGCAGAACATTGCATTTTTTTTTCTTTCTTCAAGAATCACCCCCCGATAAGGGTGTGTTCCGGAACATTTAGAGGGTCGGTATTTTTTTCGGAGTCGCCTTTTGGGCCAGTTTCCACGCAACGTCAATAAAAAAAATGATTATATCACACGCGCAGAACATGGAAATTTTTTTCGTTTTTTTCAAGATTCACCCCGTGATAAGGGTGTGTTCCGGAACATTTAGAGGGCCGGTATTTTTTTGGGAGGCGCCTTTTCAGCCACTTTCCACGCAACGCCGATAAAAAAAAATGATTATATCAAACGCGCAGAACACAGAATTTTTTTTTGTTTTTTTTCAAGATCCACCCCCTTATAAGGGTGTCTTCCGGAACATTTAGAGTGTCGGTATTTTTTTGGGAGGCGCCTTTTGGGCCACTTTCCACGCAACGCCAATAAAAAAATGATTATATCAAACGCGCAGAACACAGAATTTTTTTTTGATCTTTTCAAGATTCACCCCCGATAAGGGTGTCTTCCGGAACATTTAGAGGGTCGGTATTTTTTTTGGAGTCGCCTTTTGGGCCACTTTCCACGCAACGCCAATAAAAAAAATGATTATATCAAACGCGCAGAACATAGAATTTTTTTTCGTTTTTTTCAAGGTTCACCCCCCGATAAGGGTGTGTTCCGCAACATTTAGACAGTCGGTATTTTTTTGGGGGGCGCCTTTAGGGCCACTTCCCACGCAACGCCAATAAAAAAAATGATTATATCAAACGCGCAGATCATAGAATTTTTTTTTCGTTTTTTTCAAGATTCACCCCCCGATAAGGGTGTTTTCCGGAACATTGAGAGGGCCGGTATTTTTTTGGAAGGCGCCTTTTGGGCCACTTTCCACGCAACGCCGATAAAAAATGATTATATCAAACGCGCAGGACATAGAATTTTTTTTTGTTTTTTCAAGATTCACCTCCCGATAAGGGTGTGTTCCGGAACATTTAGAGGGCCGGTATTTTTTTGGGAGGCGCCTTTTGGGCCACTTTCCACGCAACGCTAATAAAAAAAATGATTATATCAAACGCGCAGAACACAGAATTTTTTTTTGTTTTTTTCATGATTCACCTCCCGAAAAGGATGTCTTCCGGAACATTTAGAGGGTCGGTATTTTTTTGGGAGGCGCCTTTTGGACCACTTTCCACGCAACGCCAATGAAAAAAATGATTATATCAAACGCGCAGGACATAGAATTTTTTTTTGTTTTTTTTTCAAGATTCACCCCCCGATAAGGGTGTCTTCCGGAACATTTAGAGGGTTGGTATTTTTTTTGGAGTCGCCTTGTGGGTCACTTTCCACGCAACGCCAATAAAAAAAATGATTATATCAAACGCGCAGAACTAAGAATTTTTTTTCGTTTTTTTTTCACGATTCACCCCCCGGTAAGGGTGTATTCCGGAGCATTTAGAGGGCCGGTATTTTTTTTGGAGTCGCCTTTTGGGCCACTTTCCACGCAACGCCAATAAAAAAAATGATTATATCAAACGCGTAGAACACAGAATTTTTTGTTTGTTTTTTTTCAAGATTCACCCCTCGATAAGGGTTTCTTCCGGAACATTTAGAGGGTCGGTATTTATTTTGGAGTCGCCTTTTGGGCCACTTTCCACGCAACGCCAATAAAAAAAATGATTATATCAAACGCGCAGAACATAGAATTTTTTTTCGTTTTTTTTCAAGATTCACCCCTCGGTAAGGGTGTATTCCGGAACATTTAGAGGGCCGGTATTTTTTTTGGAGTCGCCTTTTGGGCCACTTTCCACGCAACGCCAATAAAAAAAATGATTATATCAAACGCGCAGAACACAGAATTTTTTTTTGTTTTTTTTTCAAGATTCACCCCCCGATAAGGGTGTCTTCCGGAACATTTAGAGGGTCGGTATTTTTTTTGGAGTCGCCTTTTGGGCCACTTTCCACGCAACGCCAATAAAAAAAATGATTATATCAAACGCGCAGAACACAGAATTTTTTTTTGTTTTTTTTCAAGATTCACCCCCCGATAAGGGTGTCTTCCGGAACATTTAGAGGGTCGGTATTTTTTTGGGAGGCGCCTTTTGGACCACTTTCCACGCAACGCCAATAAAAAAAATGATTATATCAAACGCGCAGGACATAGAATTCTATTTTGTTTTTTTTTCAAGATTCACCCTCCGATAAGGGTGTGTTCCGGAACATTTAGAAGGTCGGTATTTTTTGGGGAGTCGCCTTTTGGGTCACTTTCCACGCAACGCCAATAAAAAAAATGATTATATCAAACACGCAGGACATAGAATTTTTTTTTGTTTTTTCAAGATTCACCCCCGGATAAGGGTGTGTTCCGGAACATTTAGAGGGTCGGTATTTTTTTGGGAGGCGCCTCTTGGGCCACGTTCCACGCAACGCCAATAAAAAAAATGATTACATCAAACGCGCAGAACATAGAATTTTTTTTCGTTTTTTTCAAGATTCACCCCCCGATAAGGGTGTGTTCCGGAACATTTAGAGGGCCGGTATTTTTTTGGGAGTCGCCTTTTGGGCCAGTTTCCACGCAACGTCAATAAAAAAAATGATTATATCACACGCGCAGAACATGGAATTTTTTTTCGTTTTTTTTCAAGATTCACCCCGTGATAAGGGTGTGTTCCGGAACATTTAGAGGGCCGGTATTTTTTTGGGAGGCGCCTTTTGGGCCACTTTCCACGCAACGCCGATAAAAAAAATGATTATATCAAACGCGCAGAACACAGAATTTTTTTTTTTTTTTTCAAGATTCACCCCCTTATAAGGGTGTCTTCCGGAACATTTAGAGTGTCGGTATTTTTTCGGGAGGCGCCTTTTGGGCCACTTTCCACGCAACGCCAATAAAAAAAATGATTATATCAAACGCGCAGAACACAGCATTTTTTTTTTATCTTTTCAAGATGCACCCCCGATAAGGGTGTCTTCCGGAACATTTAGAGGGTCGGTATTTTTTTTGGAGTCGCCTTTTGGGCCACTTTCCACGCAACGCCAATAAAAAAATGATTATATCAAACGCGCAGGACATAGAATTTTTTTTGTTTTTTTTTTCAAGATTCACCCCCCGATAAGGGTGTCTTCCGGAACATTTAGAGGGTCGGTATTTTTTTTGGAGTCGGCTTTTGGGCCACTTTCCACGCAACGCCAATAAAAAAAATGATTATATCAAACGCGCAGAACATAGAATTTTTTTTTTTTTTTTTCAAGATGCACCCTCCGATAAGGGTGTGTTCCGGAACATTTAGAAGGTCTGCATTTTTTTGGGAGTCGCCTTTTGGGTCACTTTCCACGCAACGCCAATAAAAAAAATGATTATATCAAACGCGCAGAACATAGAATTTTTTTTGTTTTTTTTTTCAAGATTCACCCCCCGATAAGGGTGTCTTCCGGAACATTTAGAGGGTCGGTATTTTTTTTGGAGTCGCCTTGTGGGTCACTTTCCACGTAACGTCAATAAAAAAAATGATTATATCAAACGCGCAGAACTAAGAATTTTTTTTCGTTTTTTTTTCACGATTCACCCCCCGGTAAGGGTGTATTCCGGAACATTTACAGGGGCGGTATTTTTTTTGGAGTCGCCTTTTGGGCCACTTTCCACGCAACGCCAATAAAAAAAATGATTATATCAAACGCGTAGAACACAGAATTTTTTGTTTGTTTTTTTTCAAGATTCACCCCCCGATAAGGGTGTCTTCCGGAACATTTAGAGGGTCGGTATTTATTTTGGAGTCGCCTTTTGGGCCACTTTCCACGCAACGCCAATAAAAAAAATGATTATATCAAACGCGCAGAACATAGAATTTTTTTTCGTTTTTTTTCAAGATTCACCCCTCGGTAAGGGTGTATTCCGGAACATTTAGAGGGCCGGTACTTTTTTTGGAGTCGCCTTTTGGGCCACTTTCCACGCAACGCCAATAAAAAAAATGATTATATCAAACGCGCAGAACACAGAATTTTTTTTTGTTTTTTTTTAAAGATTCACCCCCCGATAAGGGTGTCTTCCGGAACATTTAGAGGGTCGGTATTTTTTTTGGAGTCGCCTTTTGGGCCACTTTCCACGCAACGCCAATAAAAAAAATGATTATATCAAACGCGCAGAACACAGAATTTTTTTTTGTTTTTTTTCAAGATTCACCCCCCGATAAGGATGTGTTCCGGAACATTTAGAGGGCCGGTATTTTTTTGGGAGGCGCCTTTTGGGCCACTTTCCATGCAACGCCAATAAAAAAAATGATTATATCAAACGCGCAGGACATAGATTTTTTTTGTTGTTTTTTTTAGATTCATCCCCCGATGAGGGTGCGTTCCGGAACATTTAGAGGGTCGGTATTTTTTTTGGAGTCGCCTTTTGGGCCACTTTCCTCGCAACGCCAATAAAAAAAATGATTATATCAAACGCGCAGAACATAGAATTTTTTTCGTTTTTTTCGAGATTCACCCCCCGATAAGGGTGTGTTCCGGAACATTTAGAAGGTCGGTATTTTTTTGGGGGGCGCCTTTAGGTCCACTGCCCACGCAACGCCAATAAAAAAAATGATTATATCAAACGTGCAGGACATAAAAATTTTTTTTTTGTTTTTTCATGATTCACCCCCCGATAAGGTTGTGTTCCCGAACATTTAGAGGGTCGGTATTTTTTTGGGAGGCGCCTTTTAGGCCACTTTCCACGCAACGCCAATAAAAAAAATGATTATATCAAACGCGCAGGACGTAGAATTTTTTTTTGTTTTTTTTTCAAGATTCACCCTCCGATAAAGGTGTGTTCCGGAACATTTAGAAGGTCGGTATTTTTTTGGGAGTCGCCTTTTGGGTCACTTTCCACGCAACGCCAATAAAAAAAATGATTATATCAAACGCGCAGAACATAGAATTTTTTTTCGTTTTTTTTTCAAGATTCACCCCCCGGTAAGGGTGTATTCCGGAACATTTAGAGGGCCGGTATTTTTTTTGGAGTCGCCTTTTGGGCCACTTTCCTCGCAACGCAGATAAAAAAAATGATTATATCAAACGCGCAGAACACAGAATTTTTTTTTGTTTTTTTCAAGATTCACCCCCCGATAAGGGTGTCTTCCGGAACATTTAGAGGGTCGGTATTTGTTTTGGAGTCGCCTTTTGGGCCACTTTCCACGCAACGCCAATAAAAAAAATGATTATATCAAACGCGCAGAACATAGAATTTTTTTTTGTTTTTTTCAAGATTCACCCCCCGATAAGGGTGTGTTCCGGAACATTTAGAGGGCCGGTATTTTTTTGGGAGGCGCCTTTTGGGCCACTTTCCACGCAACGCCAATAAAAAAAATGATTATATCAAACGCGCAGGACATAGAATTTTTTTTTGTTTTTTTTTCCAAGATTCACCCTCTGATAAGGGTGTGTTCCGGAACATTTAGAAGGTCGGTATTTTTTTGGGAGTCGCCTTTTGGGTCACTTTCCACGCAACGCCAATAAAAAAAAAATGATTATATCAAACGAGCAGAACATAGAATTTTTTTTCGTTTTTTTTCAAGATTCACCCCTCGGTAAGGGTGTATTCCGGAACATTTAGAGGGCCGGTATTTTTTTGGAGTCGCCTTTTGGGCCACTTTCCACGCAACGCCAATAAAAAAAATGATTATATCAAACGCGCACAACACAGAATTTTTTTTTGTTTTTTTTCAAGATTCACCCCCCGATAAGGGTGTCTTCCGGAACATTTAGAGGGTCGGTATTTTTTTTGGAGTCGCCTTTTGGGCCACTTTCCACGCAACGCCAATAAAAAAAATGATTATATCAAACGCGCAGAACACAGAATTTTTTTTTTTTTTTTTCAAGATTCACCCCCCGATAAGGGTGTCTTCCGGAACATTTAGCGGGTCGGTATTTTTTTTGGAGTCGCCTTTTGGGCCACTTTCCACGCAACGCCAATAAAAAAAATGATTATATGAAACGCGCAGAACATAGAATTTTTTTTTTGTTTTTTCAAGATTCACCCCCCGATAAGGGTGTGTTCCGGAACATTTAGAGGGCCGGTATTTTTTTGGGAGGCGCCTTTTGGGCCACTTTCCATGCAACGCCAATAAAAAAAATGATTATATCAAACGCGCAGGACATAGATTTTTTTGTTGTTTTTTTTAGATTCATCCCCCGATGAGGGTGCGTTCCGGAACATTTAGAGGGTCGGTATTTTTTTTGGAGTCGCCTTTTGGGCCACTTTCCTCGCAACGCCAATAAAAAAACTGATTATATCAAACGCGCAGAACATAGAATTTTTTTTCGTTTTTTTCGAGATTCACCCCCCGATAAGGCTGTGTTCCGGAACATTTAGAAGGTCGGTATTTTTTTGGGGGTCGCCTTTAGGTCCACTGCCCACGCAACGCCAATAAAAAAAATGATTATATCAAACGTGCAGGACATAAAAATTTTTTTTTTGTTTTTTCATGATTCACCCCCCGATAAGGTTGTGTTCCGGAACATTTAGAGGGTCGGTATTTTTTTGGGAGGCGCCTTTTAGGCCACTTTCCACGCAACGCCAATAAAAAAAATGATTATATCAAACGCGCAGGACATAGAATTTTTTTTGTTTTTTTTTCAAGATTCACCCTCCGATAAGGGTGTGTTCCGGAACATTTAGAAGGTCGGTATTTTTTTGGGAGTCGCCTTTTGGGTCACTTTCCACGCAACGCCAATAAAAAAAATGATTATATCAAACGCGCAGAACATAGAATTTTTTTTCGTTTTTTTTCAAGATTCACCCCCCGGTAAGGGTGTATTCCGAAACATTTAGAGGGCCGGTATTTTTTTTGGAGTCGCCTTTTGGGCCACTTTCCTCGCAACGCAGATAAAAAAAATGATTATATCAAACGCGCAGAACACAGAATTTTTTTTTGTTTTTTTTCAAGATTCACCCCCCGATAAGGGTGTGTTCCGGAACATTTAGAGGGCCGGTATTTTTTTGGGAGGCGCCTTTTGGGCCACTTTCCACGCAACGCCAATGAAAAAAATGATTATATCAAACGCGCAGAACATAGAATTTTTTTTTGTTTTTTTCAACATTCACCCCCCGATAAGGGTGTGTTCCGGAACATTTAGAGGGCCGGTATTTTTTTGGGAGGCGCCTTTTGGGCCACTTTCCACGCAACGCCAATAAAAAAAATGATTATATCAAACGCGCAGGACATAGATTTTTTTTGTTGTTTTTTTTAGATTCATCCCCCGATGAGGGTGCGTTCCGGAACATTCAGAGGGTCGGTATTTTTTTTGGAGTCGCCTTTTGGGCCACTTTCCTCGCAACGCCAATAAAAAAAATGATTATATCAAACGCGCAGAACACAGAATTTTTTTTTGTTTTTTTCAAGATTCACCCCCCGATAAGGGTGTCTTCCGGAAGATTTAGAGGGTCGGTATTTTTTTGGGAGGCGCCTTTTGGGCCACTTTCCACGCAACGCCAATAAAAAAAATGATTATATCAAACGCGCAGGACATAGAATTTTTTTTCGTTTTTTTTCAAGATTCACCCCCCGGTAAGGGTGTATTCCGGAACATTTAGAGGGCCGGTATTTTTTTTGGAGTCGCCTTTTGGGCCACTTTCCACGCAACGCCAATAAAAAAAATGATTATATCAAACGCGCAGAACACAGAATTTTTTTTTGTTTTTTTTTCAAGATTCACCCCTCGATAAGGGTGTCTTCCGGAACATTTAGAGGGTCGGTATTTTTTTTTGGAGTCGCCTTTTGGGCCACTATCCACGCAACGCCAATAAAAAAATGATTCTATCAAACGCGCAGAACATAGAATTTTTTTTTTGTTTTTTCAAGATTCACCCCCCGATAAGGGTGTGTTCCGGAACATTTAGAGGGCCGGTATTTTTTTGGGAGGCGCCTTTTGGGCCACTTTCCACGCAACGCCAATAAAAAAAATGATTATATCAAACGCGCAGGACATAGATTTTTTTTGTTGTTTTTTTTAGATTCATCCACCGATGAGGGTGCGTTCCGGAACATTTAGAGGGTCGGTATTTTTTTGGAGTCGCCTTTTGGGCCACTTTCCTCGCAACGCCAATAAAAAAAATGATTATATCAAACGCGCAGAATACAGAATTTTTTTTTGTTTTTTTCAAGATTCACCCCCGATAAGGGTGTCTTCCGGAACATTTAGAGGGTCGGTATTTTTTTGGGAGGCGCCTTTTGGGCCACTTCCCACGCAACGCCAATAAAAAAAATGATTATATCAAACGCGCAGGACATAGAAATTTTTTTTTGTTTTTTCAAGATTCACCCCCCGATAAGGGTGTGTTCCGGAACATTTAGAAGGTCGGTATTTTTTTGGGAGTCGCCTTTTGGGTCACTTTCCACGCAACACCAATAAAAAAAATGATTATATCAAACGCGCAGAACATAGAATTTTTTTTCTTTTTTTTCAAGATTCACCCCCCGGTAAGGGTGTATTCCGGAACATTTAGAGGGCCGGTATTTTTTTTGGAGTCGCCTTTTGGGCCACTTTCCACGCAACGCCAATAAAAAAAATGATTATATCAAACGCGCAGGACATAGATTTTTTTTGTTGTTTTTTTTAGATTCATCCCCCGATGAGGGTGCGTTCCGGAACATTTAGAGGGTCGGTATTTTTTTGGATTCGCCTTTTGGGCCACTTTCCTCGCAACGCCAATAAAAAAAAATGATTATATCAAACGCGCAGAACACAGAATTTTTTTTTGTTTTTTTCAAGATTCGCCCCCCGATAAGGGTGTCTTCCGGAACATTTAGAGGGTCGGTATTTTTTTGGGAGGCGTCTTTTGGGCCACTTCCCACGCAACGCCAATAAAAAAAATGATTATATCAAACGCGCAGGACATAGAAATTTTTTTTTGTTTTTTCAAGATTCACCCCCCGATAAGGGTGTGTTCCGGAACATTTAGAGGGCCGGTATTTTTTTGGGAGGCGCCTTTTGGGCCACTTTCCACGTAAAACCAATAAAAAAAATGATTATATCAAACGCGCAGGACATAGAATTTTGTTTTGGTTTTTTTCAAGATTCAACCCCTATAAGGGTTGGTCCCGGTGGCCGTAAATATTTTTTATTCATTTTACCATATTTTTTTAGCAACTAGAGCCGAACTGACCAAGAAAAAATAGTAAATTAAAAAATCGAAAAAAAAATGAAATCGTTGGATAGCAACGATGCAAACTTCATGTACATGGTATCCCACCGCTGCCACCAAAAATTTATCCTGTTACGTCCGGGAATTTATTATAGATAAAAAAATATATTTTTAAAGAAAAGAAATACGCAATTCGGACTGTGAGGTTAAATTTACGTTATTTTTGGATAAGTGTATTTTTCTTCTATTTTCAGAAATCGGACGTCAGCCTTGAGATCCTGCCTTTAGTCGGGAATGTGCCCAACAGGGATGAGGATCAGTCACAATTTGATCGGTAATTAATTATCACTCGCGAGAATAGGGTAGTCGGTAAAGACAATACCGAGAGGTAACGTGAACATGCGACTTACCCTACGAGCGGCGGTGCGTAGCGGGTTTATCGACGGGTGATGAAGTACCCGAGTGCAAGTTCTTCCGTCGGTGATGACGGTCTCGAGACAAAGGGTGACTTCGACGTCGGTTGGTTGAGGGGCGCATTTCCGATGCTTGGATGATGATCCACCCATCAATTGTACCAGCTGGAAATGCCCTAGTTGTGTGTGGACTCAACGACAGATGGAGAATCAACAACAGGTGAGTCGGTAGCGACAGGATTGATATCCGGTTCGACGACGATAGAGCAGGATTCAACGTCGAACGAAATAACCGGAAATGTCACTTCGTGTTCAGGTGATGCGACAACCGTGGATGCGCCCGAGTCGCTGACAGGCGACGGCGGAGATACGCAACGGATAGAACAATTGTCCACGATATACACTCGCGAATGGAAGAGGGTATTTGAAATAATGCGCAACCTTGCGCTAAGTGGTAATTGATTGAATCGCTGTTCTAGAGTTCGGTTATTACCGCGGGAATGTCGGCCCGATGTTTCGCCTCGGCTAGACTGAGCGCGGCGTCGTTGAAAATGAGCACCCGCACGTCTTCTTGGCATTAGAGAAAAGTAAAGGTAATTATTTAATTGAAAATAAATGTTCCAGGTATTGTCCTAGTTTCCAAATTATGGCGCGGGTGCTTGGGCCCTAGGCAGCACACTCGCGACACTGAAAAGGGTATGAATTCGTGCAATTGTAGTAGCACTAAATTCAAATTTATCTGGGAGATGAGATTGCACGGTAGATCGTAGTGATCGTGCCTGGCCATTAGGCAGCACTGAAAATCACCCAATTTACCGGAAAAGGATGTGGACGTTTCGTGCTCAGCTAAGCAGCACTAAAACACAAGGTAAACGTAGTAGAGAGACTTTGGGTAAACTGGCACAATTTCCTTGACAAGTATTTTTGAACACTGGGAATTCTGAGTGAAAAATGCCGAAGAAAACGATGAGTGACACTTTTGATTAAATCGAGGAATTAGGGTTTAATACAATAAATTAACACGAGACGGTGATCACTTTCGGAAATTATCAATATATTGTTACAACTTTTAAAATGAATTAATCACGGAGAATAAATTGAATATAATAAAAATAAACGTACGGTATAAATATTCGTATAAAAGTCAAAAAGGGTATAACTGTTACCCGAAAAGAATCAAAGATTCAAAAATTACAAAAGCCGATTTTCCAGCGTGCGGGTCCGACGAGCGGAGAAGCGCGACTGACTGGTGGAGAGACCGGAGAACTGAGGAGGAGCGCTGGACCACATCTCTTATAGGCGGTTCCCCCGGTTGGTAGGCTGGACCGATGGAGGGGGAGGCTGCGTGACGTAGACGATATAGCCTTCTCGCTCGCTCTTACAGGTATGTATGGAGGACTAATAATAAATTAATTTAATCAACTTATTATTAGTTTACATTTTTATATGGTTTGTTTTATTTTATGGTTATTTATTTATTATTATTATTTTATGGTTTATATATTTATTATATAATATTTTATATATTATTATATAATATTATATAATTATTTATTTATTATATAATATTATTTTATGGTTTGTTTTATTTTATGGTTATATTATTAGTTTACATTTTTATATGGTTTACATTATTATTGGTTTGAATTTAGTATATAATATTTCCGTAGGAAGATCGGTATTTTACATTCGTGACGTTTGTAATTGTTTATTGTTATTATAATGAGTGTAAATAAATGTTTATGGTGTACAAAATAATTTTGTGTGTACAATTGTGTTTGGTAGTAATAGTCGATATGTGATAATAATTCGTAGATCGTTTATGTCGCTGTTAAATATGGTTTTGTATGTAATAATTTATAATAATTATTGTTACGCAATGTTGTTTTGTTTGTGATTACTTATAATTGTCCGTGGTGTAATTTCCTGTATAACTGTGTCGAAATTACTTATTTTATAATAATTAATTATTGTAGAATTTAATAAATGTTAATAAGGTTTTAAAGTATTTAATACGGTTTGAAGGAATAATGCTTTTTACTGTTCCGCATTTTATTATGCAACCGTTGCGATATTATTGTTTGTTGTAATAGTATACAAGTTTATTGTATAGTTAATATTTGTAGATATTCTTTATTGTATAATTCGTAAGGATTACTATAGTATTTGTAATATAATACAAGAAGTATGAAATTGTTAACTATTGCTAGTTTATGGTATTAATAAATAATTATATTTTATACATAGCTAGCGCGATCGGGGTGATACACGATATGCTGGTGACGGGATTATCGGACGAGGATGTTTAGTCTCGGGGTGATAGGTGATATTCGACGGGATGTTTATTCAATTTATTATTAACAATGATTTCTCGGTATGTACGTGCGACTCGTGGCGACTGTCATGGCGGCGACGGCGCGACACGGTGGCGGCGTACAACGTGGGAAATGCATGTTTTGGGAACAGATGCACGTGAGCATTTGGGTGCACGTGGGCACTTGAGTGCATTAGGGCACTTGAGTGCATTAGGGAGACTAATGGATTTCAAGCGGTTTTCTACTTTTCTGGATTTTTCCCAGCTCAGCTATGCATGGGAACGGGGTTTCGTGAATGCGCGAGTTCTTGCATCGTGAGAATATGTATTATTTTGGAAAACGAAATTTGGAGTTCACTGGTGCTGGGTAGATGTATAGGGATAGGAGGAAACGCAGGAGGTATCCGTGGAGACTGAGGAAGAGAGAGAAAGGGATAGAGACGTGACTCTACAGTATCAGGATACGAGGACGGTATAGGAGGAGCGCGTATGCGTACCTATACTATTGAAGAATACGTATATATATATATAGTAATGTAGTGTAGTGGGTTATATGTATATATATATAACTATGTATCTAAATATACGTATATACAGGGTGACAATTTTAATGTGGCCATGCTTTTTTTGAGGGCCTTGCGCGAAGATTTTGGGTCTGAAAAAAATATGATTTTGAATGGTTTTTCGAGCCTTCTTCGAAAAAAAATACGGCAGATTTTCGTCTTGAAAAATGTACGCCAGAAGAAATAAGGCACTGCGAAAAAAAACGCAAAATACATTCCGAGCACATGAGATTGAAGTTTTTTAAATGCCGAATACAATGCACCCCGGAAAACTTGATTTGCGCCCGCCACCATGGTGGAAAAAAATGTTAAAAGTACGCCGTAAAGTGGCAATTTGAGTGAAACAAACGATTTAAGTCAGACGCGATCGTGCTGTAGGATGTCCTACCTTGGTACGTTACAGCTGCAACTTCCGAATGTTCGGCTGTCACAAGAAGGTGGCTGAGAGTCCCTTGACCCGCGAATGAGCTAAGGAATCTGAACTTGTACCCATCCGAGTCCATTGCAGAGAATATGGTCAATTTCGAAAAAGTTCGAAAATTCCATGTACTGCAAATAATATTTTGAATAATTTGGAATTCGTTTCCAGCTCGTGGACACATCATTTTGAAATAAAAATTTAACACAGATTAGGAAAAATTTACAAACTTTTTCCTATTACGCGTATTATTTTTCCCACATTCATTACTGCGAGCATTGTGTGAGCGTGTGCGTGCATGAGGATGCACGAGTGCACAGGCGCGTGTGCGTAATGTGGACATTTGCCACGTTTCGAGCGCGCTCTGAACTCGGGTTCGGAGAGCACGCTACGCGGTTCGGTCCGAACGCATAGTCAAACGTCAAAACGCGTTATTTGACGTTTCGGATTAGTTAGCTGATATTGTCAGCTGATACCATCTTGGATATGCAGATTTAGCGCACACATGTCGAACTGTCGTCGAAACGCCAAATTTGACGCGTGATTTGACGTTTCATCAATCGTCTGCTATTAATTTCTGACATCTTGGGCAAATGGGGAGCACGCGCGTTGAAGGTTTGCCGAAATGCACTGTTTGGCGCGCGATTTGATATTACGTGATATCGCCGGCCATGATTGTTTGCCATTTTGGATGTGCAAAATCATGATTCGCCACGGCGAGCGATTAACTCTAGAGTTATTAAACATTTCGATTCGAATAAAAATCTACAGTACGTGTCTTTGTCATTTTTTTGCGTTCACAAGACGTAAATGAAAACACGACAACGTACTGGAAAAAGGTGTTTTTAATGATTAATTAAAAAGTACCGAACATCGGAACAAAAACAAGTTTGGTATTTTTTTCAGACAAGTTGACCGTGCCTCTACCTGGAGCGCCGATTCGATTTCTATCTACACAATAAATAATTAATACATGTCTGCGATGGTTCTGAAGGCGTAAACCAGTTATTCCATAATGATGATTATGGTCCTGGGGGATGGGTTCGGAAATCCCTGATATGACTGTCCCGAGCTTATGTTCGCTTTTACCTTACTTTCGGTTATTTTGAGTCAAAGGGTATCGAGACGCTCGGTGGACGGTTTCAAGCGCATTTGTTGACTGACAAAGGTAAAAGCAATGGCGATGGTGGTTCTGGGGAATTCGATACGCCACATGGACGACGATTATAAGCGCATTTAGTAATAAAAATAAAAGCAATGATTGTGATGATTCTGGGGTTCCCGATTGGACATGACTGATATGACGGCATCGAGTTCTTCTCTGCTTTTACCTTTCTTTCAGTCATATCGCATCGAATGAAATGACGAAGACTTGGGGATGATAACAGGCGCATTTGTTAATAAACAAAGGTAAAAGCAATGATTGTGTCGATTCTGGGGGACCCAAATGGACATTACTAATACGACGGCGTCGAGTTCTTCTCTGCTTTTACCTTTCTTTCTGTCATATCGCATCAAATACACTGACGAGGATTTGAAAACGATTACAGGCGCATTTGTGAATAAAAAAAGATAAAAGCAATAATTGTACTCGTTCTGGGGGACCCGAATGGACATTGCTAACATGACGGCATCGAGTTCTTCTCTGCTTTTACCATTATTTCTCTCATATTGCTTCAAACATAATTACGACAATTTGAGGATGATTTCAGGCGCATTTGTTAATAAAAAAAAAGGTAAAAGCAATGATTGTGATGAATCTGGGGGACCCGAATGGATATTACTAATACGATGGCATCGAGTTCTTCTGTGCTTTTACCTTTATTTCTGTCATATTGGATCAAATAAAATTACGACGATTTAACGGTGATTACAGGCGCATTTCTTAACAAACAAAGATAAAAGCAATGATTGTGCAAATTCTGGAAGACCCGAATGGACATTGCTAATATGACGGCATCGAGTTCTTCTCTGCTTTTACCTTTATTTCTGTCGTATCGCATCAAATACAACGACGAGGATTTGAGGATGATTACAGGCGCATTTGTTAATAAAAAAAGATAAAAGCAATAATTGTGCTCATTCTGTGGGACCCGAATGGACATTGCTAATATGACGGCATCGAGTTCTTCTCTGCTTTCACCATTATTTCTCTCATATTGCTTCAAATATAATGACGACAATTTGAGGATGATTTCAGGCGCCTTTGTTAATAACAAAAGGTAAAAGCAATAATTGTGATGAATCTAGGGGACCCGACTGGGCACTGCTAATATGACGGCATCGAGTTCTTCTCTGCTTTTACCTTTATTTCTGTCATATTGGATCAAATAAAATTACGACGATTTAAGGATGATTACAGGCGCATTTCTTAACAAACAAAGATAAAAGCAATGATTGTGCAAACTCTGGAAGACCCGAATGGACATTGCTAATATGACGGCATCGAGTTCTTCTCTGCTTTTACCTTTATTTCTGTCATATCGCATAAAATACAACGACGAGGATTTGAGGATGATTACAGGAGCATTTGTTAATAAAAAAAGATAAAAGCAATAATTGTGCTCATTCTGTGGGACCCGAATGGACATTGCTAATATGACGGCATCGAGTTCTTCTCTGCTTTTACCATTATTTCTCTCATATTGCTTCAAATATAATGACTACAATTTGAGGATGATTTCAGGCGCCTTTGTTAATAAAAAAAAGGTAAAAGCAATGATTGTGATGAATCTAGGGGACCCGACTGGGCACTGCTAATATGACGGCATCGAGTTCTTCTCTGCTTTTACCTTTATTTCTGTCATATTGGATCAAATAAAATTACGACGATTTAAGGATGATTACAGGCGCATTTCTTAACAAACAAAGATAAAAGCAATGATTGTGCAAACTCTGGAAGACCCGAATGGACATTGCTAATATGACGGCATCGAGTTCTTCTCTGCTTTTACCTGTATTTCTGTCATTTCGCATCAAATACAATAACGAGGATTTAAGGATCATTACGGGCGCATTTCTTAATAAACAGAGATAAAAGCAATGATTGTGCCGATTCTGGGGGACCCGAATGGACATTACTAATACGACGGCGTCGAGTTCTTCTCTGCTTTTACCATTATTTCTGTCATATTGCTTCAAATACAATGACGACGATTTAAGGATGATTACAGGCGCATTTCTTAACAAACAAAGATACAAGCAATGATTGTGCAAATTCTGAAAGACCCGAATGGATTTGACGGCATCGAGTTCTTCTCTGCTTTTACCTTTATTTCTGTCGTATCGCGTCAAATACAACGACGAGGATTTGAGGATGATTACAGGCGCATTTGTTAACAAAAAAAGGTAAAAGCAATAATTGTGCTCGTTCTGGGGGACCCGAAAGGACATTACTAACATGACGGCATCGAGTTCTTCTCTGCTTTTACCTTTATTTCTGTCATATTGCTTCAAATACAATGACGACGATTTGAGGATGATTTCAGACGCATTTGTTAATTAAAAAAAGGTAAAAGCAATGACTGTGATGAATCTGGGGAACCCGAATGAATAATACTAATATGACGGCATCGAGTTCTTCTCTGCGTTTACCTTTGTTTCTGTCATATTGCTTGAAAATAAATTGACAATTTGAAGATAATTTCAGGCGCCTTTGTTAATAAACAAAGATAAAAGCAATGATTGTGATCATTCTGGGGGACACGAATGGACATTACTAACATGACGGCATCGAGTTTTTCTCTGCTTTTACCTTTATTTCTGTCATATTGATTCAAATACAATGACGACGATTTGAGGATGATTTCAGGCGCATTTGTTAATAAAAAAGATAAAAGCATTAATTGTGTTCATTCTGGGGGACCCGAATGGACATTGCTAATATGACGGCATCGAGTTCTTCTCTGCTTTTACCTTTATTTCTGTCATATCGCATCAAATACAATAACGCCGATTTAAGGATCATTATGGGCGCATTTCTTAATAAACAAAGATAAAAGCAATGATTGTGCCGATTCTGGGGGACCCGAATGGACATTACTAATATGACGGCGTCGAGTTCTTCTCTGCTTTTACCTTTCTTTCTGTCATATCGCATCAAATACACTGACGAGGATTTGAAGACGATTACAGGCGCATTTGTTAATAAAAAAAGATAAAAGCAATAATTGTACTCGTTCTGGGGGACCCGAATGGACATTGCTAACATGACGGCATCGAGTTCTTCTCTGCTTTTACCATTATTTCTCTCATATTGCTTCAAACATAATGACGACAATTTGAGGATGATTTCAGGCGCATTTGTTAATAAAAAGAATGGTAAAAGCAATGATTGTGATGAATCTGGGGGACCCGAATGGATATTACTAATATGATGGCATCGAGTTCTTCTCTGCTTTTACCTTTATTTCTGTCATATTGGATCAAATAAAATTACGACGATTTAACGGTGATTACAGGCGCATTTCTTAACAAACAAAGATAAAAGCAATGATTGTGCAAATTCTGGAAGACCCGAATGGACATTGCTAATATGACGGCATCGAGTTCTTCTCTGCTTTTACCTTTATTTCTGTCGTATCGCATCAAATACAACGACGAGGATTTGAGGATGATTACAGGCGCATTTGTTAATAAAAAAAGATAAAAGCAATAATTGTGCTCATTCTGTGGGACCCGAATGGACATTGCTAATATGACGGCATCGAGTTCTTCTCTGCTTTTACCATTATTTCTCTCATATTGCTTCAAATATAATGACGACAATTTGAGGATGATTTCAGGCGCATTTGTTAATAAACAAAGGTAAAAGCAATGATTGTGATGAATCTAGGGGACCCGACTGGGCACTGCTAATATGACGGCATCGAGTTCTTCTCTGCTTTTACCTTTATTTCTGTCATATTGGATCAAATAAAATTACGACGATTTAAGGATGATTACAGGCGCATTTCTTAACAAACAAAGATAAAAGCAATGATTGTGCAAACTCTGGAAGACCCGAATGGACATTGCTAATATGACGGCATCGAGTTCTTCTCTGCTTTTACCTTTATTTCTGTCGTATCGCATAAAATACAACGACGAGGATTTGAGGATGATTACAGGCGCATTTGTTAATAAAAAAAGATAAAAGCAATAATTGTGCTCATTCTGTGGGACCCGAATGGACATTGCTAATATGACGGCATCGAGTTCTTCTCTGCTTTTACCATTATTTCCCTCATATTGCTTCAAATATAATGACTACAATTTGAGGATGATTTCAGGCGCCTTTGTTAATAAAAAAAGGTAAAAGCAATGATTGTGATGAATCTAGGGGACCCGACTGGGCACTGCTAATATGACGGCATCGAGTTCTTCTCTGCTTTTACCTTTATTTCTGTCATATTGGATCAAATAAAATTACGACGATTTAAGGATGATTACAGGCGCATTTCTTAACAAACAAAGATAAAAGCAATGATTGTGCAAACTCTGGAAGACCCGAATGGACATTGCTAATATGACGGCATCGAGTTCTTCTCTGCTTTTACCTGTATTTCTGTCATTTCGCATAAAATACAATAACGAGGATTTAAGGATCATTACGGGCGCATTTCTTAATAAACAAAGATAAAAGCAATGATTGTGCCGATTCTGGGGGACCCGAATGGACATTACTAATACGACGGCGTCGAGTTCTTCTCTGCTTTTACCATTATTTCTGTCATATTGCTTCAAATACAATGACGACGATTTAAGGATGATTACAGGCGCATTTCTTAACAAACAAAGATAAAAGCAATGATTGTGCAAATTCTGAAAGACCCGAATGGACATTGCTAATATGACGGCATCGAGTTCTTCTCTGCTTTTACCTTTATTTCTGTCGTATCGCGTCAAATACAACGACGAGAATTTGAGGATGATTACAGGCGCATTTGTTAACAAAAAAAGGTAAAAGCAATAATTGTGCTCGTTCTGGGGGACCCGAAAGGACGTTACTAACATGACGGCATCGAGTTCTTCTCTGCTTTTACCTTTATTTCTGTCATATTGCTTCAAATACAATGACGACGATTTGAGGATGATTTCAGACGCATTTGTTAATTAAAAAAAGGTAAAAGCAATGACTGTGATGAATCTGGGGATCCCGAATGAATAATACTAATATGACGGCATCGAGTTCTTCTCTGCGTTTACCTTTGTTTCTGTCATATTGCTTGAAAATAAATTGACAATTTGAGGATAATTTCAGGCGCCTTTGTTAATAAACAAAGATAAAAGCAATGATTGTGATCATTCTGGGGGACACGAATGGACATTACTAACATGACGGCATCGAGTTCTTCTCTGCTTTTACCTTTATTTCTGTCATATTGATTCAAATACAATGACGACGATTTGAGGATGATTTCAGGCGCATTTGTTAATAAAAAAGATAAAAGCATTAATTGTGTTCATTCTGGGGGACCCGAATGGACATTGCTAATATGACGGCATCGAGTTCTTCTCTGCTTTTACATTTATTTCTGTCATATCGCATCAAATACAATAACGCCGATTTAAGGATCATTATGGGCGCATTTCTTAATAAACAAAGATAAAAGCAATGATTGTGCCGATTCTGGGGGACCCGAATGGACATTACTAATATGACGGCGTCGAGTTCTTCTCTGCTTTTACCTTTATTTCTGTCATATTGCTTCAAATACAATGACGACAATTTGAGGATGATTTCAGGCGCATTTGTTAATAAAAATAAGGTAAAAGCAATGATTGTAATGAGTCTGTGGGACCCGAATGGACATTGCTAATATGACGGCATCGAGTTCTTCTCTGCTTTTACCATTATTTCTCTCATATTGCTTCAAATACAATGACGACAATTTGAGGATGATTTCAGGCGCATTTGTTAATAAAAAAAAGGTAAAAGCAATGATTGTGATGAATCTGGGGGACCCGAATGGATATTACTAATATGACGGCATCGAGTTCTTCTCTACTTTTACCTTTATTTCCGTCATATTGGATCAAATAAAATTACGACGATTTAAGGATGATTACAGGCGCATTTCTTAACAAACAAAGATGAAAGCAATGATTGTGCAAACTCTGGAAGACCCGAATGGACATTGCTAATATGACGGCATCGAGTTCTTCTCTGCTTTTACCTTTATTTCTGTCGTATCGCATCAAATACAACGATGAGGATTTGAGGATGATTACAGGCGCATTTGTTAATAAAAAAAGATAAAAGCAATAATTGTGCTCATTGTGTGGGACCCGAATGGACATTGCTAATATGACGGCATCGAGTTCTTCTCTGCTTTTACCTTTATTTCTGTCGTATCGCATCAAATACAACGACGAGGATTTGAGGATGATTACAGGCGCATTTGTTAATAAAAAAAGATAAAAGCAATAATTGTGCTCATTCTGTGGGACCCGAATGGACATTGCTAATATGACGGCATCGAGTTCTTCTCTGCTTTTACCATTATTTCCCTCATATTGCTTCAAATATAATGACTACAATTTGAGGATGATTTCAGGCGCCTTTGTTAATAAAAAAAGGTAAAAGCAATGATTGTGATCATTCTGGGGGACACGAATGGACATTACTAACATGACGGCATCGAGTTCTTCTCTGCTTTTACCTTTATTTCTGTCATATTGATTCAAATACAATGACGACGATTTGAGGATGATTTCAGGCGCATTTGTTAATAAAAAAGATAAAAGCATTAATTGTGTTCATTCTGGGGGACCCGAATGGACATTGCTAATATGACGGCATCGAGTTCTTCTCTGCTTTTACATTTATTTCTGTCATATCGCATCAAATACAATAACGCCGATTTAAGGATCATTATGGGCGCATTTCTTAATAAACAAAGATAAAAGCAATGATTGTGCCGATTCTGGGGGACCCGAATGGACATTACTAATATGACGGCGTCGAGTTCTTCTCTGCTTTTACCTTTATTTCTGTCATATTGCTTCAAATACAATGACGACAATTTGAGGATGATTTCAGGCGCATTTGTTAATAAAAATAAGGTAAAAGCAATGATTGTAATGAGTCTGTGGGACCCGAATGGACATTGCTAATATGACGGCATCGAGTTCTTCTCTGCTTTTACCATTATTTCTCTCATATTGCTTCAAATACAATGACGACAATTTGAGGATGATTTCAGGCGCATTTGTTAATAAAAAAAAGGTAAAAGCAATGATTGTGATGAATCTGGGGGACCCGAATGGATATTACTAATATGACGGCATCGAGTTCTTCTCTACTTTTACCTTTATTTCCGTCATATTGGATCAAATAAAATTACGACGATTTAAGGATGATTACAGGCGCATTTCTTAACAAACAAAGATGAAAGCAATGATTGTGCAAACTCTGGAAGACCCGAATGGACATTGCTAATATGACGGCATCGAGTTCTTCTCTGCTTTTACCTTTATTTCTGTCGTATCGCATCAAATACAACGATGAGGATTTGAGGATGATTACAGGCGCATTTGTTAATAAAAAAAGATAAAAGCAATAATTGTGCTCATTGTGTGGGACCCGAATGGACATTGCTAATATGACGGCATCGAGTTCTTCTCTGCTTTTACCTTTATTTCTGTCGTATCGCATCAAATACAACGATGAGGATTTGAGGATGATTACAGGCGCATTTGTTAATAAAAAAAGATAAAAGCAATAATTGTGCTCATTGTGTGGGACCCGAATGGACATTGCTAATATGACGGCATCGAGTTCTTCTCTGCTTTTGCCTCTATTTGTGTCGTATCGCATCAAATACAATGACGGTGATTTGAGGATGATTACAGGCGCATTTGTTAATAAAAAAGATAAAAGCAATAATTGTGCTCATTCTGGGGGACCCGAATGGACATTGCTAATATGACGGCATCGAGTTCTTCTCTGCTTTTACCTTTATTTCTGTCATATCGTATCAAATACAATAACGACGATTTAAGGATGATTACGGGCACATTTCTTAATAAACAAAGATAAAAGCAATGATTGTGATGAATCTGGGGGACCCGAATGGACATTGCTAATATGACGGCATCGAGTTCTTCTCTGCTTTTATCTGTATTTCTGTCATTTCGCATCAAATACAATAACGAGGATTTAAGGATCATTACGGGCGCATTTCTTAATAAACAAAGATAAAAGCAATGATTGTGCCGATTCTGGGGGACCCGAATGGACATTACTAATACGATGGCGTCGAGTTCTTCTCTGCTTTTACCATTATTTCTGTCATATTGCTTCAAATACAATGACGACGATTTAAGGATGATTACAGGCGCATTTCTTAACAAACGAAGATAAAAGCAATGATTGTGCAAATTCTGAAAGACCCGAATGGACATTGCTAATATGACGGCATCGAGTTCTTCTCTGCTTTTACCTTTATGTCTGTCATATTGCTTCAAATACTATGACGACGATTTGAGGATGATTTCAGGCGCATTTGTTAATATAAAAAGGTAAAAGCAGCGATTGTGATGAATCTGGGGGACCCGAATGGGCATTGCTAATATGACGGCATCGAGTTCTTCTCTGCATTTACCTTTCTTTCAGTCATACCGCATCCAATAAAATGACGAAGATTTGGGGATGATAACAGGCGCATTTGTTAATAAACAAAGGTAAAAGCAATGGTTGTGTCGATTGTGGGGGACCCAAATGGACATTACTAATATGACGGCGTCGAGTTCTTCTCTGCTTTTACCTTTCTTTCAGTTATATCGCCTCAAATACACTGACGGCGATTTGAAGACGATTACCTGCGCATTTGTTAATAAAAAAAGATAAAAGCAATAATTGTGCTCGTTCTGGGGGACCCGAAAGGACATTACTAACATGACGGCATCGAGTTCTTCTCTGCTTTTACCTTTATTTCTGTCATATTGCTTCAAATACAATGACGACGATTTGAGGATGATTTCAGGCGCATTTGTTAATAAAAAAATGTAAAAGCAATGACTGTGATGAATCTGGGGAACCCGAATGAATAATATTAATATGTCGGCATCGAGTTCTTCTCTGCGTTTACCTTTGTTTCTGTCATATTGCTTGAAAATAAATTGACAATTTGAGGATGATTTCAGGCGTCTTTGTTAATAAACAAAGATAAAAGCAATGATTGTGATAATTCTGGGGGACACGAATGGACATTACTAACATGACGGCATCGAGTTCTTCTCTGCTTTTACCTTTATTTCTGTCATATTGATTCAAATACAATGTCGACGATTTGAGGATGATTTCAGGCGCATTTGTTAATAAAAAAGATAAAAGCAATAATTGTGTTCATTCTGGGGGACCCGAATGGACATTGCTAATATGACGGCATCGAGTTCTTCTCTGCTTTCACCTTTATTTCTGTCATATCGCATCAAATACAATAACGCCGATTTAAGGATCATTATGGGCGCATTTCTTAATAAACAAAGATAAAAGCAATGATTGTGCCGATTCTGGGGGACCCGAATGGACATTACTAATATGACGGCGTCGAGTTCTTCTCTGCTTTTACCTTTATTTCGGTCATATTGCTTCAAATACAATGACGACGATTTGAGGATGATTTCAGCCGCATTTGTTAATAAAAAAAGGTAAAAGCAATGACTGTGATGAATCTGGCGAACCCGAATGAATATTACTAATATGACGGCATCGAGTTCTTCTCTGCTTTTACCTTTGTTTCTGTCATATTGCTTCAAATACAATGATGACGATTTGATGATGATTTCAGGCGCATTTGTTAATAAAAAAAGGTAAAAGCAATGATTGTGCCGATTTTGGGGAACCCAATTGGACATGCCTGATATGACGGCATCGAGTTCTTCTCTGCTTTCACCTTTATTTCTGTCGTATCGCTTTAAATACAATGACGACGACTTGTCGAAATTCATGACTCAATACGACCGATCGTGTGGTAAATGCGCAGAACCATCGCCATCATTGCTTTCATTTTTGTTTATTAACATATTCACCTGTAATCATCATTACAGCATTGTTAGAGTTATTGACGTAATAAATTTGTGGCACGCTACGGTGAACGCGAAGGAACACTTCGAGTGGTACAGTCGGCATGCTTCAATGATGATGAAGCATTTAAGGGATTCGATGGGACATTCCTGACAAGAGGGCAGCGAGATTTTCTGTGCTTTCACCGTATTTTCTCTTATTTTGCGTTAAAAGTCATAACGACGCTTAAAAGCAGTTTAAAGGCGCAAAGGTTAATGAAAAAAGAAGGGTAATTATGGTCATGGTTCGCTACGATTCGATGGGAAATTTCGGATGTGACAACCTCAAATATAAGTTCGCTTTTAATTTGTTCTCTTCCATATTGTATCGAAAACTCCCATAGTGGCACTAACTTGAGGCTTTCTTGAAAATATAAATTCTCTGCTGAAATTCTGAGTGAATTCTTTCCAGAAAGCTTTAAATCGCGGACACCCTGTATTCCCTTTTACGATCAGCCAACTCGTAATTGCTTAGCCGATGGTTTTCCGTTTTTCTGCGAATATCGATCTATCGATGTCGATCGCTGTTTATTTGTGTCGCTACCCGGACTCAATTTATCTGTCAAACAAATCACAAACATGGCCGAAGAACGACGGACCCAAATGCACGCGTGCCTGGTGCGATCGCAAAATAATTATAGTGCCGCCGTCCGGGTATATCGGGAAGAGTACGGCGACCCCGTACCCTCGCGCCAATCTTTTCGCCGGTAAGTAAAACAAATAAAGATTTAAAAATAAATTGATCAAATATATTGATCATACTAATATCATAATAATTATTTTCCAGCCTTGCAGAAACAATACAAGGGACAGGCGTCTTGAAAAGACAGAGGAGACCGCGAGCAGCCCCTGTCACTGCGGCACGATCGGCAGAGGTCCTGGAGGAAATAGAGAGAAATCCCATCCAGAGCGCTCGAGGTCTGGCTCGTACCCTCGGTGAGTAATGTGACAGCCACAAAAAACATGTAAAATCCAATAATGGTAATCGAGTTCAAAATCAAGAGAATTTTAAACATTTTTTAAAATCTTACTAAAAAAAAAAAATTAAAAAAAAACCTAAAAAATTAAACATTATTTTTAAAATTAAAAAAAAAAGAGGTAAAATTAAGGGAATTTTGAAATAAGATTTACTATTTCGACATTTAAAAAGAAGAGGCCGAGAAAACGAGCAAGAAAAATGATCATTTTTCCAGTCCCGAAACCTACTTTAAGGGTGACTTGAATACCCAAAAACATTATATCACACTATTTGAAAGGATCACTCATTTAATTTTCCGACATCTTAAAAGAGGAGGCCGAGAAAAAATGAAAAAAAATGATAATATTATGGGCTTGAACGACCAAAAAAAAAATCTAGACTGAGGGGATCAAACATCTACTTTCGCGATACATCAGGAAAAGTAAAAAAGCGAATGTCTAAAAAAAATGGTTCATTTTTGAGTCCCGGATTCTACCTTAAGGATAACTTGCAAACCCAAAAAAATGTTAACACCTAGATTGAGCGGGCCGCACTCGTACTTTTTCAACATTTTAAAAGAAGAGGCCGAGAAAACAAGCGAAAAAAAATGATCATTTTTCTACTCCCGAAATCCATCTTAATGGGGGCTTGAAAGGAGTCCCGGAGTCACCCTTAAGGTAGAATCCGGGACTTGAAAATGAACCACATTTTTTTTGGGAGATTTGCTTTTTTCCTGCTTCTGATATATCGAGATAGTAAATGTATGATCCCCTTAGTCTAGGAGGTATATTTTTTTGGCATTTCAAGCCCCCCTTAAGTTGGGTTCCGGGACTCGAAAAGTAATAATTTTCGATGCTTGTTCTCTCGGCCTCTTCTTTTGAAATGTCGAAAAAGTAAAAGTTTGATCCTTTCAATCTAGCTGATAAGAATTTTTTGAGTTATAAAGTCACCCTTAAGGTACTCGGAAATAGACCATATTTTCTTGGCTCATTTTTTCCATTAACCTTTCTTGGAATGTTGAAATAGTTTATTTGTGATCCTCTCAATCTGGGTGATATAATTTTTTTTGGTTTTCAAGTCACCCTTAAGATAGGATCCGGAACTCGAAAATGGCACAAATTTTTTTTGAGACATTTCTTTTAGTCCTTCTTCTGATATATCGCGAATGTAAATGTTTGATCCCCTCAGTCTAGGAGATATATTTTTTTGGTCTATCTATCTTAAGATGAATTCCCGGACTCGAAAGATTATAATTCATTTTTGCCTGTTTTCTCGGCCTGTCCTTTGGAATTGTCGAGAAAGTAAATGTGTGATCCTCCCAATCTGGGTGATATACATTTTTTGGGTTCTCACGTCACCCTTAAGGTACTAGAAAATAGATCAAATTTGTTTAGCTTATTTTCACATCTCGTTTGTGAGAATCTCCTAATTTTTGTGTTTTCAAGGCATCCTTAAGTTAGGGTCCGGGACTTTAAAATGGACCACATTTTTTTGGAGAAATTTCCTTCTTTCCTTTTTCTGATATATCCAGAATTTAAATGTGTGACCCCCTTAGTTTAGGAGATATATTTCTTTGGTCTATCAAGTCCCCTTAAGATGGATTCCGAGTCTCGAAAAATGATAATTTTTTTTCTCTTGTTTTTTCGGCCTCTCCTTTTGAAATGTCGGAACAGTAAATGTTTGATGCCCTCAGTCTGGGGGATATACTTTTTTTGATTTTTCACGTCACCCTTAATTTGGGGTCCGGGAGTCGAAAATGGATCAAATTTTGTTTGAGAAATTTCTTTTTTCCGATATATCGGGGAATTAAATGTGTGATCACCTAGTGTAGGAGATATATTTTTTTGTTAATACCTAATCTTAAGGGGGACTTGATTGACTAAGAAAAGATATCTTGTAGACCTAGGGGATCGTACATCTACTGTTGCGATATATGAGAAGGACATAAAGAAATATCTATAAAACAATTTGTGCCTTTTTCGAGTCCCGGATCCTTCCTTGAGGGTGATTTGAAAACCCAACAAACTTATATCACTCAGATTGAGAGGATCACAAATTTACTATTTCGAAATTCCTATAACGGATATGGAAAAAATGAGCCAAGAAACGATGGTCTATTTTCGTGTACCTTAAGGGTGACTTGATTACCCAAAAAATTCATATCAGCTAGATTGAGAGGATCACATATTTACTTTTTCGACATTTTGAAAGAAGCGGCCGAGACAACAAGCAAAATAATGATCACTTTTCGAGTCCCGGAACCTAACTTAAGAGGGAATGATACCTCATCGCAGTCGGTATGGTAGAACAATTATAGATTCCCAAAAATCTCGAAAATGGCTCTTCAGATCCCGTCGAAACTTTGCCAAACGACGTCAAATAGATAGACGAACAGCTGTCTTCCCCTCAAATTTTCTGAATTTGAGAAAAAAAAACTGGATTGACTTGTGATAAGCCAATCTACATTTTTTTCTCAAATTCAGAAAATTTGAGGGGAAGACAGCTGTTCGTCTATCTATTTGACATCGTTTGGCAAAGTTTCGACGAGATCTGAAGAGCCGTTTTCGAGATTTTTGGGAATCTATAATTGTTCTACCATACCGACCGTGATGCGGTATCATTCCCTCTTAAGGTGACTTTGAAATACCAAAAAACTATCTCCTAGAATAAAGGGGATTTTTTTCTCAAAAAAAAATTGGTCCATATTCGCGTGCCGGATTCTATCTTAAGGGTGACTTAAAAATTCAAAAACATGTTATAACCAAGATTGAGAGGAACACATATTTACTTTTTTGGCATTTCCAAAGAAATGGCCGAGAAAACGAGCGAAAACATTTCAATTTTTCTAGTTCCGAAATCCAACTTAAACGGGACTGGAAAGACCAAAAAAATATATTTCCTAGTCTAAGGGGATCATACATCTACTTCTTCAATATGTCAGATACATGAAAAATGAAAATTCATAGAAGGAAATTTGGTCTATTTTCGAGTCCCGAAACCTACCTTACGGGTGGCTTGAAAACCCAACAAAATTATATCACCCAGAATGAGAGGATCCCACATTTACTTTTTTGATATTTTAATAGAAGAGGCCGAGAAAACGATAGATAAAAAGATCATTTTCCGTGTACCTGAACTTATCTTAAAAGGGGATTGAAAGACCAAAAAAATATATCTCCTAGTCCAAGGGGATCACACATTTACTTTTTCGATATGACGATATATAGGACAAAAGAAAATGGCTAAAAAAAATTTGGTCTATTTCCGGTCGTGGAACCCGCCTTAAGGGTGTTTTGAAAACCCAAAAAATTTTCATCCCCCAGATTGAGAGGATCGCACATTTACATTTTTGACATTTCAAAGGTAAAGATCGAGAAAACAAGCGAAAAAAAAATACATTTTTCGAGTCGCGGAACCTATCGTAAGGATGGCTTGACAGACCAAAAATAAATAATAAATAAAAAGACCAAAAATAAAATAAATAAGTGAAAAATAAAATCAATGGGTGACTTGAAAACCCCAGAAAATGATATCACTCAGACTGAAACGATCACACATTTTGTATTTCGACTTTCCTTAAAAGGAAATCGAAAAAATGTGCAAAAAAAATGTCGTCCACTTTCAAGTCCCGGAACCTACCTTATGGGTGACTTGAGAACCCAAAAAGATCATATCACACTCGTACCGACGTGTAAATCGATGTACCTCTTGAAATTAATATTCATCCGTTTGTACGCATTCTTATGCACTTCTGAATAGTTACTACCTTCCATCAAGCATTTTACCTCCTGGCATAGACCTTCCGTCGTTTGCATCCACTTGTACAAGAAGGTACAAACGTTCCAATCGTTTCCGTTTGTACCCTTCGGGATGTTTTTACACAACTTCGGATAAACTTTCATTCGTTTGCGCCCACTCATTCGAACGTGTAATTTGTTTGTGTCTCTTGAAATAAATATTCATTCGTTTGTAGTTATTCGTACGAATGTCTTCACCGTTCGTAATTTGTTTGTGTTTCTCATTCGGTTGTAGTTATTCGTACGAATGTTTACATCGTTCGAAGCTCCTAGCAAACATTTGTACTCCTTGGAATACATTTTTATGCACTTGCACGCACTTGTACAAATACGTCAGTCGTTTGCACCCTATGAAAAATGTTTGTACCTCTTGGGATAAACCTTCATCCATTTCCACCCACTTGTACAGACGTGTGAATCGTTCGTACCTCTTAAAATAAATATTCATTGCTTTGTACGAACTCTTGCACACGTCGGAATTGTTTGTATTTCCCTACAAATATTTAAACATTCTGGAATTAACTTTCAGCTGTTTACATCCACTCCTACGATCGTCTAAATAGTTTTTATCTTCCGGGAAACGGTTATACCTCTTGGGATGAACCTCTATTCTTTTTCACGCACTCGTAGGGAAGTGTAAGTTATACCCTACCGGAACCGTTTGTACCCCTTCGAATAAATCTTCGTTCGATTTTATCCACTCGTATGAACGTCTAAGTCGTTTGTAGCATCTAGCAAACATTTGTACCTCTTGGAATATACTTTCATCCGTTTGCACCCACTCATACTAACATATAAATCCGTTGTACCTCTTGGGGTAATAGTTCATTCGTTTGCACTCATTCGTATAAAAGAGATAATCGTCTGTACCTCTTGGAATAAGCATTCATTCCTTTATACTCAATCGTACAAACATGTAAATCCTTTGTACTTCTTAAAATTAAACTTTATTGGTTGGCACTCACTCGTACAAACGTGTTAATTGTTTTTACCCTTTAGGAAACGTTTTCACCTGTTGGAAAAAATATTATTTCGTTTGTACATACTCTTATGAACGTCTCGATCGGTCGTACGTCTAAATCGTTCAGGAAACGTTTGCACCTCTTGTATAACCCTCTATTCTTTTGTAGCCACTCGTACCGGCGTGTAATTCGTTTGTACATCTTGGAATTAACCTTCATTCATTTTCACCGACTTGTACGAACTTCTCAATCATTTGTATCTCCCGGAAAACGTTTGCACCGCTTGAAGTTATAGGTCATTCAGTTGCACCCATTCCTACGAACGCGTTAATCGTTTGTATCCTTCGAAATCTTCTGTACATCTTCGAATAAATCTCCGTTCATTTTCACCCGCTCATACGAACGTCTAAATCGCTTGTATCTTCCGGGAAACGTTTGTACCTCAACGAATAAACCATTATTCAATTGCACCCATTTCTGCGAATGCGTTGTTCCCTTTTGTACCTCTTCGAATAAATCTCCATTCATTTGTACCTACTCGTACAAACGTCTAAATCGTTTATACCTCTTAGAATGAATCTTCATTCTATTGTACCCTGCCGTACGAAAGTGTAAAACTTTTGCACCTCTTGGAACAAATCTTCCTTCCTTTGTACCCACTCCTACGAATGTGTAAATTATTTTTACCTTCCAGCATCGATTTTCACCTCTTTGAATTAACTTTCATTCGTTTCCACTCACTCGTAAGCCTATAATTCGTAAGCTTATACTTTTTCTTAACGATCCTTCCTTTTATTCTTGTTCTACAGATATGAATAGGGAAACGGTGCGAAAAATCGTAAAGAGCGTCAATTACCCGTACAAGCCGCAGACTGTACAACAGCTTACGATTCTGGACCATGAACGACGTCTGGAATTTTGCGTCTGGGGTCTTGGACAACTTCAAGATGACCCCACTTTTTTTCGAAACGTCCTATTTACTGATGAGTCTGGCTTTACGAAGCGGGGAATCATCAACCGGCAAAATTTTCGACAATGGAGCCCAGAGAATCCTGGATGGACCATTCAAATCCCGAGACGAGAACAGTGGAGAGTAAATGTATGGGCGGGCATCCTGAACGACCGGATTATCGGCCCATGGTTTTTCGACGGGAATATGGATAGCGAAGTGTACGCTGATTTGTTGGAAAATGTTTTGCCCGTTCTTTTGGAAGATGTTCCTCTGGATCTGCGGCTTATGATGTGGTGGCAGCAAGATGGTCACCCTGCTCATACGGCGAGAACCTCGTTAAGGATTCTTCGCGAACGTTTTCCGAATCGAATCATCGGAATGCGTGGATCGGTATCGTGGCCGGCGAGATCTCCTGATCTGACCCCGCTCGATTTTTTCTTGTGGGGGAAGATCAAGGACTTCGTCTATAAGACAGAGCCCACGACAAAGGACGATATGCGGGAACGCATTAGGGCTGCGTTTGCCACGATAACGCCGCGAATGTTGCAGCGCACCAGGGCTAACATAACGAAACGCCTGGAGCTGTGCGACCATCAGGAAGGGGGCCATATAGAGCACTTGCTGAAAAGGTGGAACCCCCTCTAAACAGGATTCACCGGCGTTGAGCGGTACGTTCCATTTTCGTTTGAAATAAGTGGCTTATTCATAGAATGTATTGTCATGAAAAATGTATCTTTCTTCTGCCGCTTTTCTTCACTTCCGACCAGTTTTCTCTTTCGTTTAATAGCTTCATATTTTCCGTATGTTACAGATTATGTTGGTTCTGGTACCCTGCAATATTTGTGTAAGCTCTTCACGTCTCCTCGCCAGGTATCTTAGCCATGTCGTCTGCTCCTTAAAAACGATGATAGTCTTGCCGTAGCCGTCCTTCTTCGGATGGTTCGATTTAGCATTCGATCGTGAAGTCCTTTCAGGTTCTCAACATGGAAGCGGTACTAATCTTGAAGTCCCTGCATTATTCGCCGATTATCTGTGGGTACAATTTCTTAAACTACTGCATTACATTATTTAAAAATCTTTGTACTTACCGCTATCTGTTAACTCGTTAAAAAACTTCAGTTGCTCATTTTCGTCATTGAGAATTCCGGCTTACACATTTCTCTCATTCTTATCCTGTCATGTCCGTATTTTGAGGTACTCTAAGAATTTTCTGAGTTTCATGTTTTGGCGCTTGGTCATTAACTGCTAAGTGAATGGGGATTCGTTTGTAAATAGTTCATTTAAAGTTAAATTGGAATAATCTCAAACTGTCTGATAGCCCAACGTGATAATCCTTTCTGCTTTCAGGAAGCCTTAAAATCCAGTTGTTGTACTTTTTGTTGCTTGTGCGGTTAATATTTTGTACATAGAAAATTGTATATAAAAATTTGTAAATAGTAGTAAATAGACAATTGTATAGAAAACATTGTAAATAGAAAGTTGTATATAAAAAAACTTCAGTTCAAATTAAAATTTTGTTATGGATGTTATATCACTGAAGTTATATTATTGCAATCAAGTCTTAAAAGTTGCAAACAATTCTATTTGATGTTCGTTTTTAAGATACCACTTCGAAATATCAAACTGTGCGTAAGAACGTATCGATAATGCAAGTCATCTTAGATATTCCTGTGGACAATACACTCGTCTCCTACATTTTCCGGTCTTTTACCCAAATTGTTGGTCCAGTTTGATTCCGGAGCGACAAGGAAATTGTTATTTTATTTACGGTTACACGAGTTGCGATAAAGAGGGAAAAAATGGTACGTTAGACCCGAAAAATCTATTGATTCGTTTACTAAAAAGTCTGCACGGAGAGAGACGAAGATCTGAAAGTGATAACGTTTGAGCATTCTTTTCTTAGCGCGATAGTAGATAGGTTCACATTGGCCGAGCCGGCATACAAATGGGCAATTCCTGCTGGGAATTGTATTGCGTCGAACTTGCAACACTGCTGGACGGTATTAAGTAATCGACCTCAGCATCCGGGACGAATATTGCTTCAATACATTTATTAACGAGATGAGCTCCGGTAAAAAGGAACCTCGGGTTGTCATAGTAGACGTCGGGCCAACCGTCGTGGGTAAAACTTTAAGTAATATTTTTTTTGCATTTCAAATATAAAAAATCCATTCAATATTTGGGTATGGTGATGACTAACCTCTAAAGGCATCGTAAGGGAAGAGGGTCGCTCCTGAAAAGTGATATTGGGTTGGTTTACCTGTATCAGTTTCTTTGGGTTTGTGTATCTGCAAGTGTTTTTGCGAATCGGTCTAATCATTTTTCACTTGTCTCTTCCGAATTCCAATCATCGGAAAATGTTCTTTGCGTGATCTCTGAATTCAATTGCTCATATGTATCTTTTGAAAAAGGTCAGGTGCACCGCGTCGATGCTGTGGAACACAACCGCCATGAAAGAATCCTTTCATGGTTAAATTGAATTACTAAGTTCACTTGACGTCCTACAAGAGAGCGTTTGTCCCATTAGTACATTGGTGAAGTGATGGAAGAGATCGACTCCGTCAAGGCTTGCGAGGATTTGACGGCGCTCCAGCATGATCATGAGCAGATCCCCCTCGAATCACCGGCGTCACCTGACGCCTTGTCACAATGTTGAAGCGGTTGATGACAAAGTCTGAGCTGAATATTGTATTCTGAGATTCATACCCAATCGTGTGCCTTTGAATCTGTTTCATTTGCCCTTTCTATATTTTCACGAACTCCATTTGTATTCTGCGTGTATTGTTTAAATTCAGAACATCGCATGAATTTGGTGTGTACTGGACTTTTAAGAATTTTGTGGATACTGTTCAAATTCAACTACTTAAATTCACGTGAGGAAAATATTGTATACATCTTTCAACGCTCGGTATACAATTTCAGATATAAAAATGATTTGGCATTAGCGATTACAAAGGTTGTGTCTTTCGCGCTTTCTTTCCTCGTCTTTCAATAATTTCGTAACTTCAATCATAAATGGCAAATGTGTTGTACAAGTGTAAGAGTACCTCGGTTTTCCCGACGTGACTGACTTAGACCATGGACATGAGACCCGAGTACTTATCCACGAGTATGAATACAACAAGCACCAATGCTTTACCTTTACGCAACAATGTTTTACCTATGTTAATATACAAATGCGCATCATCATTGCTGTCACCTTTGTTAATTAACAAATGCGCCTGTAGTCGTTTTATCAGCGCGATCATATTTTTATTACGCCGAATGACCAAAGGAACGGTCAAAGTAGAGAGAATTTCGGTTTCGTGATATATGAAATTCGATCGGAAATTCCCGATATTACTGCCCCGAAATCATCTCCGATTTTATCTCACTTCCGGTCAGAACGGGTCGAGAAGTCTGACGATGCTGCGAGCACGACGGTAGGAGCATTGTTTATTCAACAAAGATAAAATCGATGCTCGGAATGGTTCTCGGGGCCTCGATCGGACAATTCCGACATTACTGCCCCGAATTCGTGTCCGATTGTATCTTACTTCCGTTCAGAATGGGTCGAGAAGTCTGACGATTCTGCGAGAACGACGGTAGAGGCATTATTTATTTAACAAAGATAGAATCGGTGCTCGGAATGGCTCTCGGGGCCTCGATCGGACGATCCCCATATTACTGCCCCGAAATCCTCTCCGATTTTATCTTACTTCCGGTCAGAACGGGTCGAGAAGTCTGACGATGCTGCGAACACGACGGTAGGAGCATTGTTTATTCAACAAAGATAAAATCGTAGCTCGGAATGGTTCTCGGAGCCTCGATCGTACGTTCCCGATATTACTGCTCCGAATTCGTCTCCGATTTTATCTTACTTCCGGTCAGAATGGGTCGAAAAGTCTGACGATGCTGCGAGAACGACGGTAGGAGTATTGTTTATTTAACAAAGATAAAATCGGTGCTCGGAATGGTCCTCGGGGCCCCGAGCGAACATTTCCGATATTACTGCCCCGAAATCGTCTCCGATTTTATGTTACTTCCGGTCAGAATGGGTCGACAAGTCTGACGATGCTGCGAGAACGACGGCAAGAGAATTGTTTATTTAAGAAAGATAAAATCGGTGCTCGGAATGGTTCTCGGGGCCTCGAGCGAACATTCCTGATAATACTGCCCCGAATTCGTCTCCGATTTTATCTTACTTCCCGTCAGAATGGGTCGAGAAGTCTGGCGATGGTGCGAGAACGACGGTAGGAGTTTACTCAACAAAGATAAAATCGTAGCTCGGAATGGTTCTGGGGGCCTCGATCGTACGTTCCCGATATTACTGCCCCGAATTCGTCTCCGATTTTATCTTACTACCGGTCAGAATGGGTCGAGAAGTCTGACGATGCTGCGAGCACGACGGTAGGAGCATTGTTTATTTAAGAAAGATAAAGTCGGTGCTCGGAATGGTTCTCGGGGCCTCGAGCGAACATTCCTGATAATACTGCCCCGAATTCGTCTCCGATTTTATCTTACTTCCCGTCAGAATGGGTCGAGAAGTCTGGCGATGGTGCGAGAACGACGGTAGGAGTTTATTCAACAAAGATAAAATCGTAGTTCGGAATGGGTCTGGGGGCCTCGATCGTACGTTCCCGATATTACTACCCCGAATTCGTCTCCGATTTTATCTTACTACCGGTCAGAATGGGTCGAGAAGTCTGACGATGCTGCGAGCACGACGGTAGGAGCATTGTTTATTTAAGAAAGATAAAATCGGTGCTCGGAATGGTTCTCGGGGCCTCGAGCGAACATTCCTGATAATACTGACCCGAATTCGTCTCCGATTTTATCTTACTACCGGTCAGAATGGGTCGAGAAGTCTGACGATGCTGCGAGCACGACGGTAGGAGCATTGTTTATTTAACAAAGATAAAATCGGTGCTCGGAATGGTTCTCGGTGCCTCGAGCGAACATTCCCGATATTACTGCCCCGAATTCGTCTCCGATTTTATCGTACTTCCGGTCAGAATGGGGCGAGAAGTCTGACGATGCAGCGACAACGACGATTGGAGCATTGTTTATTTAACAAAGATAAAATCGGTGCTCCGAATAGTTCTCGGGGCCTCGATCGGGCGTTCTCGATATTACTGCCCCGAATTCCTCTCCGATTTTATCTTACTTCCAGTCAGAATGGGTCAACAAGTCTGACGATGGTGCGAGAACGACGGTAGGAGCATTGTTTATTCAACAAAGATAAAATCGGTGCTCGGATTCGTTCTTGGGGCCTTGAGCGAATATTCCCGATATTACTGCCCCGAATTCGTCTCCGATTTTATCTTACTTCCGGTCAGAATGGGTCGAGAAGTCTGACGATGCAGCGAGAACGACGATTGGAACATTGTTTATTTAACAAAGATAAAATCGGTGCTCGGAATAGTTTTCGGGGCCTCGATTTGAAATTCCCGATATTACTGCTCCGAAATCGTCTCCGATTTTATCTTACTTCCGGTCGGAATGGGTCGAGAAGTCTGACGATGGTGCGAGAAGGACGGTAGGAGCATTGTTTATTCAACAAAGATTAATTCGGTGCTCCGAATCTTTCTCGGGACCTCGATCGAACATTCCCGATATTACCGCCCCGAATTCGCCTCCGCTCAATTCACGTTCTTCTACTGTCACCGTCTCCAACATGAATTAAGCTCATTTCATGTTGGAGACGATGACAGTAGAAGGTGGTCGTATAGATACATTTGTCACTGTCATCGCAATGGCTTCGGGCGCTCTGCCGTACTACCGATCAGAAAAACCACGTAAATACCACAAAAACATCCTTTGGAACGACGAAATTTTAGGTCGACTGGTTATCAGTTTATGCGAGGATCAGGATCCGGGTGTTAAAGGGATTTCGGCAACAAAATTGAAGCAAATTTCGGGTTTCGTTTTTGTGGCGTCTCCAAATAAAAAACGTTTAAACTATTTTCGAAATTTCATCAACCGACATCGCAGCTCCATCAGAAACTTCATTGATGTCCACGAAATTCGGCGAGGAGGGCCAGAAAGATCCAAATTGTAAGTAAATGTCAAATGTTATGTATACGCTTACCCCAGTATTAATGGATCTTTCCACTTTAGACGCTAAAAAACGCTATTTTTTATAGGTTTATATTATAGATTTTGATATAAAGTTGTTACGCTTATTAACCCAATACCGCCCAAGAATCGCGATTTTTCCTTCATTTTCAAGCCAGATTTTTATTACATAAAAAGTTAAGAGATAAGTTCCCTAGTATTTTCGGGGGTGCTCTTTCAGAATCTGGGGTCAAAATCGGGTTTTGTCCATTAGGAAAAAAAATATGACGGCTTTTAAACAAAAAAAAACGGGAAAAATCGATGACACTTTCTTTCAAAATTTTTTTTCACTTCGAAGCCGTTGAATAGTCCGGTTTTTTTTTCAACCATGGGTGCATAGAATAGTGACGATTGGACAATCAATTTTTTAAATTCGTCGTCAACATTTTCACCCCCAAAATGGCGCTTTTCACCCCCTGAGTGACACGAAAAATTTCACGCTCGGTGTCCCAAATGAAAAGTAGTTGTATTTGGACGAAAATTGGTACTCGGAGGTTTTTGAGGTCGCTGATTAGGATTCTGTTCTCGAAATTCCGAAATTCAAAATGGCAGATCCAATATGGCGGACACAAATGCAAAAGTTCATTTGAATTGGATAAAACGTGGCACTCGGAGGTTTTCGAGGTCGCTGATTATGATTCTGATCTCAAAATTCCGAAATTAAAAATGGCGGATCCAATATGGCGGACACAAATGCAAAAGTTCATTTGAATTGGATAAAACATGGCACTCGGGGGTTTTCGAGATCGCTGATTATGATTCTGCTCTTAAAATTCCGAAATTAAAAATGGCGGATCCAATATGGCGGACACAAATGCAAAAGTTCATTTGAATTGGATAAAACGTGGCAATCGGGGGTTTTCGAGGTCGCTGATTACGATTCTGCTCTCAAAATTCCGCAATTCAAAATGGCGAACACAAATGCAAAAGTTCATTTGAATTGTATAAAACGTGGCACTCGGGGGTTTTCGAGGTCGCTGATTATGATTCTGCTCTCAAAATTCCGAAATTCAAAATGGCGGATGCAATATGACGGACACATGCAAAAGTTCATTTGAATTGGATAAAACGTTGCACTCGGGGGTTTTCGAGGTCGCTGATTATGATTCTGCTCTCAAAATTCCGATATTCAAAATGGCGGATCAAATGTGGCGGACAAAAATGCAAAAGTTCATTTGTATCGGATGGAATGTGGCACTTGGGGATTTGCGAGGTTGCTGATTATGATTCTACTGTCAAAATTCCGAAATTAAAAATGGCGGATCCAATATGGCGGACACATATGCAAAAGTTCATTTGCATTGGATAAAACGTGGCACTCGGGGGTTTTCGAGGTCGCTGATTATGATTCTGCTCTCAAAATTCCGAAATTCAAAATGGCGGATGTAATATGACGGACACATGCAAAAGTTCATTTGAATTGGATAAAACGTGGCACTCGGGGGTTTTCGAGGTCGCTGATTATGATTCTGCTCTCAAAATTCCGATATTCAAAATGGCGGATCAAATGTGGCGGACAAAAATGCAAAAGTTCATTTGTATCGGATGGAATGTGGCACTTGGGGATTTGCGAGGTTGCTGATTATGATTCTACTGTCAAAATTCCGAAATTAAAAATGGCGGATCCAATATGGCGGACACAAATGCAAAAGTTCATTTGCATTGGATAAAACGTGGCACTCGGGGGTTTTCGAGGTCGCTGATTATGATTCTGCTCTCAAAATTCGAAAGCCTTTGCGTATTTAAATACCTGAAAAAACTAGGTATTTAATTACCCAAAGGCTTTCGAATTTTGAGAGCAGAAATATAATAAGGGACCTAGAAAACCTTCGAGTGCCACGTTTTATCCAATTCAAATGAACTTTTGCATTTGTATCCGCCATATTGGATCCGCCATTTTGAATTTCGGAATTTTGAGAGCAGAATCATAATCAGCGACCTCGAAAACCTCCGAGTGCCACGTTTTATCCAATTCAAATGAACTTTTGCATTTGTGTCCGCCATATTGGATCGGCCATTTTGAATTTCGGAATTCAAAACCTCCGAGTGCCACGTTTTATCCAATTCAAATGAACTTTTGCATATGTGTCCGCCATATTGCATCGGCCATTTTGAATTTCGGAATTTTGAGAACAGAATCTTCATCAGCGACCTCAAAAACCTCTGAGTACCAATTTTCGTCCAAATCCAATTACTGTTCATTTGGGACACCGAGCGTAAAATTTTTCGTGTCACTCAGGGGGTGAAAAGCGCCATTTTGGGGGTGAAAATGTTGACAACGACGAATTAAAAAAATTGATTGTTCAATCGTCACTATTCTATGCACCCATGGTTGAAAAAAAAACCGGACTTTTCAACGGCTTCGAGGTGAAAAAAAGTTTGAAAAAAAGTGTCATCGATTTTTCCTGTTTTTTTTTTTCTTTAAAAGCCGCCATATTTTTTTCCTAATGGACAAAACCCGATTTTGACCTCAGATTCTGTGAGAGCACCCTCGAAAATACTAGGGAACGTATCTCTTTATTTTTTATGATTTTTTTATATAATAAAAATCTGGCTTGAAAATGAAGGAAAAAATCGCGATTCTTGGGCGTTAATGGGTTAAATACATTTTAGAAATTCATTTAAAAAAAATTATCTCTGCCCGTCACTATTTATAGACGAAAATGGTAGTTCAAGAAATGTCCTAAAAAAATTGTAGGTCTGCGCTGTTGATGAAATCTCGGAGATGGTTCATCCGAAACAAAAAAATCAAACAGTTTTAGATTCAGTATGTTTAAGGCAATAGTGCATATCATAAAATACTTGATATATGCAGAAACGACAAAATGGCGAACAATTTTCGAAAAACCAAAAAAAAGAGTTCTTTCACCGTTTTTGGGGGAAAAACAGTTAATACCAAAATTTTTAAAATTCCTTGACATGAGCTATAGCTATAGGTTTGAAAAATATGTGGTTAACATTTCATAAGGATCGGTTCAGTAGTTTCGAACATGTTATCAACATGCCGTCGAAAAACGTTGTTTCGAAAAAAGGCGGTTAAAGTTGGTTTGGGTTGCATTAGTACAAACGTTTAAAAAAAATGTATTTCGAAAGTCTAGTTAATGACTATAACAACTTTTATATCAAAATCTATAATATAAACCAATCAAAAAATTTATGAAAATAGCTTTTTTTAGCGTCTAAAGTGCGAAGACTCCTTATAACGGACTGTTTTGATTGACAATAATTGATTTAGTCACAGTTTCGGCGAAATCGGACGAGCCATGAGACGCAGTGCAGCCAGATCGCGCGCAAAAGTTACCCCCTCTCTAGTCTCTTGCGCGCCCATCACACAATCATAATAGCGCGTGTCCGTGAGCGAGCGACGCTCGGACGTCTTCGGGAAGAGCCGAGTGCCACCGAAGTTTTTCGACCGCTCCTTCAGCAGCTACACCAACACATGGACGCTGAGCACGTCCATGTGCGGCCAAGCCGAAACGCAGGATTCGAGGGAAAAAGCAATCTGAGCACGACTCGCGCGTGACGTCACCCGACAGCACGAGCGAGGCTTTTAGATGATTTCAATGCTTATTTAGCTCTTGATTCTCTGCGTTTAGTTATTAATGGATACAAAAAAATGATCGCACACTCTCATCGCTTATTTTATCAGTTTATACGTTAATTCAAATATAATAATAAATCTAAATTACAACTTATTTATCTTCTAAAATATTGTTTACGCTTTACTCACACCTGTCCTTATGCCAAATAAATTATAATTCATAAAAGTAAGAGGAAATATATTTATATTCGTATTATTATATTAATTCTCATAGCTCTCATATGAAAACTCTCATATGAAAAACACAAAAAAAAACGTCAAAACCTTAGATTTCAACGAACCAAGAACATACATCTTCACATTTTCAATCATGACGAATTTTTAAGAACAATATCATTACAAACACATCTGAACCAAAACAATATACATCACCTAAATTATCAAAACATAAATCAAACAACACAAAATCACAACATCTTATACTTATACCCTTACTAATAGACAACAGGACACAAATAATAATCTTTCCACTGATTCTCTAAATAATATAAATTCGACAATCACATTAAATAAAACGAAAGAATGGCTTATAAATCTCTCCAACATTGATCTTCCGCTACACATTTCCACATTCTTGTCTCTAGGTGAAAAGTTTTGTTTTCCTTACATCAAACTCTCAAACATAAACACTCATATCCACAAATCAATATCCGAACTTGAGTCCAAATTAGATTTTTTACTCGACAAACCTGGACAAATCGAAATTAGAACCAGATTCACTAAAATCTTAAACAAAATAAATATTCCAACATCATTTTTCAACACTAATCAAATTATAAAACACACGGCCTCATTCTTAAAAAAGAACCCTCAACTTTTAGTTACACGAGCTGACAAAGGAAATTCAATAGTCATTCTTAACAAATCAGATTACAATACAAAAACTCATAATTTACTCGCAGATTCCTCAACTTACAAATTAGCAAATAGAAATCCCATCAACACTCTACAAAAAGGCATTAACAATATTCTCTCCAGATGGAAAACCCTAAAAATCATTGATGAAACAAAATACAAATACTTAAAAGCTGAAAATTGCAACCTGTCTCGTCTCTATTGGCTGCCAAAAATTCATAAAAATAATTATCCACTTCGTCCAATAGTATAATCAATAAATAGTGCAATGCATAAACTAGCTGAATTTATACAATCTAAACTTTCTAAATTAATCAATACGACTAATTCACACGTCAAAGATAGTTTCCACCTAAAACATTCACTTTCTAACATCTCAATTCCACTCAACTACAAAGTGGTCTCGTTTGATGTTGCTTCTTTCTATACCAACATCCCATTACGACTTGTTATACAAAGCCTTCAAAAAAGATCAAATCTATTTTCAAAAACATTTCCTTTAAACGAAATAATTAAAGCCATAGAATACATCATGTTCTTAACTTTCTTTACATTTCAAAATAAAATTTACCAACAAATCTCAGCGTTACCAATGGGCTCACCTCTGGCTCCAATACTATCTAACATCGTCATGATTGATCTTGAAACAAATTGTCTGGAAAAAAAAAAAATTTCGTTACCACTATATAAAAGATATGTTGATGATATTATTATTGCTATACCAACAGACAAAATTGAATCCACCAAAAAGATTTTTAACTCACAAACTCAAAATTACAATCTACATCAGAAAATGAAGTAGATAAAAAATCCCGTTTCTTGATATACTTTTAATCAATAAACGAAATTCAATTATCACAAATTGGTATAGGAAACCAACCGGGTCAGGCAGATTCATAAATTTCTTTTCACACCACCCACTTTCCCAAAAAAGTCATAATTTACATGCTAGTTGACAGAGCAATAAAATTATCTCATCCTTCATTTCGCAAAGAAAACCTCAAACTTATTAGTAACACGATGACACAAAATTGCTATCCGATCTCTTTCACAGAAGAAATAATAAAACATCGGCTTTCCACAATCAACAATCAAAAAACGAATAGCAACAATTTTGATTCTTCCAGACTAATAAATGTTCTTTACACAAAAAAAACATCCATCATCAACTAATTTGTCTTTTCCAACAATACAACATAACATTAGTCACAAATAATAAACACAACATTTCATCGATTACTGGCTCCACCAAAGACAAAATAAATAACAACCAAAAATCCAACATAGTTTACAAAATCGATTGCAAGGATTGCAATGCCACATACATCGGCCCAACCAAAAGGTTCCTTGAAACCAGAATAAAAGAACATAAAAATAGCCTAAAACATACTACCACAATACACACAGCCTTAGCACAACATGCAATAGAACAAAAAAATGCCTTTCAAGTCGACAACGTAAAAATTTTGAACAATGAAAATTGGCTTAAAAAAGACTAATCCTAGAAATGATCCAAAGTAAGGCACACTCCAACGCCATAAATTTTAGAACTGACATACAAAAACTAAGCTCGATCTGTAACTCTATTATATAACTATTAAAATATTTTACAATAATTTACTTAACATAACAATTTTTAAATTATTGACACTATAATTTAATTTTAAATACTCTTAATATGACGCACCAATTTTATTTCTCTCAACACGTCACTGCCTAAAGGATCTCTCTCTCCCGATTCGTAAAATAGAGACTCTAATAAGTTTCACGAAATTAAGACACCACTCCGTTTCTCTCGAACTCTCCGTGATCACACAACTCAATATGTAACTGAGTAATGTAAATTTCGAGTTTTTGTTTATTTTGGAAGAAAACTTTTAAAATCTTAAACTCAATAGGTAATCATCACAGTCATTTGTTACTTTATTAAAATTTCTTTTAAATTAATCACGTACATTGAATTTTCACAAATAAAACACAAAACTTTCTTATAATTATTAATCCCTTACAGATGATAAAAATCGCTAAAAAACGATAAATTCTTCCATCTGTTGAGTATACTCCAGCAGAACAGTATTTAATTCCATAAATACTGTCTTTTGAAATAACCTTCCAAATATAAGCAAAATCTACAAACATCAACAACATCGAGGTTAGTCGTTTCTCATATTTCAGTTCTTTATAACTCCATAGTATAATAAACCACACTCTCACACATCACTCATTTCAAACACCGATGAATAAGAAGAATTAACGCAATACAAGAACTTATGCATATCAAATCAATATAGTTATAACCAAAACAGAATTAACATAACAGTTATACAAAACGACACAACAATTTTATACCACAATCATAACATAAAACATTCGTGTATTTAATTCCTTCAAACTTGATTTGTAAAATTTGTGTATCAAAATTTATAGAGAAAAATATAATTTCTGAAGAGGACCCCAACCAAAGGGTCGAAACGTAAGAAAGCATCATTTATTTCCATCGCTGACCTTGGAAAAACTCTATTGGCCGGACTGAAGCCGAATCTTCAACTAGCAACTTGTCATCAACACGGCCGCACACATCTTTGACTCATCAATTCTCATACTTTCATCACCCGATAAAGCATTATCCCCAAAAACAAGCCAATCATCCATCCGGCCGCGAATAGTCAGTACCAGAAAGTGCACATATTCTACAAGCGATGAGATGGTCTCGTTGGTAGCGTTCCTGGCTTCGGTCCGCAGGGGCGCGGGACGTTCCCCGCGCTCAGTGCTTTTTTTGAAATTATTATTACTATTAATTCTTATTTGATTATTTTTGTTAGTTATCATTATTATTTTAATTAGTTATCTTTTAGTGTCGAAAAATTTATCGAGCACTCCGACCGCTTATTTTATTAGTTTCTACGATAATTTAAATATACTAATAAATCTAAATTTCAACTTATTTATCTTCTAAAAAATTGTTTGCGCTTTACTCACACCCGTCCCTATGACAAATAAATTGTAATTCATAAAATTAAGCGGAAATATATTTATATTCGTATTATTATATTCATTCTCAAACTTTCATCACCGATACAGCATTATCCCCAAAAACAAGTCAATCATCTATCCGGCCGCGAATCGTAAATGCCAGAAAGTGGCATTTTTGTATGTTTTTACATTTACAGGTAATTTTCATTGTAATGGGGTGAATTGTTTGTTTGTGAACACTGACCATTGACAGAACAAAAAAAATTTAATCGTAAAACATCATGAGCAGTTTTCCTATTTTCAGAATAATGTTCTTTCAACGAGCGTGTTTCACGTATAAATAATTCGCCCCATACAAAAAGAAAATAATAATTAAAAAAAGAAACAGAAAAGCACTGAGCGCGGGGAACGATTCCGCGCCCCTAAGCTAGGAACGCTACCAACGGGACCATCTTATCGCTTGTGTTAAAAATGCACTTTCTGGCACTTACGATTCACGGCCTGATAGATGATTGACTTGTTTTTGGAGATGATGCTTTATCGCTTGATGAAAGTATGAGAATGAATATAATAATACGAATATAAATATATTTCCGCTTACTTTTGTGAATTACAATTTATTTAGCATAAGGACGGGTGAGTAAAGCGTAAACAATTTTTTAGAAGATAAATAAGTTGTAATTTAGATTTATTATTGCATTTAAATTAACGTACAAACTAATAAAATAAGAGGTCGGAGTGCGCGATAAATTTTTCGACACTAAAAGATAACTAATTAATATAATAGTGATAACTAATAAAAATAATCAAATAAGAATTAATAGTAATAATAATTTTAAAAAAAGCACTGAGCGCGGGGAACGATCCCGCGCCCCTGCGGACCGAAGCCAGGAACGCTACCAACGAGACCATCTCATCGCTTGTCGAATATGTGCACTTCCTGGTACTGACGATTCGCGGCCGGATGGATGATTGGCTTGTTTTTGGGGATAATGCTTTATCGCTTGATGAAAGTATGAGAATTAATGAGTCAAAGATGTGTGCGGCCGTGTTGATGACAAGTTGCTAGTTGAAGATTCGGCTTCAGTCCGGCCAATAGAGGTTTTCCAAAGTCAGCGATGGAAATAAATTATGCTTTCTTACGTTTCGACCCTTTGGTTCGGGTCCTCTTCAGAAATTATATTTTTCTCTACAAATATTGATACACAAATTTTACAAATCAAGTTTGAAGGAATTAAATACACGAATGTTTTATGTTATGATTGTGTTATAAAATTGTTGTGTCGTTTTGTATAACTGTTATGTTAATTCTGTTTTGGTTATAACTATATTGATTTGATATGCATAAGTTCTTGTATTGCGTTAATTCTTCTTATTCATCGATGTTCGAAATGAGTGATGTGTGAGAGTGTGGTTTATTATACTATGGAGTTATAAAGAAATGAAATATGAGAAACGACTAACCTCGATGTTGTTGATATTTGTAGATTTTGCTTATATTTGGAAGGTTATTTCAAAAGACAGTATTTATGGAATTAAATACTGTTTTGCTAGAGTATACTCAACAGATGGAAGAATTTATCGTTTTTTAGCGATTTTTATCATCTGTAAGGGATTAATAATTATAAGAAAGTTTTGTGTTTTATTTGTGAAAATTCAATATACGTGATTAATTTAAAAGAAATTTTAATAAAGTATCAAATGACTGTGATGATTACCTATTGAGTTTAAGATTTTTAAAGTTTTCTTCCAAAATAAACAAAAACTCGAAATTTACATTACTCAGTTACATATTGAGTTGTGTGATCACGGAGAGTTCGAGAGAAACGGAGTGGTATCTTAATTTCGTGAAACTTATTAGAGTCTCTATTTTGCGAATCGGGGGAGAGAGATCCTTTAGGCAGTGACGTGTCAAGAGAAATAAAATTGGTGCGTCATATTAAGAGTATTTAAAATTAAATTATAGTGTCAATAATTTTAAAATTGTCACGTCAAGTATTGTAAAATATTTTAATAGTTATATAATAGAGTTATAGATCGAGCTTAGTTTTTGTATGTCAGTTCTAAAATTTATGGCTTTGGAGTATGCCTTACTTTGGATCATTTCTAGGATTAGTCTTTTTTGAGCCAATTTTCATTGTTCAAAATTTTTACATTGTCGACTTGGAAGGCATGTTTTTGTTCTATTGCATGTTGTGCTAAGGCTGTGTGTATTGTGGTAATATGTTTTAGGCTATTTTTATGTTCTTTTATTCTGGTTTCAAGGTATCTTTTGGTTTAGCCGATGTATGTGGCATTGCAATCCTTACAATCGATTTTATAAAATATGTTGGATTTTTGGTTTGATGAAATGAATCGATAAAATGTTGTGTTTATTGTTTGTGACTAATGTTATGTCGTATTATTGGAAAAGACGAATTAGTTGATGATGGATGTTTTTTTTTGTGTCAGGAACATTTATTAGTCTGGAAGAATCAAAATTGTTATTCTTTTTTTGATTGTTGATTGTGGAAACCCGATGTTTTATTATTTCTTCTGTGAAAGAGATCGGATAGCAATTTTGTGTCATCGTGTTACTAATAAGCTTGAGGTTTTCTTTGTGAAATGAAGGATGAGATAATTTTATTGCTCTGTCAAATAACATGTAAATTATGGCTTTTTTTGTGAAAGTGGGTGGTGTGAAAAGAAATTTATGAATCTGCCTGACCAGGTTGGTTTCCTATACCAATTTGTGATACTCGAATTTCGTTTATGGATTAAAAGTATATCAAGAAACGGCATTTTTCATCTACTTCATTTTCTGATGTAAATTGTAATTTTGAGTTATATGAGTTAAAAATCTTTTTGGTGGATTCAATTTTGTCTGTTGGTAGAGCAATAATAATATCATCAACATATCTTTTATATAGTGGTAACGAAAATTTTTATTTTTCCAGACAATTTGTTTCAAGATCAATCATGACGATGTTAGATAGTATTGGAGCCAGGTGAGCCCATTGGTAACCCTGAGATTTGTTGGTAAATTTTATTTTGAAATGTAAAGAAAGTTGAGAACATGATGTATTCTATGGCTTTAATTATTTCGTTTAAAGGAAATGTTTTTGAAAATAGATTTGATCTTTTTTGAAGGCTTTGAATAACAAGTCGTAATGGGATGTTGGTATAGAGAGAAACAACATCAAACGAGACCAATTTGTAGTGGAGTGGAATTGAGATGTTAGAAAGTGAATGTTTTAGGTGGAAACTATCTTTGACGTGTGAATTAGTCGTATTGATTAATTTGGAAAGTTTAGATTGTATAAATTCAGCTAGTTTATGTGTTGGACTATTTATTGTTAATGCTTTTTTGTAGAGTGTTGATGGGATTTCTATTTGTTAATTTGTAAGTTGAGGAATCTGCGAGTAAATTATGAGTTTTTGTAATGTAATCTGATTTGTTAAGAATGACTGTTGAATTTCCTTTGTCAGCTCGTGAAACTAAAAGTTGAGGGTTGTTTTTTAAGAAAGAGGACGTGTGTTTTATAATTTGATTAGTGTTGGAAAATGATGTTGGAATATTTATTTTGTTTAAGATTTTAGTGAATCTGGTTCTAATTTCGATTTGTCTAGGTTTGTCGAGTAAAAAATCTAATTTGGACTCAAGTTCGGATATTGATTTGTGGATATGAGTTTTTATGCTTGAGAGTTTGAGGTAAACGGAAAACAAAACTTTTCACCTAGAGACAAGAATGTGGAAATGTGTAGCGGAATATCAATGTTGGAGAGATTTATAAGCCATTCTTTCGTTTTATTTAATGTGATTGTCGAATTTATATTATTCAGAGGATCAGTAGAAATATTATTATTTGTGTCCTGTTGTCTATTAGTAAGAGTTGAGTATAAGATGTTGTGATTTTGTGTTGTTTGATTTATGTTTTGATAATTCAGGTGATGTATATTGTTTTGGTTCAGATGTGTTTGCTGAACCAAAATTTTTAAGAATGCTGAACCAAAATTTTTAAGAATGATATCGTTCTTAAAAATTCGTCATTATTGAAAATGTGAAGATGTATGTTCTTGGTTCGTTGAAATCTAAGGTTTTGAAGTTTTTTTTGTGTTTTTCATATGAGAGTTATGAGAATTAATATAATAATACGAATATAAATATATTTCCGCTTACTTTTATGAATTATAATTTATTTGGCATAAGGACGGGTGTGAGTAAAGCATAAACAATATTTTAGAAGATAAATAAGTTGTGATTTAGATTTATTATTATATTTAAATTAACGTATAAACTGAAAAAAATAAGCGATGAAAGTGTGCGATCATTTCTTTGTATACATTAATAACTAAACGCAAAGAATCAAGAGCTAAATAAGCATTGAAATCATCTAAAAGCCTCGCTCGTGCCGTCGGGTGACGTCACGCGCGAGTCGTGCTCAGATTGCTTTTTCCCTCGAATCCTGCGTTTCGGCTTGGCCGCACATGGACGTGCTCAGCGTCCATGTGTTGGTGTAGCTGCCGAAGGAGCGGTCGGGAACTTCGGTGGCGCTCGGCTCTTCCCGAAGACGTCCGAGCGTCGCTCGCTCACGGACACGCGCTATTATGATTGTGTGATGGGCGCGCAAGAGACTAGAGAGGGGGTAACTTTTGCGCGCGATCTGGCTGCACTGATGAGACGCAATATTTTAGGAAAAACAGATACGTATATCACATCACCAAGGTAATAATTTGTATATATTCATAAGCTTTAAACTAATGTTCACAACAAAATGACAGGTGCCTCAATCTTCGCTCTTATTTCTAATTTTAGCGACACCCAGATAGCAGTTTCGTGCAGAGAACGACGACAAAAAAAGGGCAACCACTCGAAAAATCGGATCAACGTCGATGGTGAAGAGGTGAATAATACGAATCCAAAGATTGCTCACAGCCATGGAAGGCTTCTATAATTTTAAATCATTACTTTATGTTCATTAGAATAACCACTAATTATATATGAAATATTTTCTACATTTAGAAAACTCCTTGCGGGGTATGCATAACCTCGAAGTTAAAATAACAGATCAATTTTTAATATTTATTTTCGTCTGAGGTTTTGGGATGATTAGCCATGTTGGCCAAAGTCATATCAATACCCTTCAAAACTATACGAAGCTCCGCGCCGCTCTAGAGCCGTACCGCAACGAGACGTTCTAACCTGCTCCACCAAAATCGTCATAACTCTGCAATAAGAAAATAAAATAAACCAATAAGAAAATAAAATAAACCAATTTTTGTTCAGTTTCAAGATTATGCATATGCCTTAGGTTAATTACCTGCCACCGTATTGGAGAAAGAAAGAAATGAGAAAAAAAATGTGTGCTAGTTGACAGGGTTTCATCCGCCCGGAATATCAGCGGCACTGAAGATCGTGAGGAAGCTGTTATCAATAGAAGAAAAAAAAATTAAAAAACAAAATTTTAAACATATAACATGTAAGTTGAAATAAATACAGCCTTGGCCAAAAGTATTAGGCACTCTGCAAATTTTCTATCTGAACCAAAAATCGAATATCGCGGCGGGCAAAAATGTCCGCCAACTTACCAAACGGGGTTTTGAAGAGGACAAAGCAAGCTTCATTTTGCATTTTTTATTTTGTATTTTGAGAAAAAAATTGTACCCGAGCAGAGCAGTACAGGCGATCCTTCTGGAAATGTTTCCCGAGCGGCTCATCGGTAGGGGTGGCATATCCGATTGGCCCCCGCGATCGCCGGATCTCAATCCACTAGATTTTTTTTTGTGGGGCCACATAAAGGCACATGTCTACAGGACCCCTGTCGATAGCCGATTGGACCTACAAAACAAAATCGATCGTGGCCTGCGCTCGGTGACGGCGGAAATGCTGCAGCGTATTAAGCGCAGCTTAATTAAGCGGGCTCGATGCTGCATCGAAATGGAAGGAGGACGCTTCGAACATCTTTTGGGCTAGGGTAAGAAGAGAAATAAGATTGTATACCATTCTGGATAGTACATAAAAATATCTTAAAAAGTTACAAAAGTACGTCAAGTAATAAAAAAAAACCCTCGAACTCATTGTTCCTTTTTTTATGTCATAAAAATTATGGCCTTTACGTCAAACATAGTTATACTTTAAAGATAAATATTATTTGTTTTAATTCGAACAATGGTCTTATAGAATTTTTTTTATTACTCGAAAGTACAACAAAATGAAATTATTTATAAAAAGCCAAGCGCAAAATACATATTAAGCAAGTATACATGAAATGTTTTATACAAAATTGTTAAACCTTAGAAATAATCTTATTAAAAATATGTTATTTTTATCTAAAAAATCACCTTATAACGAATAATTGATATCGCCATTACAGGAAAATGCATCGTATGAACCGCACAAGAACACTAAAAATGTTGTGCAAGATTTTCTGCGAGGGAGATGTTGGGGCTTCTCGGGACGATTGGATGAGGCCATAAATTTCGCAAATTGTTGCGTTTTGTTGCTTCGTTCTCGTTTATTCGGAGCAGTATCGAACGTGATTGCGATATATCGCTTTGAGAATGCGACTACGGAACGGCGCGAAAAAACGTCGCGGTAAAAGTCGCATATGGCGTTTCCGGTTTGGAGTATGCGGGGCGGGGAATCCCGAAGATGCGTCGCGTACTTAGGCAATTTGCGCCCGTGGACGGGAGGCTTGGAAAATTAAGATGTTTGGGGACACGCAGTTTTTCGGGAGGCTGCGGGTTTGGGACGGATGGAATTTCGCTTTTGGAAAGCCGCCATGTTGGACAGGCCAACGATAGAAAAGTGTTGGAATAAAAGAAATTAGATAATTTGAAAAATGTATATTTTTTTGTTGCTTTCCGTTTTTTTTTTCAAAGATAAATCCCGCCCAAGCTTTCCATTAGCATATTACATTACATATACAAAAATGCTAAAGAAGAATTACATAAAATATCCAACCCCTAAAATTAATGTGAAAGAATAAAAATGATCCTTTAATTGGTTCTTTAGCTAAAATGACAATTTAGATCGACGTGAACACAATTGAAAAAATTGCAAAGCTTCAAACTTTTTAAAGCTTATTAAGGATGCTTTCACCTAAAAAAACGAGCCGGTACTTGTTGCAATGATTATTTTCAAATTGATTAGGGGCCGTATGCAAATTACTTAACGCAATTGGGGGGAAGGGGTGGTCAAGGTTTGCGTTACGTCACGATTTTTCAACTGCCAGAAATAGCAAAATTTCTGCATGTTCAAGTTTTTAATTAAAACCTCGCGTGCAATTTTACCGTGGACAGCTCACAGGTTTCTTTACGCAATGTCAGTTAAGGGGGAAAGTCACTGTGCAAGAACTTGCACAGTAGCTTTCCCACATCGCCCAAGCAAAATTTGAAGGAATTTTTTTTTATAATTCTTGAAATTGACATTGTAATTGAAATTGAAATTATTAAAAATATCTTGGCGACATTTTTATTCACAAGTCCGAAAGTTGACGGAGTTATAATCACTTTAGTAAGAACAGGTGGCGCGACCCCCTAGTGCCCGCAGTTCCTACAGGTGTGGCATCATTTACAATAGATAAAGTACAGACTCTTATTATTTTGTGAACTATCATGAAAATGAAGAACCGCCATGTCGCCCGCGACTAGATACTTCAATGTAAGTGTCAATATTCTAGAAAAAAACATAACTTTATATAAAAAAACACAGAACGAAAACTTTGAAGGTGTTTTTCTCAAAACTAGTTTTTTCGACCTTGTGCGAGCGAATACTTAAAAACTTATCAACCGATTTTTTATTTTATTAAAAACATTTTTTCAATCGCAGTGACTAAGGTTGTACATATCCGCGTTTCAAACATTTGGTAATTACTATTTTTAACGACTGCTTGAATACAGAATAAGGGTCTTGGAAATAAAAAAAAGTGTCGAAACTGTCGGCATTTTGTAAAAAAAAAAAAAAAAAAAACGTAACGGGATAGGGGAAATTCTGGTCAAGCGTTACTGTCCCGTAACGTGGGGGTAGGGGGCGGTCAAAAGTTGGAAATTTTGCGCTAGGTAATTTGTGCTCGCCCCCTGACGCCTTTGATAAAAAAATGAGGGATATGCAATTTTTAAGCTCATTGTACAATATATATGGCACTATCAAAAAAAATTATTAAAAAACAAGAAAATTTATTTATAGAGAAAACTTTTAAGTTTACGAAACTCTGCAGAGCTTTCCAATGGATGAAATTAAATCCGAACGATTAATGCAAACTAGAAAGTATATGGATCGTAATTGTTTTGGTTCGTTATTCTTCGACTACTTTTTCCTGAATTACAGGCCAATGAAGATCACTGAAAACTTCCACCAATTTATTTTACCCCTTGATTTTTTAAGTACGGTAGGCTTACTTACAATTTGGATCCGGCTGAAACTCCTCTCTGGATATTATGAGCTATAATAAATTCAGCGATGACGCCTCGATGTTTATTAATAAAATTTCGAAAATATTCCCGGCGTTTTTTTATTTGGGTATACGACAAACGTATCATTAAATTCTTTTTTCAAAGTTATTGCCGAAATCCCCTTCCCAGCGGGATCCGTATAGTTGGAAAAACCAACTATAATTCGCCCGAAAAGTTCCACGTTTAACAGAATATTTTTTTTTATTGAATTTTTTTATTTCTTTTCGCGTATACAGGGCCGCGTGCGAAGCCATTGTATGATGGTCTGTGGCGGTAGATATGTCCGTACTACAGATCGCACCTGTCACCGTCGCTGAGGCAATAAACAAGCTTTAAAATTGTTTCCCAGTCAGAAGTCTACAGCAAGTGGACTCGAAATATGAAGGGAACAAAATTAAATCCAATTTTGTGTTCTCATAGAAACAGCTTTTTTTGGTGAATATTTTTTTTTTCGAAAACCCATACCTCGGACAAATATTCGAATGCGAGTGTGAATTTTTTGTGTTTGATTCACCTTGACCGGGTGATAAGGGTAGCTTAGGTAAGGAAAAAATTAGTCAGTTTTGTAAAATAATATATTAGGTGTATGACGTAATTTTACACATTTTTCAGAAAATTTATTTTATAAAAAAAATAGATAACAACGAACTTAATCTTAGAAATATTGTCCATCGTTTTCTATGACCTTGCGCCATCTCTCAGGTAATATACGAATGCTGTCGCGGAAGAAACTTGCAGGCTTCGAGGCGATAAAGTCAACGACGAATTTACGCACATCGTCCAGCGTTTTGAATTTTTTTTCCACTAAAGCGTGCTGCATTGACCAGAACAAATGGTAGTCGGATGGGGACAAGTCCGTTGAATATGCCGCGTGCGGGAGAACTTCCCATCCCAAATGCAAGAGATAGTCCAGTCAAAAGTGGCCAAAGTCGAAAATTTTTGCGACCGCTTAGTGAAACACGTATTCCTATGTTAATCGACCCGAAGAATCCGAATTTCTAGGAATTTTAACTATTAACGGTGAAGAAAAGGGTTAAATACCGAAAAATATGTATTATTTCGGGAACGAAGAGGAAATCGCAAAAAAGTTTCGAACAAAAGTTGTAGAGGGAAAGATTTTACTCAGTAGGTGTATGATGCTTTTTCTCTATCTCCAATAGTTTAGCCGTAAAATTGAAAAACAAATTCGCACCAAACTATCAACGCGCGAAGCACACGGACATGACGAAATCGAGAGGTATGACCATCGCTGATACCTCTTCTCTCTCTCTCTCTCTCTCTCTCTCTCTCTCGCATTCACCACAGTAATTGCTTTTACCTTTTTTTATTAACAAATGCGCCTGAAATCATCCTCAAATCGTCGTCATTGTATTGGAATCAATATGACAGAAATAAAGGTAAAAGCAGAGAAGAACTCGATGCCGTCATGTTAGTAATGTCCATTCGGGTCCCCCAGAATGAGCACAATCATTGCTTTTATCTTTGTTTGTTAAGAAATGCGCCTGTAATCATCCTTAAATCGTCGTCATTTTATTTCATGCGATATGACAGAAATAAAGGTAAAAGCAGAGAAGAACTCGATGCCGTCATATTAGCAATCCCCAGTCGGGTCCCCCAGATTCATCACAATTATTGCTTTTACCTTTTTTTTATTAACAAAGGCGCCTGAAATCATCCTCAAATGGTCGTCAATGTATTTGGAGCAATACGACAGAAACAAAGGTAAAAGCAGTGAAGAACTCGATGCCGTCATATTAGTAATATTCATTCGGGTTCCCCAGATTCATCCCAATCATTGCTTTTACCTTTTTTATAAACAAATGCGCCAGAAATCATCCTCAAATTGTCGTCATTGTATTTGAAGCAATATGACAGAAATAAAGGTAAAAGCAGAGAAGAACTCGACGTCGTCATATTAGTAATGTCCATTCGGGTCCCCCAGAATCGGCACAATCATTGCTTTTACCTTTTTTTATTAACAAATGCGCCCATAATGATGCTTAAATCGTCGTTATTGTATTTGATGCGATATGACAGAAATAAAGGTAAAAGCAGAGAAGAACTCGATCCCGTCATATTAGCAATGTCCATTCGGGTCCCCCAGAATGAGCACAATCATTGCTTTTTCCTTATTTTATTAACAAATGCGCCTGAAATCATCCTCAAATCGTCGTCGTTGTATTTCATGCGATACGACAGAAATAAAGGTAAAAGCATAGAAGAACTCAATGCCGTCATATTAGCAATGTCCATTTGGGTCTTCCAGAATTTGCACAATCATTGCTTTTATCTCTGTTTGTTAAGAAATGCGCCTGTAATCATCCTTAAATCGTCGTCATTTTATTTGATCCAATATGACAGAAATAAAGGTAAAAGCAGTGAAGAACTCGATGCCGTCATATTAGCAATGCCCAGTCGGGTCCCCTAGATTCATAACAATTATTGCTTTTACCTTTTTTTTATTAACAAAGGCGCCTGAAATCATCCTCAAATTGTCGTCAATGTATTTGAAGCAATACGACAGAAACAAAGGTAAAAGCAGAGAAGAACTCGATGCCGTCATATTAGTAATATTCATTCGGGTTCCCCAGATTCATCACAGTCATTGCTTTTACCTTTTTTTATTAATAAATGCGCCTGAAATCATCCTCAAATCGTCGTCATAATATTTGAATCAATATGACAGAGATAAAGGTAAAAGCAGAGAAGAACTCGATGCCGTCATGGTAGTAATGTCCATTCGGGTCCCCCAGAATGAGCACAATTATTGCTTTTATGTTTTTTATTAACAAATGCGCATGTAATCATCCTCAAATCCTCGTCGTTGTATTTCATGCGATACGACAGAAATAAAGGTAAAAGAATAGAAGAACTCAATGCCGTCATATTAGCAATGTCCATTTGGGTCTTCCAGAATTTGCACAATCATTGCTTTTATCTCTGTTTGTTAAGAAATGCGCCTGTAATCATCCTTAAATCGTCATTTTATTTGATCCAATATGACAGAAATAAAGGTAAAAGCAGAGAAGAACTCGATGCCGTCATATTAGCAACGCGCAGTCGGGTCCCCTAGATTCATAACAATTATTGCTTTTACCTTTTTTTATTAACAAAGGCGCCTGAAATCATCCTCAAATTGTCGTCAATGTATTTGAAGCAATACGACAGAAACAAAGGTAAAAGCAGAGAAGAACTCGATGCCGTCATATTAGTAATATTCATTCGGGTTCCCCAGATTCATCACAGTCATTGCTTTTATCTTTTTTTATTAACAAATGCGCCTGAAATCATCATCAAATCGTCGTCATTGTATTTGAAGCAATATGACAGAAATAAAGGTAAAAGCAGAGAAGAACTCGATGCCGTCACGGTAGTAATGTCCATTCGGGTCCCCCAGAATTAGCACAATTACTGCTTTTATGTTTTTTTATTAACAAATACGCCTGTAATCGTCTTCAAATCGTCGTCGGTGTATTTGATGCGATATTAGAGAAAGAAAGGTAAAAGCAGAGAAGAACTCCATGCCGTCATATCAGGCCTGTCCAATTGAGTCACCCAGAATCGACACAATCATTGCTTTTACCTTTGTTTATTAACAAACGCGTCTGTTATCATCCCCAAATCTTCGTCATTTTATTCGATGCGATATGACTGAAATAAAGGTAAAAGCATAGAAGAACTCAATGCCGTCATATTAGCAATGTCCATTTGGGTCTTCCAGAATTTGCACAATCATTGCTTTTATCTCTGTTTGTTAAGAAATGCGCCTGTAATCATCCTTAAATCGTCGTCATTTTATTTGATCCAATATGACAGAAATAAAGGTAAAAGCAGTGAAGAACTCGATGCCGTCATATTAGCAATGCCCAGTCGGGTCCCCTAGATTCATAACAATTATTGCTTTTACCTTTTTTTTATTAACAAAGGCGCCTGAAATCATCCTCAAATTGTCGTCAATATATTTGAAGCAATACGACAGAAACAAAGGTAAAAGCAGAGAAGAAATCGATGCCGTCATATTAGTAATATTCATTCGGGTTCCCCAGATTCATCACAGTCATTGCTTTTACCTTTTTTTATTAATAAATGCGCCTGAAATCATCCTCAAATCGTCGTCATAATATTTGAATCAATATGACAGAGATAAAGGTAAAAGCAGAGAAGAACTCGATGCCGTCATGGTAGTAATGTCCATTCGGGTCCCCCAGAATGAGCACAATTATTGCTTTTATGTTTTTTATTACCAAATGCGCATGTAATCATCCTCAAATCCTCGTCGTTGTATTTCATGCGATACGACAGAAATAAAGGTAAAAGCATAGAAGAACTCAATGCCGTCATATTAGCAATGTCCATTTGGGTCTTCCAGAATTTGCACAATCATTGCTTTTATCTCTCTTTGTTAAGAAATGCGCCTGTAATCATCCTTAAATCGTCATTTTATTTGATCCAATATGACAGAAATAAAGGTAAAAGCAGAGAAGAACTCGATGCCGTCATATTAGCAATGCCCAGTCGGGTCCCCTAGATTCATAACAATTATTGCTTTTACCTTTTTTTATTAACAAAGGCGCCTGAAATCATCCTCAAATTGTCGTCAATGTATTTGAAGCAATACGACAGAAACAAAGGTAAAAGCAGAGAAGAACTCGATGCCGTCATATTAGTAATATTCATTCGGGTTCCCCAGATTCATCACAGTCATTGCTTTTAACTTTTTTTATTAACAAATGCGCCTGAAATCATCATCAAATCGTCGTCATTGTATTTGAAGCAATATGACAGAAATAAAGGTAAAAGCAGAGAAGAACTCGATGCCGTCACGGTAGTAATGTCCATTCGGGTCCCCCAGAATTAGCACAATTACTGCTTTTATGTTTTTTTATTAACAAATACGCCTGTAATCGTCTTCAAATCGTCGTCGGTGTATTTGATGCGATATTAGAGAAAGAAAGGTAAAAGCAGAGAAGAACTCCATGCCGTCATATCAGGCCTGTCCAATTGAGTCACCCAGAATCGACACAATCATTGCTTTTACCTTTGTTTATTAACAAACGCGTCTGTTATCATCCCCAAATCTTCGTCATTTTATTCGATGCGATATGACTGAAAGAAAGGTAAAAGCAGCGAAGAACTCGATGCCGTCATATTAGCAATGTCCATTCGGGTCCCCCAGAATGAGCACAATTATTGCTTTTATCTTTTTTCATTAACAAATGCGCCTGTAATCACCCTCAAATCGTCGTCATTGTATTTGATGGGATACGTCAGAAATAAAGGTAAAAGCAGAGAAGAACTCGATGCCGTCATATTAGCAATGTTCATTCGGGTCCCCTATATTCATCACAATCATTGCTTTTACCTTTTTTTACTAACCAATGCGCCTGAAATCATCCTCAAATCGTCGTCATTGTATTTGAAGCAATATGACCGAAATGAAGGTAATGGCAGAGAAGAACTCAATGCCGTCATATTAGTAATATCCATTCGAGTCCCACAGACTCATTACAATCATTGCTTTTACCTTATTTTTATTAACAAATGCGCCCGAAATCATCCTCAAATTGCCGTCATTGTATTTGAAGCAATATGACAGAAATAAAGGTAAAAGCAGAGAAGAACTCGACGCCGTCATATTAGTATTGTCCATTCGGGTCCCCCAGAATCAGCACAATCATTGCTTTTATCTTTGTTTATTAAGAAATGCGCCCATAATGATCCTTAAATCGGCGTTATTGTATTTGATGCGATATGACAGAAATAAAGGTAAAAGCAGAGAAGAACTCGATGCCGTCATATTAGCAATGTCCATTCGGGTCCCCCAGAATGAACACAATTATTGCTTTTATCTTTTTTATTAACAAATGCGCCTGAAATCATCCTCAAATCGTCGTCATTGTATTTGAAGCAATATGACAGAAATAAAGGTAAAAGCAGAGAAGAACTCGATGCCGTCATGTTAGTAATGTCCTTTCGGGTCCCCCAGAACGAGCACAATTATTGCTTTTATCTTTTTTTATTAACAAATGCGCCTGTAATCGTCTTCAAATGGCCGTCAGTGTATTTGAGGCGATATGACAGAAAGAAAGGTAAAAGCAGAGAACAACTCGACGCCGTCATATTAGTAATGTCCATTTGGGTCCCCCACAATCGACACAACCATTGCTTTTACCTTTGTTTATTAACAAATGCGCCTGTTATCATCCCCAAATCTTCGTCATTTTATTCGATGCGGTATGACTGAAAGAAAGGTAAATGCAGAGAAGAACTCGATGCCGTCATATTAGCAATGCCCATTCGGGTCCCCCAGATTCATCACAATCGCTGCTTTTACCTTTTTTTATTAACAAATGCGCCTGAAATCATCCTCAAATCGTCGTCATAGTATTTGAAGCAATATGACAGACATAAAGGTAAAGAGGAGAAGAACTCAATGCCGTCACATTAGCAAAGTCCATTCGGGTCCCACAGAATGAGCACAATTATTGCTTTTATGTTTTTTTATTAACAAATGCGCCTGTAATCATCCTCAAATCCTCGTCGTTGTATTTGATGCGATAGGACAGAAATAAAGGTAAAAGCAGAGAAGAACTCGATGCCGTCATATTAGCAATGTCCATTCGGGTCTTTCAGAATTTGCACAATCATTGCTTTTATCTTTGTTTGTTAAGAAATGCGCCTGTAAACATCCTTAAATCGTCGTCATTGTATTTAAAGCAATATGACAGAAATAATGGTAAAAGCAGAGAAGAACTCGACGCCGTCGTATTAGTAATGTCCATTCGGGTCCCCCAGAATCGGCACAATCATTGCTTTTATCTTTGTTTATTAAGAAATACGCCCGTAATGATCCTTGAATCCTCGTTATTGTATTTGATGCGAAATGACAGAAATACAGATAAAAGCAGAGAAGAACTCGATGCCGTCATATTAGCAATGTCCATTCGGGTCCCCCAGATTCATCACAATCATTGCTTTTATCTTTGTTTATTAAGAAATGTGCCCGTAATCATCCTTAAATCGTCGTTATTGTATTTGATACGATATGACAGAAATAAAGGTAAAAGCAGAGAAGAACTCGATGCCGTCATATTAGCAATGTCCATTCGGGTCCCCCAGAATGAGCACAATTATTGCTTTTATCTTTTTTATTAACAAATGCTCCTGTAATCATCCTCAAATCACCGTCATTGTATTTGATGCGATACGACACAAATAGAGGCAAAAGGAGAGAAGAACTCGATGCCGTCATATTAGCAATGTCCATTCGGGTCCCACAGAATGAGCACAATTATTGCTTTTATCTTTGTTTATTAAGAAATACGCCCGTAATGATCCTTAAATCCTCGTTATTGTATTTGATGCGAAATGACAGAAATACAGATAAAAGCAGAGAAGAACTCGATGCCGTCATATTAGCAATGTCCATTCGGGTCCCCCAGATTCATCACAATCATTGCTTTTATCTTTGTTTATTAAGAAATGTGCCCGTAATCATCCTTAAATCGTCGTTATTGTATTTGATACGAAATGACAGAAATAAAGGTAAAAGCAGAGAAGAACTCGATGCCGTCATATTAGCAATGTCCATTCGGGTCCCCCAGAATGAGCACAATTATTGCTTTTATCTTTTTTATTAACAAATGCGCCTGAAATCATCCTCAAATTGTCGTCATTATATTTGAAGCAATATGAGAGAAATAATGGTAAAAGCAGAGAAGAACTCGATGCCGTCATATTAGCAATGTCCATTCGGGTCCCACAGAATGAGCACAATTATTGCTTTTATCTATTTTTATTAACAAATGCGCCTGTAATCATCCTCAAATCCTCGTCGTTGTATTTTATGCGATACGACAGAAATAAAGGTAAAAGCAGAGAAGAACTCGATGCCGTCATATTAGCAATGTCCATTCGGGTCTTCCAGAGTTTGCACAATCATTGCTTTTATCTTTGTTTGTTAAGAAATGCGCCTGTCATCATCCTTAAATCGTCATAATTTTATTTGATCCAATATGACAGAAATAAAGGTAAAAGCAGAGAAGAACTCGATGCCGTCATATTAGCAGTGCCCAGTCGGGTCCCCTAGATTCATCACAATTATGGCTTTTACCTTTTTTTATTAACAAAGGCGCCTGAAATCATCCTCAAATTGTCGTCATTATATTTGAAGCAATATGAGAGAAATAATGGTAAAAGCAGAGAAGAACTCGATGCCGTCATATTAGCAATGTCCATTCGGGTCCCACAGAATGAGCACAATTATTGCTTTTATCTTTTTTTATTAACAAATGCGCCTGTAATCATCCTCAAATCCTCGTCGTTGTATTTTATGCGATACGACAGAAATAAAGGTAAAAGCAGAGAAGAACTCGATGCCGTCATATTAGCAGTTCCCAGTCGGGTCCCCTAGATTCATCACAATTATTGCTTTTACCTTTTTTTATTAACAAAAGCGCCTGAAATCATCCTCAAATTGTCGTCATTATATTTGAAGCAATATGAGAGAAATAATGGTAAAAGCAGAGAAGAACTCGATGCCGTCATATTAGCAATGTCCATTCGGGTCCCACAGAATGAGCACAAATATTGCTTTTATCTTTTTTTATTAACAAATGCGCCTGAAATCATCCCCAAATCCTCGTCGTTGTATTTGATGCGATACGACAGAAATGAAGGTAAAAGCAGAGAAGAACTCGATGCCGTCATATTAGCAATGTCCATTCGGGTCTTTCAGAATTTGCACAATCATTGCTTTTATCTTTGTTTGTTAAGAAATGCGCCTGTAATCATCCTTAAATCGTCGTCATTGTATTTGAAGCAATATGACAGAAATAATGGTAAAAGCAGAGAAGAACTCGACGCCGTCGTATTAGTAATGTCCATTCGGGTCCCCCAGAATCGGCACAATCATTGCTTTTATCTTTGTCTATTAACAAATGCGCCTGTAATCATCCTCAAATCCTCGTCGTTGTATTTGATGCGAAATGACAGAAATACAGGTAAAAGCAGAGAAGAACTCGATGCCGTCATATTAGCAATGTACATTCGGGTCTTCCAGAGTTTGCACAATCATTGCTTTCATCTTTGTTTGTTAAGAAATGCGCCTGTAATCATCCTTAAATCGTCGTAATTTTATTTGATCCAATATGACAGAAATAAAGGTAAAAGCAGAGAAGAACTCGATGCCGTCATATTAGTAATATCCATTCGGGTCCCCCGATTCATCACAATCATTGCTTTTACCTTTTTTTTAATAACAAATGCGCCTGAAATTATCCTCAAATTGTCATCATTGTATTTGAAGCAATATGAGAGAAATAATGGTAAAAGCAGAGAAGAACTCGATGCCGTCATATTAGCAATGTCCATTCGGGTGCCACAGACTCATTACAATCATTGCTTTTACCTTATTTTTATTAACAAATGCGCCTGAAATCATCCTCAAATTGTCGTCATTGTATTTGAAGCAATATGACAGAAATAAAGGTAAAAGCAGAGAAGAACTCGACGCCGTCATATTAGTAATGTCCATTCGGGTCCCCCAGAATCGGCACAATCATTGCTTTTATCTTTGTTTATTACGAAATGCGCCCATAATGATCCTTAAATCGGCGTTATTGTATTTGATGCGATATGACAGAAATAAAGGTAAAAGCAGAGAAGAACTCGATGCCGTCATATTAGCAATGTCCATTCGGGTCCCCCAGAATGAACACAATTAATGCTTTTATCTTTTTTATCAACAAATGCGCCTGAAATCATCCTCAAATCGTCGTCATTGTATTTGAATCAATATGACAGAAATAAAGGTAAAAGCAGAGAAGAACTCGATGCCGTCACGTTAGTAATGTCCATTCGTGTCCCCCAGAATGATCACAATCATTGCTTGTATCTTTGTTTATTAACAAAGGCGCCTGAAATCATCCTCAAATTGTCAATTTATTTTCAAGCAATATGACAGAAACAAAGGTAAACGCAGAGAAGAACTCGATGCCGTCATATTAGTATTAATCATTCGGGTTCCCCAGATTCATCACAGTCATTGCTTTTACCTTTTTTTTTATTAACAAATGCGCCTGAAATCATCCTCAAATCGTCGTCATTGTATTTGAAGCAATATAACCGAAATAAAGGTAAAAGCAGAGAAGAACTCGATGCCGTCATGTTAGTAATTTCCTTTCGGGTCCCCCAGAACGAGCACAATTATTGCTTTTATCTTTTTTTATTAACAAATGCGCCTGTAATCATCCTCAAATCCTCGTCGTTGTATTTGATGCGATACGACACAAATAAAGGTAAAAGCAGAGAAGAACTCGATGCCGTCATATTAGCAATGTCCATTCGGGTCTTTCAGAATATGCACAATCATTGCTTTTATCTTTGTTTGTTAAGAAATGCGCCTGTAATCATCCTTAAATCGTCGTCATTGTATTTGAAGCAATATGACAGAAATAATGGTAAAAGCAGAGAAGAACTCGACGCCGTCGTATTAGTAATGTCCATTCGGGTCCACCAGAATCGGCACAATCATTGCTTTTATCTTTGTTTATTAAGAAATGCGCCCGTAATGATCCTTAAATCCTCGTTATTGTATTTGATGCGAAATGACAGAAATACAGGTAAAAGCAGAGAAGAACTCGATGCCGTCATATTAGCAATGTCCATTCGGGTCTTCCAGAGTTTGCACAATCATTGCTTTTATCTTTGTTTGTTAAGAAATGCGCTTGTAATCATCCTTAAATCGTCGTAATTTTATTTGATCCAATATGACAGAAATAAAGGTTAAAGCAGAGAAGAACTCGATGCCGTCATATTAGCAGTGCCCAGTCGGGTCCCCTAGATTCATCACAATTATTGCTTTTACCTTTTTTTATTAACAAAGGCGCCTGAAATCATCCTCAAATTGTCGTCATTATATTTGAAGCAATATGAGAGAAATAATGGTAACAGCAGAGAAGAACTCGATGCCGTCATATTAGCAATGTCCATTCGGGTCCCACAGAATGAGCACAATTATTGCTTTTATCTTTTTTTATTAACAAATGCGCCTGTAATCATCCTCAAATCCTCGTCGTTGTATTTGATGCGATACGACAGAAATAAAGGTAAAAGCAGAGAAGAACTCGATGCCGTCATATTAGCAATGTCCATTCGGGTCTTCCAGAGTTTGCACAATCATTGCTTTTATCTTTGTTTGTTAAGAAATGCGCCTGTAATCATCCTTAAATCGTCGTAATTTTATTTGATCCAATATGACAGAAATAAAGGTAAAAGCAGAGAAGAACTCGATGCCGTCATATTAGCAGTGCCCAGTCGGGTCCCCTAGATTCATCACAATCATTGCTTTTACCTTTTTTTATTAACAAATGCGCCTGAAATCATCCTCAAATTGTCGTCATTATATTTGAAGCAATATGAGAGAAATAATGGTAAAAGCAGAGAAGAACTCGATGCCGTCATATTAGCAATGTCCATTCGGGTCCTACAGAATGAGCACAATTATTGCTTTTATCTTTTTTTATTAACAAATGCGCCTGTAATCATCCTCAAATCCTCGTCGTTGTATTTGATGCGATACGACAGAAATAAAGGTAAAAGCAGAGAAGAACACGATGCCGTCATATTAGCAATGTCCATTCGGGTCTTCCAGAGTTTGCACAATCATTGCTTTTCTCTTTGTTTGTTAAGAAATGCGCCTGTAATCATCCTTAAATCGTCGTAATTTTATTTGATCCAAAATGACAGAAATAAAGGTAAAAGCAGAGAAGAACTCGATGCCGTCATATTAACAGTGCCCAGTCGGGTCCCCTAGATTCATCACAATCATTGCTTTTACCTTTTTTTATTAACAAATGCGCCTGAAATCATCCTCAAATTGTCGTCATTATATTTGAAGCAATATGAGAAAAATAATGGTAAAAGCAGAGAAGAACTCGATGCCGTCATGTTAGCAATGTCCATTCGGGTCTTCCAGAGTTTGCACAATCATTGCTTTTATCTTTGTTTGTTAAGAAATGCGCCTGTAATCATCCTTAAATCGTCGTAATTTTATTTGATCCAATATGACAGAAATAAAGGTAAAAGCAGAGAAGAACTCGATGCCGTCATATTAGCAGTGCCCAGTCGGGTCCCCTAGATTCATCACAATTATTGCTTTTACCTTTTTTTTATTAACAAAGGCGACTGAAATCATCCTCAAATTGTCGTCATTATATTTGAAGCAATATGCGAGAAATAATGGTAAAAGCAGAGAAGAACTCGATGCCGTCATATTAGCAATGTCCATTCGGGTCCCCCAGATTCATCACAATCGCTGCTTTTACCTTTTTTTATTAACAAATGCGCCTGAAATCATCCTCAAATCGTCGTCATAGTATTTGAAGCAATATGACAGACATAAAGGTAAAAGCAGAGAAGAACTTAATGCCGTCATATTAGCAATGTCCTTTCGGGTCCCACAGAATGAGCACAATTATTGCTTTTATCTTTTTTTATTAACAAATGCGCCTGTAATCATCCTCAAATCCTCGTCGTTGTATTTGATGCGATACGACAGAAATAAAGGTAAAAGCAGAGAAGAACTCGATGCCGTCATATTAGCAATGTCCATTCGGGTCTTTCAGAATTTGCACAATCATTGCTTTTATCTTTGTTTGTTAAGAAATGCGCCGGTAATCATCCTTAAATCGTCGTCATTGTATTTGAAGCAATATGACAGAAATAATGGTAAAAGCAGAGAAGAACTCGACGCCGTCGTATTAGTAATGTCCATTCGGGTCCCCCAGAATCGGCACAATCATTGCTTTTATCTTTGTTTATTAAGAAATGCGCCCGTAATGATCCTTAAATCCTCGTTATTGTATTTGATGCGAAATGACAGAAATACAGATAAAAGCAGAGAAGAACTCGATGCCGTCATATTAGCAATGTCCATTCGGGTCCCCCAGATTCATCACAATCATTGCTTTTATCTTTGTTTATTAAGAAATGTGCCCGTAATCATCCTTAAATCGTCGTTATTGTATTTGATACGATATGACAGAAATAAAGGTAAAAGTAGAGAAGAACTCGATGCCGTCATATTAGCAATGTCCATTCGGGTCCCCCAGAATGAGCAACATTATTGCTTTTATCTTTTTTATTAACAAATGCGCCTGTAATCATCCTCAAATCACCGTCATTGTATTTGATGCGATACGACACAAATAGCGGCAAAAGCAGAGAAGAACTCGATGCCGTCATATTAGCAATGTCCATTCGGGTCCCACAGAATGAGCACAATTATTGCTTTTATCTTTTTTTATTAACAAATGCGCCAGTAATCATCCTCAAAATAACCGAAAGTAAGGTAAAAGCGAACATAAGCTCGGGACAGTCATATCAGGGATTTCCGAACCCATCCCCCAGGACCATAATCATCATTATGGAATAACTGGTTTACGCCTTCAGAACCATCGCAGACATGTATTAATTATTTATTGTGTAGATAGAAATCGAATCGGCGCTCCAGGTAGAGGCACGGTCAACTTGTCTGAAAAAAATACCAAACTTGTTTTTGTTCCGATGTTCGGTACTTTTTAATTAATCATTAAAAACACCTTTTTCCAGTACGTTGTCGTGTTTTCATTTACGTCTTGTGAACGCAAAAAAATGACAAAGACACGTACTGTAGATTTTTATTCGAATCGAAATGTTTAATAACTCTAGAGTTAATCGCTCGCCGTGGCGAATCATGATTTTGCACATCCAAAATGGCAAACAATCATGGCCGGCGATATCACGTAATATCAAATCGCGCGCCAAACAGTGCATTTCGGCAAACCTTCAACGCGCGTGCTCCCCATTTGCCCAAGATGTCAGAAATTAATAGCAGACGATTGATGAAACGTCAAATCACGCGTCAAATTTGGCGTTTCGACGACAGTTCGACATGTGTGCGCTAAATCTGCATATCCAAGATGGTATCAGCTGACAATATCAGCTAACTAATCCGAAACGTCAAATAACGCGTTTTGACGTTTGACTATGCGTTCGGACCGAACCGCGTAGCGTGCTCTCCGAACCCGAGTTCAGAGCGCGCTCGAAACGTGGCAAATGTCCACATTACGCACACGCGCCTGTGCACTCGTGCATCCTCATGCACGCACACGCTCACACAATGCTCGCAGTAATGAATGTGGGAAAAATAATACGCGTAATAGGAAAAAGTTTGTAAATTTTTCCTAATCTGTGTTAAATTTTTATTTCAAAATGATGTGTCCACGAGCTGGAAACGAATTCCAAATTATTCAAAATATTATTTGCAGTACATGGAATTTTCGAACTTTTTCGAAATTGACCATATTCTCTGCAATGGACTCGGATGGGTACAAGTTCAGATTCCTTAGCTCATTCGCGGGTCAAGGGACTCTCAGCCACCTTCTTGTGACAGCCGAACATTCGGAAGTTGCAGCTGTAACGTACCAAGCTAGGACATCCTATAGCACGATCGCGTCTGACTTAAATCGTTTGTTTCACTCAAATTGCCACTTTACGGCGTACTTTTAACAATTTTTTCCACCATGGTGGCGGGCGCAAATCAAGTTTTCCGGGGTGCATTGTATTCGGCATTTAAAAAACTTCAATCTCATGTGCTCGGAATGTATTTTGCGTTTTTTTTCGCAGTGCCTTATTTCTTCTGGCGTACATTTTTCAAGACAAAAATCTGCCGTATTTTTTTTCGAAGGAGGCTCGAAAAACCATTCAAAACCATATTTTTTTCAGACCCAAAATCTTCGCGCAAGGCCCGCAAAAAAAGCATGGCCACATCAAAATTGTCACCCTGTATATATATATACACACACACATATATATGTGTGTGGGTCTACGTATGACTCTCTATGTGTATATATATATATATATATATGTCTACATATGACTCCTTATGGGTTATAGGGTCCTTGCATATGTAGGTACCCGGTTATATTAATTTGCATATGTTAGATTTAAAAAGGGGTATGTGTGTGTAAGTATATGCATATACCCATGTACGTGTGTATGTTCGCGTATACATGTGTATATGTATACATATATATATTTTGTGGAGGGCAAGATCGCCAGGACGTAGCAGTCTACATGCAAGTGTTTCTGTTGTCGACTAATCCCTACATACTGAGAACGCCGCGCCGAGCATCGGATTTGTACACGTTCACAGTCCACAGCAGCAATTGTCCTCAATGGATATTTTCGTGCCGAGGATGATTCATTTTTAAAAATCACCCACTGGATACGAGTCCGAACAGTCTCAAAGTTATTTCGATAACGAAACACAAAACAAAATATGAATGGACCGGTTTTCAAAACGGTCGAAACAGGCGTATATATCGACATCGAAACTCATGTGAATTTTTGTTCGAATCGACGACTTTTAAATCGGGAAACGAATCCGAGTCTGCATGCAAGTATTTCTGTTGTCGAATAATCCCTACAAACTGAGATCGCCGCGCCGAGCATCCGATTGATTCTCGTTCACAGTCCAGAGCAGCAGTAGTAGTCCTCAACGGCTTTTTTCATGCCGAGGGTGAAACATTTTAAAAAATCACCCACTGGGAACGAGTCCGAACAGTCTCAAGATTATTTCGATAATGAAACACAAAACAGAATATGAATGGACCGGTTTTCACATTGGATTCGTCTCGGTCCGATAAAAAAACGGTTGAAAAAGGCGGATTTCTCGACATCGAAACTCATGTGAATTTTTGTTCGAATCGACGACTGTCAAATCGGAAAACGAAGCCGAGTCTGCATGCACGTGTTTCTGTTGTCGAATAATCCCTACAAACTGAGAACGCCGCGCCGAGCATCGGATTCATTATCGTTCACAGTCCACAGGAGCAGTAGTAGTCCTCAACGGCTTTTTTCATACCGAGGGTGAAACATTTTAAAAAATCACCCACTGGGAACGAGTCCGAACAGTCTCAAGATTATTTCGATAATGAAACACAAAACAGAATATGAATGGACCGGTTTTCACATTGGATTTGTCTCGGTCCGACAAAAAAACGGTTGAAACAGGCGTATTTCTCGACATCGAAACTCATGTGAATTTTTGTTCGAATCGACGACTTTCAAATCGGAAAACGAAGCCGAGTCTGCATGCACGTGTTTCTGTTGTCGAATAGTTCCTCCAAACTGAGAACGCCGGGCCGAGCATCGGATTCGTTCACATTCTCAGTCCAAAGCAGCAATTGTCCTCAATGGATATTTTCGTGCCGAGGGTGATACATTTTTTAAAATCACCCACTGCGTACGAGTCCGAACAGTCTCAAAGTTATTTCGATAATCTAACACAAAACAGAATATGAATGGACCGGTTTTCACATTGGATTCGTCTCGGTCCGATAAAAAAACGGGTGAAACAGGCGTATTTTCCAACGTCGAATCTCATGTGAATTTTCGTTCGAATTGACGACTTTTAAAATGGGAAACGAATCCGAGTCTGCATGCAAATATTTCTGTTGTCGAATAATCCCAACAAACTGAGAACGCCGCGCGGAGCATCGGATTCATTCACGTTCATAGTCCGCAGCGTCAGTAGTAGTCCTCAACGGCATTTTTCATGCCGAGGGTGAATCATTTTAAAAAATCACCCACTGGGAACGAGTCCGAACAGTCTCAAGATTATTTCGATAATGAAACACAAAACAGAATATGAATGGACCGGTTTTCACATTGGATTCGTCTCGGTCCGATAAAAAAAACGGTTGAAACAGGCGTATTTATCGACATCGAAACTCATGTGAATTTTTGTTCGTATCGACGATTTTTAAATCGGGAAACGAATCCGAGTCTGCATGCAAGTATTTCTGTTGTCGAATAATCCCTACAGACTGAGGACGCCGCGCCGAGCATCGGATTCATTCTCGTTTACAGTCCACAGCAGCAGTAGTAGTCCTCAACGGCTTTTTTCATGCAGAGGGTGAAACATTTTAAAAAATCACCCACTTGGAACGAGTCCGAACAGTCTCAAGATTATTTCGATAATGAAACACAAAACAGAATATGAGTGGACCGGTTTTCACATTGGATACGTCTCGGTCCGTTAAAAAAACGGTTGAAACAGGCGTATTTTCCAACGTCGAATCTCATGTGAATTTTCGTTCGAATTGACGACTTTTAAAATGGGAAACGAATCCGAGTCTGCATGCAAATATTTCTGTTGTCGAATAATCCCTACAAACTGAAAACGCCGCGCGGAGCATCGGATTCATTCACGTTCACAGTCCACAGCGGCAGTTGTAGTCCTCAACGGCATTTTTCATGCCGAGGGTGAAACATTTTAAAAATTCACCTACTGGGAACGAGTCCGAACAGTCTCAAGATTATTTCGATAATGAAACACAAAACAGAATATGAATGGACCGGTTTTCACATTGGATACGTCTCGGTCCGTTAAAAAAACGGTTGAAACAGGCGTATTTTCCAACGTCGAATCTCATGTGAATTTTCGTTCGAATTGACGACTTTTAAAATGGGAAACGAATCCGAATCTGCATGCAAATATTTCTGTTGTCGAATAATCCCTCCAAACTGAGAACGCCGCACGGAGCATCGGATTCATGCACGTTCACAGTCCACAGCAGCAGTAGTAGTCCTCAACGGCATTTTTCATGCCGAGGGTGAAACATTTAAAAAGTCACCCACTGGGAACGAGTCCGAACAGTCTCAACATTATTTCGATAGTGAAACACAAAACAGAATATGAACGGACCGGTTTTCGCATGGGATTCGTCTCGGTCCGATAAAAAAACGGTTGAAACAGGCGTATTTATCGACATCGAAACTCATGTGAATTTTTGTTCGAATCGACGACTTTTAAAACGGGAGACGAATCCGAGACTACATGCAAGTGTTTCTGTTGTCGATTAATCCCTACATACTGAGAACGCCGCGCCGAGCATCGGATTTGTACACGTTCACAGTCCACAGCAGCAATTGTCCTCAATGGATATTTTCGTGCCGAGGATGATACATTTTTAAAAATCACCCACTGGATACGAGTCCGAACAGTCTCAAAGTTATTTCGATAACGAAACACAAAACAAAATATGAATGGACCGGTTTTCAAAACGGTCGAAACAGGCGTATATATCGACATCGAAACTCATGTGAATTTTTGTTGGAATCGACGACTTTTAAATCGGGAAACGAAGCCGAGTCTGCATGCAAGTGTTTCTGTTGTCGAACAGTTCCTCCAAACTGAGAACGCCGGGCCGAGCATCGGATTCATTCTCGTTCACAGTCCACAGCAGCAGTAGTAGTCTCCAATGGGTATTTGTCCCAATGGATGTCCCATTGGAGCAATCGTCCTCAATGGATGTTTTCGTGCCGAGGGTGATACATTTTTAAAAATCACCCACTGGGTACGAGTCCGAACAGTCTCAAAGTTACTTCAATAATGAAACACAAAACAGAATATGAATGGACCGGTTTTCACATTGGATTCGTCTCGGTCCGATAACAACAACGGTTGAAACAACTATCTATCGACATCGAAACTCATGTGAATTTTCGTTCGAATCGACGACTTTTAAATCGGGAAACGAAGCCGAGTCTGCATGCAAGTGTTTCTGTCATCGTATAGTCCCTCCAAACTGAGAACGCCGCGCCGAGCATCGGATTTGTTCACTTTCATAGTCCACAGCTACAGTAGGAGTCCTCAATGGATATTTTCGTGCCGAGGGTAATACAATTTAAAAAATCACCCACTGGGAACGAGTCCGAACAGTCTCAAGTCTATTTCGATAATGAAACACAAAATAGAATTTGAATCGACCGTTTTACATATTGGATTCGTCCCGATTCGATAAAAACAAACGGTTGAAACAAGCATATTTATCAACGACGAAACTCATGTGAATTTTCGTTCGAATCGACGACTTTTAAAACGGGTAACGAATCCTCGTCTGCATGCAAGTATTTCTGTTGTCGAATAATCCCTACAAACTGAGAACGCCGCGCGGAGCATCGGATTCATTCTCGTTCACAGTCCACAGCAGCAGTAGTAGTCCTCAACGGCTTTTTTCATGCCGAGGGTGAAACATTTTAAAAAATCACCCACTGGGAACGAGTCCGAACAGTCTCAAGATTATTTCGATAATGAAACACAAAACAGAATATGAATGGACCGGTTTTCACATTGGATTCGTCTCGGTCCGATAAAAAAACGGTTGAAACAGGCGTATTTATCGACATCGAAACTCATGTGAATTTTTGTTCGAATCGACGACTTTTAAATCGGGAAACTAATCCGAGTCTGCATGCAAGTATTTCTGTTGTCGAATAATCCCTACAAACTGACAACGCCGCATCGGATTCATTCTCGTTCACAGTCCACAGCAGCAGTAGTTGTCCTCAATGGGTATTTGTCCCAATGGATGTCCCAATGGAGCAATTGTCCTCAATGGATGTTTTCGTGCCGAGGGAGATACATTTTTAAAAATCACCCACTGGGTACGAGTCCGAACAGTCTCAAAGTTACTTCAATAATGAAACACAAAACACAATATGAATGGACCGGTTTTCACATTGGATTCGTCTTGGTCCGATAAAAACAACGGTTGAAACAACTATCTATCGACATCGAAACTCATGTGAATTTTCGTTCGAATCGACGACTTTTAAATCGGGAAACGAAGCCGAGTCTGCATGCAAGTGTTTCTGTCATCGTATAGTTCCTCCAAACTGAGAACGCCGCGCCGAGCATCGGATTTGTTCACTTTCATAGTCCACAGCAGCAGTAGGAGTCCTCAATGGATATTTTCGTGCCGAGGGTAATACATTTTAAAAAATCACCCACTGGGAACGAGTCCGAACAGTCTCAAGTCTATTTCGATAATGAAACACAACATAGAATTTGAGAGGACCGTTTTACATATTGGATTCGTCCCGATTCGATAAAAACAAACGGTTGAAACAAGCATATTTATCAACGACGAATCTCATGTGAATTTTCGTTCGAATCGACGACTTTTAAAGCGGGTAACGAATCCTCGTCTGCATGCAAGTATTTCTGTTGTCGAGTAATCCCTACATACCGAGAACGCCGCGCGGAGCATCGGATTCATTCGCGTTGACAGTACACAGCAGCAGTAGTAGTCCTCAACGGCTTTTTCATGCCGAGCGTGAAACATTTTAAAAAATCACGTACTGGGAGCGAGTCCGAACGGTCTCAAGATTATTTCGTTAATGAAACACAAGACAGAATATGAATGGACCGATTTTCACATTGGATTCGTCTCGGTCCGATAAAAAAAAACGGTTGAAACAGGCGTATTTACCAACGTCGAATCTCATGTGAATCTTCGTTCGAATCGACGACTTTTAAATCGGGAAACGAATCCGAGTCTGCATGCAAATATTTCTGTTGTCGAATAATCCCTACAACCTGAGAACGCCGCATCGGATTCATTCTCGTTCACATTCCACAGCGGCAGTCCTCAATGGCTTTTATCATGCCGAAGGTGAAACATTTGAAAAAATCACCCACTGGGAACGAGTCCGAACAGTCTCAACATTATTTCGATAGTGAAACACAAAACAGAATATGAACGGACCGGTTTTCGCATAGGATTCGTCTCGGTCCGATAAAAAAACGGTTGAAACAGGCGTATTTATCGACATCGAAACTCATGTGAATTTTTGTTCGAATCGACGACTTTTAAAACGGGAGACGAATCCGAGACTACATGCAAGTGTTTCTGTTGTCGATTAATCCCTACATACTGAGAACGCCGCGCCGAGCATCGGATTTGTACACGTTCACAGTCCACAGCAGCAATTGTCCTCAATGGATATTTTCGTGCCGAGGATGATACATTTTTAAAAATTACCCACTGGATACGAGTCCGAACAGTCTCAAAGTTATTTCGATAACGAAACACAAAACAAAATATGAATGGACCGGTTTTCAAAACGGTCGAAACAGGCGTATATATCGACATTGAAACTCATGTGAATTTTTGTTCGAATCGACGACTTTTAAATCGGGAAACGAAGCCGAGTCTGCATGCAAGTGTTTCTGTTGTCGAACAGTTCCTTCAAACTGAGAACGCCGGGCCGAGCATCGGATTCATTCTCGCTCACAGTCCACAGCAGCAGTAGTAGTCCTCAATGGGTATTTGTCCCAATGGATGTCCCAATGGAGCAATCGTCCTCAATGGATGTTTTCGTGCCGAGGGTGATACATTTTTAAAAATCACCCACTGGGTACGAGTCCGAACAGTCTCAAAGTTACTTCAATAATGAAACACAAAACAGAATATGAATGGACCGGTTTTCACATTGGATTCGTCTCGGTCCGATAAAAACAACGGTTGAAACAACTATCTATCGACATCGAAACTCATGTGAATTTTCGTTCGAATCGACGACTTTTAAATCGGGAAACGAAGCCGAGTCTGCATGCAAGTGTTTCTGTCATTGTTACGTCCTGGCGATCTTGCCCTCCATTCTCCATATACATATACACATATACATATACCGATCTTGTCCTTTATTCTATGCGAATGCACATATATAAATATATATATATATATTTATATACGTATACATACATATATATATACACATACACATATTGTACCTATAGATATATCCATTGCTATACATACATATATATATATAAATTTATAATCCACAATACAGGAATATTTTTTCGTTAACCTTAACTCACATTGTGACGAGCGCATTTATTTTTCATCATTTCTCATTTTGTCTGAGTACATACGACTTTCCCTAGTATGTACCTACTTCCGCTGAACGCGCCTAGCTAGCGCGCCGAGCTCAACGCCCGCGCGCACTCGCTCTCCATCCTTGTCTCTCTTCAGCGCCCGCGCGCACTCACTCTCTATCCTCGTCTCTCCTTAACGCTCGCGCGCACCCGCGCGCTCTCGCTCCGTCTCTCTCTAGCACTCCGCTACGAGACCAACGTATTCCTCCTGCTCGCCTAATATTTCGCGCGCTCAATCGAATCTTTCTCGTCTTCCATCCTTCTCCTTCGGGTTACCCGCGTACCTCCTTCATGCTCATGTAACCGGTATCACAAAAAGCTTCTCCCTTAACCGCGAATCTCGTTTTCCTCGGATCCGCGATATAATTCGCGACCCACGGATCACGACTATTAACCCGCTCATCCCTATTTTTCACGTGCTCGCGAAAAACCGCGAGATTGCGTAATCGGCGGACTCGCGATATACTCGCGACCCCGCGATTCACAGCGTACATAGAGTCTCTCTTTCTCTTACTCTCACCCAGCCTAATCCTCTCTCTCTTACTCATGGCTACTATGGCAAATAGACGCTACGTGACTTTTTCCCAAATTACTTTATTGCCCCTCGAGTCGAGCGAACCCTTCCCTTCGAGACATTTTCCAGAAAACACTTGAATCGCTTTATTGCCTCTCGAAACGAGCAAGCGCTCTTTTTACAATATTCCCATTTTCAAGTACATAATAGAAGACATTAGCCAGATTTTTCCCGAACTTTCCCAGCGCATGTATATCTCTTTCTCTCTCGCACTCGACGCGTCTCTCTCGGACGCGCCGCCATGATGCAAGCCACGTGTTGCACGTAGGCTTCTAAGAAATAATAATTTAAACAATATCACATCATGCCGAATCCTCAGAATTAATTAAGAGATAAACAAATCGCTATCACTCTATACCTTGTAGACTAAACATCCGCTCCAACGCCAATATCACGTATCGCCTCTTTGTCTCCTTTGTTTCCAACCCTGTATCATTATTATTATTTCCATGTGCAGAATATTCCAGAACAATTTCATACACGTTCTAATTAATAAAGAAATTATTCAAATAATAATTAACGCCGTCACAATGCGACTTACAATATTATTAATAATTATACTAAATGTTTAATGCGACAAACGAATTATAAACGTTATTTTAATCATTTAGATAAGCGACAATCTTTATAATTCAGTATTATCAGTATAACAAATATCTCACGCGCTATTAATATAAAAACAATTAGCCATTATGAACATTTATATTATCCACGTACATACGAATAAAAGTATCACTATTACTTTCGCATAAATAATAGTGTGCTCTATTTTATTAATTAAAAATTACACATTTATAATTATTATATGCAACTCGTATATTTCGCATCGTAATTATTATGCTCTCACTTAATCGCCGTATTACAATAACCTATCTTCATAGTACTACAGTAAATCTTTTTCGCACGAACGCAAAAGAATAAAATATCAATAACAACCAAAACTTATATAAAATTATATTTCTTTATTCACAAACGAATACTATTGTAACAAATTGTGAGACTAACGATAAATTAAAAATATTAATTTATCGTCAGTCCAACCATGACAAACCGACATAATTATTTGTTATAACATTTAAATTAAATAATTGATTTATCATCGAATTCTCCGTTTAACGCCATAAGAGCAAGCGAGAAGGAACATCATCGTCGGCGTCTCCTCTCCGCGGCGCATGCGCACCACACCGCCTCACCGCCGCATCAATAAAAAGCCGAGTCCTCCGCTGCTCGCCAGTTCTCCGGTCTCTCCACCAGTCAGTTGCGCTTCTCCGCTCGCCGCGTTCGTGTCGGACCCGCACGCTGGAAAATCGGAATAATTCTTCAATATTTTCTTTTTACATTTTTCTAATATCTCTTTTGTCATTGTAACTCCAAGTTTGAGTCTGATTTTTGCGTCGAAATCTCATCGAAAAGCTTTATGTAATTATAATTACATTTCAAGTTGTAACAATATATATATATACGTGTACATCTTAGAGTCAGTGAAAGTTATTTCGCGACCCTTATCCCTCACCGAAATATTCGCTCAACGTATTTCGTATCGTTTAATTTATTCAGTCAATCTTTCACGAATTAATTCGAGTCAACAATCTCTCACCCTCGATTCCTTGGCATTTCAATTAATCGAATATATTTTATTTTGCAATTTTGCATATCGTGTATAGAAATCAACCGTCCGTTAATTAAATTTATCCTTCACCAATCCTCCCCCCATTTTCCGAAGAATCGTCGGTTGTGCTTCTCCTGCACGTCGTCAATTCTTACCTCGCTTAAATTTCGAGATTGAATCTACCGGTTGTGCTCCTCCTGCACGTCGATTGATTCGTATCTCGAACCCCTGCTGCATGACAATCTTACTCATCCTCTCATTTACCCAATTAACGGTCAATTGATTTTTCCGAAAATATTAATCTGTATTTATTCAAATCCATAAATGCCAAGAAGACGAGGTGGTACCAAGTTCAATCTTCGCCGCGCAATCGCGATAGCCGCGCAAAAGCCGCGACCGGCATCTCGAGGAAACAACTCGTCTGTGTTTAAACAAATTATTCGTGCCGCTCTAACATTTCATTCGGTGAAAATTGGACCAAAAGTCGTGTCGAACGTTCCATTTTACGGAAAAGTCCTCCTTATCGACCCCCGTGGGTACACCCGTGTAGTGACTCGATCGACCGGCAGCGTCGCTTCGGACGCATCCACCACCGTTATATCGTCGGACATCGAGACTATCACCATCGACTAATTTTCTCCCGTCGCCAACGTCGGTTCCTTCCGCTCCACGAGTTCGTCATCGCGGTCGGAACACAGGAACTCGTCCTTACCTACAACTAGTCGGTACATCGATGGGCGGATGCTCGTCGAAAAGTAAGAAATCTACCTCACCGTCAATCGTTGAAATCGTCGTTCGCCTAGAGATCACCATTACCGACGGAAGGACCTCTCTCCGGGTACCAGATCATCCGTCGATAAACCCGCTACGCACCGCCGCTCGTAGGGTAAGTCGCATGCTCACGTTACCACTCACTATCTTATTTACCGACTGCCCTCTCCCCGCGAGTGATTATTAGTTACCGATCAAAATTGTGGCTCGATCCTCATCCCTGTTGGGCACATTCCCGACTAAAGGCAGGATCTCAAGGCTGGCGTCCGTTTCTGAAAACAAAAAAAATAGTATGAATTAAATAATCAACGTAAATTCAAGCTTGTAACAGAAAACGGCTATTTCTCTTTCAAAGGAATTTATTATTTTTTATCTAAAATAAATTCCCGGACGTAACATCATCGTATAGTCCCTCCAAACTGAGAACGCCGCGCCGAGCATCGGATTACTTCACTTTCATAGTCCGCAGCTACAGTAGGAGTCCTCAATGGATATTTTCGTGCCGAGGGTAATACATTTTAAAAAATCACCCACTGGGATCGAGTCCGAACAGTCTCAAGTCTATTTCGATAATGAAACACAAAATAGAATTTGAATGGACCGTTTTACATATTGGATTCGTCCCGATTCGATAAAAACAAACGGTTGAAACAAGCATATTTATCAACGACGAAACTCATGTGAATTTTCGTTCGAATCGACGACTTTTAAAACGGGTAACGAATCCTCGTCTGCATGCAAGTATTTCTGTTGTCGAATAATCCCTACAAACTGAGAACGCCGCGCGGAGCATCGGATTCATTCACGTTCATAGTCCACAGCGGCAGTAGTAGTCCTCAACGGCATTTTTCATGCCGAGGGTGAATCATTTTAAAAAATCACCCACTGGGAACGAGTCCGAACAGTCTTAAGATTATTTCGATAATGAAACACAAAACAGAAAATGAATGGACCGGTTTTCACATAGGATTCGTCTCGGTCCGATAAAAAAAACGGTTGAAACAGGCGTATTTATCGACATCGAAACTAATGTGAATTTTTGTTCGAATCGACGACTTTTAAATCGGGAAACGAATCCGAGTCTGCATGCAAGTATTTTTGTTGTCGAATAATCCCTACAAACTGAGAACGACGCGCCGAGCATCGGATTCATTCTCGTTCACAGTCCACAGCAGCAGTAGTAGTCCTCAACGGCTTTTTTCATGCCGAGGGTGAAACATTTTAAAAAATCACCCACTGGGAACGAGTCCGAACAGTCTCAAGATTATTTCGATAATGAAACACAAAACAGAATATGAATGGACCGGTTTTCACATTGGATTCGTCTCGGTCCGATAAAAAAACGGTTGAAACAGGCGTATTTATCGACATCGAAACTCATGTGAATTTTTGTTCGAATCGACGACTTTTAAATCGGGAAACTAATCCGAGTCTGCATGCAAGTATTTCTGTTGTCGAATAATCCCTACAAACTGACAACGCCGCATCGGATTCATTCTCGTTCACAGTCCACAGCAGCAGTAGTTGTCCTCAATGTGTATTTGTCCCAATGGATGTGCCAATGGAGCAATTGTCCTCAATGGATGTTTTCGTGCCGAGGGTGATACATTTTTAAAAATCACCCACTGGGTACGAGTCCGAACAGTCTCAAAGTTACTTCAATAATGAAACACAAAACACAATATGAATGGACCGGTTTTCACATTGGATTCGTCTTGGTCCGATAAAAACAACGGTTGAAACAACTATCTATCGACATCGAAACTCATGTGAATTTTCGTTCGAATCGACGACTTTTAAATCGGGAAACGAAGCCGAGTCTGCATGCAAGTGTTTCTGTCATCGTATAGTTCCTCCAAACTGAGAACGCCGCGCCGAGCATCGGATTTGTTCACTTTCATAGTCCACAGCAGCAGTAGGAGTCCTCAATGGATATTTTCGTGCCAAGGGTAATACATTTTAAAAAATCACCCACTGGGAACGAGTCCGAACAGTCTCAAGTCTATTTCGATAATGAAACACAACATAGAATTTGAGAGGACCGTTTTACATATTGGATTCGTCCCGATTCGATAAAAACAAACGGTTGAAACAAGCATATTTATCAACGACGAATCTCATGTGAATTTTCGTTCGAATCGACGACTTTTAAAGCGGGTAACGAATCCTCGTCTGCATGCAAGTATTTCTGTTGTCGAGTAATCCCTACATACCGAGAACGCCGCGCGGAGCATCGGATTCATTCGCGTTGACAGTCCACAGCAGCAGTAGTAGTCCTCAACGGCTTTTTCATGCCGAGCGTGAAACATTTTAAAAAATCACGTACTGGGAGCGAGTCCGAACGGTCTCAAGATTATTTCGTTAATGAAACACAAGACAGAATATGAATGGACCGATTTTCACATTGGATTCGTCTCGGTCCGATAAAAAAAACGGTTGAAACAGGCGTATTTACCAACGTCGAATCTCATGTGAATCTTCGTTCGAATCGACGACTTTTAAATCGGGAAACGAATCCGAGTCTGCATGCAAATATTTCTGTTGTCGAATAATCCCTACAACCTGAGAACGCCGCGTCGGATTCATTCTCGTTCACATTCCACAGCGGCAGTCCTCAATGGCTTTTATCATGCCGAAGGTGAAACATTTGAAAAAATCACCCACTGGGAACGAGTCCGAACAGTCTCAACATTATTTCGATAGTGAAACACAAAACAGAATATGAACGGACCGGTTTTCGCATGGGATTCGTCTCGGTCCGATAAAAAAACGGTTGAAACAGGCGTATTTATCGACATCGAAACTCATGTGAATTTTTGTTCGAATCGACGACTTTTAGATCGGGAAACGAATCCGAGTCTGCATGCAAGTATTTCTGTTGTCGAATAATCCCTACAAACCGAGAACGCCGCGCCGAGCATCGGATTCATTCTCGTTCACAGTCCACAGCAGCAGTAGTAGTCCTCAACGGCTTTTTTCATGCCGAGGGTGAGACATTTTAAAAAATCACCCACTGGGAACGAGTCCGAACAGTCTCAAGATTATTTCGATAATGAAACACAAAACAGAATATGAAGGGACCGGTTTTCACATCGGATTCGTCTCGGTCCGATAAAAAAACGGTTGAAACAGGCGTATTTTCCAACGTCGAATCTCATGTGAATTTTCGTTCGAATCGACGACTTTTAAAACGGGTAACGAATCCTCGTCTGCATGCAAGTATTTCTGTTGTCGAGTAATCCCTACAAACCGAGAACGCCGCGCGGAGCATCGGATTCATTCACGTTGACAGTCCACAGCAGCAGTAGTAGTCCTCAACGGCTTTTTTCATGCCGAGCGTGAAACATTTAAAACAATCACGTACTGGGAGCGAGTCCGAACGGTCTCAAGATTATTTCGATAATGAAACACAAGACAGAATATGAATGGTCCGATTTTCACATTGGATTCGTCTCGGTCCGATAAAAAAAACGGTTGAAACTGGCGTATTTACCAACGTTGAATCTCATGTGAATCTTCGTTCAAATTGACGACTTTTAAAATGGGAAACGAATACGAGTCTGCACGCAAGTATTTCTGTTGTCGAATAATCCCTACAAACTGAGAACGCCGCGCGGAGCATCGGATTCATTCACGTTCATAGTCCACAGCAGCAGTAGTAGTCCTCAACGGCTTTTTTCATGCCGAGGGTGAAACATCTTAAAAAATCACCCACTGGGAACGAGTCCGAACAGTCTCAAGATTATTTCGATAATGAAACACAAAACAGAATATGAATTGACCGGTTTTCACATAGGATTCGTCTCGGTCCGATAAAAAAAAACGGTTGAAACAGGCGTATTTATCGACATGGAAACTCATGTGAATTTTTGTTCGAATCGACGACTTTTAAATCGGGAAACGAATCCGAGTCTGCATGCAAGTATTTCTGTTGTCGAATAATCCTTACAAACTGAGATCGCCGCGCCGAGCATCGGATTCATTCTCGTTCACAGTCCAGAGCAGCAGTAGTAGTCCTCAACGGCTTTTTTCATGCCGAGGGTGAAACATTTTTAAAAATCACCCTCTGGGAACGAGTCCGAACAGTCTCCAGATTATTTCGATAATGAAACACAAAATAGAATATGAATGGACCGGTTTTCACATTGGATTCGTCTCGGTCCGATAAAGAAATGGTTGAAACAGGCGTATATCTCGACATCGAAACTCATGTGAATTTTTGTTCGAATCGACGACTTTTAAATCGGAAAACTAATCCGAGTCTGCATGCAAGTATTTCTGTTGTCGAATAATCCCTACAAACTGAGAACGCCGCATCGGATTCATTCTCGTTCACATTCAACAGCAGCAGTAGTAGTCCTCAACGGCTTTTATCATGCCGAGGGTGAAACATTTGAAAAAATCACCCACTGGGAACGAGTCAGAACAGTCTCAACATTATTTCGATATTGAAACACAAAACAGAATATGAACGGACCGGTTTTCGCATGGGATTCGTCTCGGTCCGATAAAAAAACGGTTGAAACAGGTGTATTTATCGACATCGAAACTCATGTGAATTTTTGTTCGAATCGACGACTTCTAAAACGGGAAACGAATCCGAGTCTACATGCAAGTGTTTCTGTTGTCGATTAATCCCTACATACTGAGAACGCCGCGCGGTGCATCGGATTCATTCACGTTCATAGTCCACAGCAGCAGTAGTCGTCCTCAACGGCATTTTTCATGCCGAGGGTGAAACATTTAAAAAAATCACCCACTGGGAGCGAGTCCGAACGGTCTCAAGATTATTTCGATAATGAAACACAAGACAGAATATGAATGGACCGATTTTCACATTGGATTCGTCTCGGTCCGATAAAAAAAACGGTTGAAACAGGCGTATTTCTCGACATCGAAACTCATGTGAATTTTTGTTCGAATCGACGACATTCACATCGGAAAACGAAGCCGAGTCTGCATGCACGTGTTTCTGTTTTCGAATAGTTCCTCCAAACTGAAAACGCCGGGCCGAGCATCGGATTCGTTCACATTCTCAGTCCACAGCAGCAATTGTCCTCAATGGATATTTTCGTGCCGAGGGTGATACATTTTTAAAAATCACCCACTGCGTACGAGTCCGAACAGTCTCAAAGTTATTTCGATAATCTAACACAAAACAGAATATGAATGGACCGGTTTTCACATCGAATTCATCACGGTCCGATAAAAAAAAAGGCTGAAACAGGCGTATTTATCAACATCGAAACTCATGTGAATTTTTGTTCGAATCGACGACTTTTAAATCGGGAAACTAATCCGAGTCTGCATGCAAGTATTTCTGTTGTCGAATAATCCCTACAAACTGAGAACGCTGCATCGGATTCATTCTCGTTCACATTCCACAGCAGCAGTAGTAGTCCTCAATGGCTTTTATCAGGCCGACATTTGAAAAAATCACCCACTGGGAACGAGTCCGAACAGTCTCAACATTATTTTGATCGTGAAACACAAAACAGAATATGAACGGACCGGTTTTCGCATGGGATTCGTCTCGGTCCGATAAAAAAACAGTTGAAACAGGCGTATTTATCGACATCGAAACTCATGTGAATTTTTGTTCGAATCGACGACTTTTAAAACGGGAAACGAATCCGAGTCTACATGCAAGTGTTTCTGTTGTCGATTAATCCCTACAAACTGAGAACGCCGCGCCGAGCATCGGATTCATTCTCGTTCACAGTCCACAGCAGCAGTAGTAGTCCTCAACGGCTTTTTTCATACCGAGGGTGAAACATTTTAAAAAATCACCCACTGGGAACGAGTCCGAACAGTCTCAAGATTATTTCGATAATGAAACACAGAACAGAATATGAATGGATTGGTTTTCACATTGGATTCGTCTCGGTCCGATAAAAAAAAACGGTTGAAACAGGCGTATTTATCGACATCGAAACTCATGTGAATTTTTGTTCGAATCGACGACTTTTAAATCGGGAAACGAATCCGAGTCTGCATGCAAGTATTTCTGGTGTCGAATAATCCCTACAAACTGAGAACGCCGCGCGGAGCATCGGATTCATTCACGTTCATAGTCCACAGCGGCAGTAGTAGTCCTCAACGGCATTTTTCATGGCGAGGGTGAATCATTTTAAAAAATCACCCACTGGGAACGAGTCCGAACAGACTCAAGATTATTTCGATAATGAAACACAAAACAGAATATGAATGGACCGGTTTTCACATTGGATTCGTCTCGGTCCGATAAAAAAACGGTTGAAACAGGCGTATTTCTCGACATCGAAACTCATGTGAATTTTAGTTCGAATCGACGACTTTTAAATCGGAAAACTAATCCGAGTCTGCATGCAAGTATTTCTGTTGTCGAATAATCCCTACAAACTGAGAACGCCGCATCGGATTCATTCTCGTTCACATTCCACAGCAGCAGTAGTAGTCCTCAATGGCTTTTATCATGCCGAGGGTGAAACATTTGAAAAAATCACCCACTGGGAACGAGTCCGAACAGTCTCAACATTATTTCGATCTTGAAACACAAAACAGAATATGAACGGCCCGTTTTTCGCATGGGATTCGTCTCGGTCCGATAAAAAAACGGTTGAAACAGGCGTATTTATCGACATCGAAACTCATGTGAATTTTTGTTCGAATCGACGACTTTTAGATCGGGAAACGAATCCGAGTCTGCATGCAAGTATTTCTGTTGTCGAATAATCCCTACAAACTGAGAACGCCGCGCCGAGCATCGGATTCATTCGAGTTCACAGTCCACAGCAGCAGTAGTAGTCCTCAACGGCTTTTTTCATGCCGAGGGTGAAACATTTTAAAAAATCACCCACTGGGAACGAGTCCGAACAGTCTCAAGATTATTTCGATAATGAAACACAAAACAGAATATGAATGGACCGGTTTTCACATTGGATTCGTCTCGGTCCGATAAAAAAACGGTTGAAAGAGGCGTATTTATCGACATCGAAACTCATGTGAATTTTTGTTCGAATCGACGACTTTTAAATCGGGAAACTAATCCGAGTCTGCATGCAAGTATTTCTGTTGTCGAATAATCCCTACAAACTGACAACGCCGCATCGGATTCATTCTCGTTCACAGTCCACAGCAGCAGTAGTTGTCCTCAATGGGTATTTGTCCCAATGGATGTCCCAATGGAGCAATTGTCCTCAATGGATGTTTTCGTGCCGAGGGTGATACATTTTTAAAAATCACCCACTGGGTACGAGTCCGAACAGTCTCAAAGTTACTTCAATAATGAAACACAAAACACAATATGAATGGACCGGTTTTCACATTGGATTCGTCTTGGTCCGATAAAAACAACGGTTGAAACAACTATCTATCGACATCGAAACTCATGTGAATTTTCGTTCGAATCGACGACTTTTAAATCGGGAAACGAAGCCGAGTCTGCATGCAAGTGTTTCTGTCATCGTATAGTTCCTCCAAACTGAGAACGCCGCGCCGAGCATCGGATTTGTTCACTTTCATAGTCCACAGCAGCAGTAGTAGTCCTCAACGGCTTTTTTCATTCCGAGCGTGAAACATTTAAAACAATCACGTACTGGGAGCGAGTCCGAACGGTCTCAAGATTATTTCGATAATGAAACACAAGACAGAATATGAATGGTCCGATTTTCACATTGGATTCGTTTCGGTCCGATAAAAAAAACGGTTGAAACTGGCGTATTTACCAACGTTGAATCTCATGTGAATCTTCGTTCGAATTGACGACTTTTACAATGGGAAACGAATCCGAATCTGCATGCAAATATTTCTGTTGTCGAATAATCCCTACATACTGAGAACGCCGCGCGGAGCATCCGATTCATTCACGTTCACAGTCCACAGCAGCAGTAGTAGTCCTCAACGGCATTTTTCATGCCGAGGGTGAAACATTTAAAAAAATCACCCACTGGGAACGAGTCCGAACAGTCTCAAGATTATTTCGATAATGAAACACAAAACAGAATATGAATGGATCGGTTTTCACATAGGATTCGTCTCGGTCCGATAAAAAAAAACGGTTGAAACAGGCGTATTTCTCGACATCGAAACTCATGTGAATTTTTGTTCTAATCGACGACTTTCAAATCGGAAAACGAAGCCGAGTCTGCATGCACGTGTTTCTGTTGTCGAATAGTTCCACCAAACTGAGAACGCCGGGCCGAGCATCGGATTCGTTCACATTCTCAGTCCACAGCAGCAATTGTCCTCAATGGATATTTTCGTGCCGAGGGTGATACATTTTTAAAAATCACCCACTGCGTACGAGTCCGAACAGTCTCAAAGTTATTTCGATAATCTAACACAAAACAGAATATGAATGGACCGGTTTTCACATCGAATTCATCACGGTCCGATAAAAAAAAGGCTGAAACAGGCGTATTTATCAACATCGAAACTCATGTGAATTTTTGTTCGACTCGACGACTTTTAAATCGGGAAACTAATCCGAGTCTGCATGCAAGTATTTCTGTTGTCGAATAATCCCTACAAACTGAGAACGCTGCATCGGATTCATTCTCGTTCACATTCCACAGCAGCAGTAGTCCTCAATGGCTTTTATCATGCCGACATTTGAAAAAATCACCCACTGGGAACGAGTCCGAACAGTCTCAACATTATTTTGATCGTGATACACAAAACAGAATATGAACGGACCGGTTTTCGCATGGGATTCGTCTCGGTCCGATAAAAAAACGGTTGAAACCGGCGTATTTATCGACATCGAAACTCATGTGAATTTTTGTTCGAATCGACGACTTTTAAAACGGGAAACGAATCCGAGTCTACATGCAAGTGTTTCTGTTGTCGATTAATCCCTACATACTGAGAACGCCGCGCGGAGCATCGGATTCATTCACGTTCATAGTCCACAGCAGCAGTAATAGTCCTCAACGGCATTTTTCATGCCGAGGGTGAAACATTTTAAAAAATCAACCACTGGGAGCGAGTCCGAACGGTCTCAAGATTATTTCGATAATGAAACACAAGACAGAATATGAATGGACCGATTTTCACATTGGATTCGTCTCGGTCCGATAAAAAAAGCGGTTGTAACAGGCGTATTTATCGACATCGAAACTCATGTGAATTTTTGTTCGAATCGACGACTTTTAAAATGGGAAACGAATCCGAGTCTGCATGCACGTATTTCTGTTGTCGAATAATCCCTACAAACTGAGAACGCCGCGCCGAGCATCGGATTCATTCTCGTTCACAGTCCACAGCAGCAGTAGTAGTCGTCAACGGCTTTTTTCATACCGAGGGTGAAACATTTTAAAAAATCACCCACTGGGAACGAGTCCGAACAGTCTCAAGATTATTTCGATAGTGAAACACAAAACAGAATATGAATGGACCGGTTTTCACATAGGATTCGTCTCGGTCCGATAAAAAAAAACGGTTGAAACAGGCGTATTTCTCGACATCGAAACTCATGTGAATTTTTGTTCGAATCGACGACTTTCAAATCGGAAAACGAAGCCGAGTCTGCATGCACGTGTTTCTGTTGTCGAATAGTTCCACCAAACTGAGAACGCCGGGCCGAGCATCGGATTCGTTCACATTCTCAGTCCACAGCAGCAATTGTCCTCAATGGATATTTTCGTGCCGAGGGTAATACATTTTAAAAAATCACCCACTGGGAACGAGTCCGAACAGTCTCAAGTCTATTTCGATAATGAAACACAACATAGAATTTGAGAGGACCGTTTTACATATTGGATTCGTCCCGATTCGATAAAAACAAACGGTTGAAACAAGCATATTTATCAACGACGAATCTCATGTGAATTTTCGTTCGAATCGACGACTTTTAAAGCGGGTAACGAATCCTCGTCTGCATGCAAGTATTTCTGTTGTCGAGTAATCCCTACATACCGAGAACGCCGCGCGGAGCATCGGATTCATTCGCGTTGACAGTACACAGCAGCAGTAGTAGTCCTCAACGGCTTTTTCATGCCGAGCGTGAAACATTTTAAAAAATCACGTACTGGGAGCGAGTCCGAACGGTCTCAAGATTATTTCGTTAATGAAACACAAGACAGAATATGAATGGACCGATTTTCACATTGGATTCGTCTCGGTCCGATAAAAAAAAACGGTTGAAACAGGCGTATTTCTCGACATCGAAACTCATGTGAATTTTTCTTCGAATCGACGACTTTCAAATCGGAAAACGAAGCCGAGTCTGCATGCACGTGTTTCTGTTGTCGAATAGTTCCTCCAAACTGAGAACGCCGGGCCGAGCATCGGATTCGTTCACATTCTCAGTCCACAGCAGCAATTGTCCTCAATGGATATTTTCGTGCCGAGGGTGATACATTTTTTAAAATCACCCACTGCGTACGAGTCCGAACAGTCTCAAAGTTATTTCGATAATCTAACACAAAACAGAATATGAATGGACCGGTTTTCACATTGGATTCGTCTCGGTCCGATAAAAAAACGGTTGAAACAGGCGTATTTTCCAACGTCGAATCTCATGTGAATTTTCGTTCGAATTGACGACTTTTAAAATGGGAAACGAATCCGAATCTGCATGCAAATATTTCTGTTGTCGAATAATCCCTAGAAACTGAGAACGCCGCGCGGAGCATCGGATTCATTCACGTTCACAGTCCACAGCAGCAGTAGTAGTCCTCAACGGCATTTTTCATGCCGAGGGTGAAACATTTAAAAAAATCACCCACTGGGAACGAGTCCGAACAGTCTCAAGATTATTTCGATAATGAAACACAAAACAGAATATGTGTTACGTCCTGGCGATCTTGCCCTCCATTCTCCATATACATATACACACACACATATACCGACCTTGTCCTTTATTTTATACGAATAAACATATATATATATATATATATATATATATATATTTATATACGTATACATACATATATATATACACATACACGCATTATACCTATAGATAAATATACATTGCTATACATACATATATATAAATTTATAATCCACAATGCAGGAATATTTTTTCGTTAACCCTAACTCATATTGTGACGAGCGCATTTATTTTTCATCATTTCTCATTTTGTCTGAGCACATACGACTTTCCCTAGTATGTACCTACTTCCGCTGAACGCGCCTAGCTAGCGCGCCGAGTTCAGCGCCCGCGCGCACTCACTCTCTATCCTCGTCTCTCCTTAACGCCCGCGCGCACCCGCGCGCCCTCGCTCCGTCTCTCTCTAGCACTCCGCTACGAGACCAACGTATTCCTCCTGCTCGCCTAATACTTCGCGCGCTCAATCGAATCTTTCTCATCTTCCATCCTTCTCCTTCGGGTTACCCGCGTACCTCCTTCATGCTCATGTAACCCGTATCACAAAAAGCTTCTCCCTTAACCGCGAATCTCGTTTTCCGCGGATCCGCGATATAATTCGCGACCCACGGATCACGACTATTAACCCGCTCACCCCTATTTTCACGTGCTCGCGAAAAACCGCGACATTGCGTAATCCGCGGACTCGCGATATACTCGCGACCTCGCGACTCGCCTCATATATAGAGTCTTTCTCTCTCTTACTCTCACCCAGCCTAATCCTCTCTCTCTCTTACTCATGGCTACTATGGCAAATAGACGCTACGTGACTTTTTCCCAAATTACTTTATTGCCCCTCGAGTCGAGCGAACGCTTCCCTTCGAGACATTTTCCAGAAAACCCTTGAATTACTTTATTGCCTCTTGAAACGAGCAAGCGCTCTTTTTACAGTATAAGTCTTTTCTCGTACGCTCTCGCATTTTCAAGTACACAATAGAAGACATTAGCCAGATTTTTCCCGAACTTTCCCAGCGCATGTATATCTCTTTCTCTCTCGCACTCGACGCGTCTCTCTCGGACGCGCCGCCATGATGCAAGCCACGTGTTGCACGTAGGCTTCTAAGAAATAATAACTTAAACAATATTACATCATGCCGAATCCTAAGAATTAATTAAGAGATAAACAAATCGCTATCACCATATACCTTGTAGACTAAACATCCGCTCCAACGCCAATATCACGTATCGCTTCTTTGTCTCCTTTGTTTCCAACCCTGTATCATTATTATTATTTCCACGTGCAGATTATTCTAGAACAATTTCGTATATGTTCTAATTAATAAAGAAATTATTCAAATAATAATTAACGCCGTCACAATGCGACTTACAATATTATTAATAATTATAATAAATGTTTAATGCGACAAATGAATTATAAACGTTATTTTAATCATTTAGTTTATGCGACAATCTTTATAATTCAGTATTATCAGTATAACAAATATTTCACGCGCTATTTTAACATAACTAAAAACAATTAGCCATTATGAACATTTATATTATTCACGCACATACGAACGAAAGTATTACGTAGCCGAATATTAAATACGATTACTTTCGCATAAATAATAGTGCGCTCTATTTTATTAATTCAAAATTACACATTTATAATTATTATATGCAATTCGTATATTTCGCATTATAATTATTACTCTCTCATTTAACCGCCGTATTTCTACATCGAATCTGCTTCGCACACAAAAGAATAAATAACAATAATTGGAACTTATATAAAATTATATTTCTTTATTCACAAGCGAATATTATTGTAACACATTGTGAGACTAACGATAAATTAAAAATATTAATTTATCGTCAGTCCAACCATGACAAACCAACATAATTATTTGTTATAACATTTAATAATTGATTTATCATCGAATCCTCCGTTTAACGCCATAAGAGCAAGCGAGAAGGAACATCATCGTCGGCGTCTCCTCTCCGCGGCGCATGCGCACCACACCGCCTCACCGCCGCACCAATAAAAAGCCGAGTCCTCCGCTGCTCGCCAGTTCTCCGGTCTCTCCACCAGTCAGTTGCGCTTCTCCGCTCGCCGCGTTCGTGTCGGACCCGCACGCTGGAAAATCGGAATAATTCTTTAATATTCTCTTTTTTCATTTCTTTAATTAATATCTCCTTTGTCATTGTAACTCCAAGTTTGAGTCTGATTTTTGCGTCTCATCGAAAGCTTTATGTAATTATAATCATATTTCAAGTTTGTAACAATATATATATATATATATCTTAGAGTCAGTGAAAGTTATTTCGCGACCCTTTTCCCTCATCGAAATATTCAATCAACGTATTTCGTATCGTTCAATTTATTGAATCGATCTCTCACGAATTTATTTGAGTCAACAATCTATCACCCTCGATTCCTTGGCATCTCAATTAATCGAATACATTTTATTCTGCAATTTTGCATATCGAGTATAGAAATCAACCGTCCGTTAATTAAATTAATCAATCCTCCCTTCATTTTCCGAAGAATCGTCGGTTGTGCTTCTCCTGCACGTCGTCAATTCTTACCTCGCTTAAATTTCGAGATTGAATCTACCGGGTGTGCTTCTCCTGCACGTCGATTGATTCGTATCTCGAACCCCTGCTGCATGATAATCTTACTCATCCTCTCATTTACCCAATTAACGGTCAATTGATTTTTCCGAAAATATTTATTTGTATTTATTCAAATTCATAAATGCCAAGAAGACGAGGTGGTACCAAGTTCAATCTTCGCCGCGCAATCGCGATAGCCGCGCAAAAGCCGCGACCGGCATCTCGAGGAAACAACTCGTCTGTGTTTAAACGAATTATTCGTGACGCACTAACATTTCATCCGGTGAAAAGTGGACCAAAAGTCGTGTCGAACGTTCCATTTTACGGAAAAGTCCTCCTTATCGACCCCCGTGGGTACACCCGTGTAGTGACTCGATCGACCGGCAGCGTCGCTTCGGACGCATCCACCGCCGTTATATCGTCGGACATCGAGATTATCACCATCGACTAATTTTCTCCCGTCGCCAACGTCGTTTCCTTTCGCTCCACGAGTTCGTCACCGCGGTCGGACAACCGGAACTCGTCTTTACCTACAACGAGTCGGTACATCGATGGGCGGATGCTCGTCGAAAAATAAGGAATCTACCTCACCGTCGATCGTTGAAATCGTCGTTCGCCTAGAAATCGTCATTACCGACGGAAGGACTTCTCTCCGGGTACCAGATCATCCGTCGATAAACCCGCTACGCACCGCCGCTCGTAGGGTAAGTCGCATGTTCACGTTACCACTCACTATCTTCTTTACCGACTGCCCTATCCCCGCGAGTGTTTCTTAGTTACCGATCAAAACTGTGGCTCGATCCTCATCCCTGTTGGGCACATTCCCGACTAAAGGCAGGATCTCAAGGCTGGCGTCCGTTTCTGAAAAACAAATAAAATTGTATGAATTAAATAATCAACGTAAATTCAAGCTCGTAACAGAAAACGGGTATTTCTCTTTCAAAGGAATTTATTATTTTTTATCTAAAATAAATTCCCGGACGTAACATATGAATGGATCGGTTTTCACATAGGATTCGTCTCGGTCCGATAAAAAAAAACGGTTGAAACAGGCGTATTTCTCGACATCGAAACTCATGTGAATTTTTGTTCGAATCGACGACTTTCAAATCGGAAAACGAAGCCGAGTCTGCATGCACGTGTTTCTGTTGTCGAATAGTTCCACCAAACTGAGAACGCCGGGCCGAGCATCGGATTCGTTCACATTCTCAGTCCACAGCAGCAATTGTCCTCAATGGATATTTTCGTGCCGAGGGTGATACATTTTTAAAAATCACCCACTGCGTACGAGTCCGAACAGTCTCAAAGTTATTTCGATAATCTAACACAAAACAGAATATGAATGGACCGGTTTTCACATCGAATTCATCACGGTCCGATAAAAAAAAAGGCTGAAACAGGCGTATTTATCAACATCGAAACTCATGTGAATTTTTGTTCGAATCGACGACTTTTAAATCGGGAAACTAATCCGAGTCTGCATGCAAGTATTTCTGTTGTCGAATAATCCCTACAAACTGAGAACGCTGCATCGGATTCATTCTCGTTCACATTCCACAGCAGCAGTAGTAGTCCTCAATGGCTTTTATCAGGCCGACATTTGAAAAAATCACCCACTGGGAACGAGTCCGAACAGTCTCAACATTATTTTGATCGTGAAACACAAAACAGAATATGAACGGACCGGTTTTCGCATGGGATTCGTCTCGGTCCGATAAAAAAACAGTTGAAACAGGCGTATTTATCGACATCGAAACTCATGTGAATTTTTGTTCGAATCGACGACTTTTAAAACGGGAAACGAATCCGAGTCTACATGCAAGTGTTTCTGTTGTCGATTAATCCCTACAAACTGAGAACGCCGCGCCGAGCATCGGATTCATTCTCGTTCACAGTCCACAGCAGCAGTAGTAGTCCTCAACGGCTTTTTTCATACCGAGGGTGAAACATTTTAAAAAATCACCCACTGGGAACGAGTCCGAACAGTCTCAAGATTATTTCGATAATGAAACACAGAACAGAATATGAATGGATTGGTTTTCACATTGGATTCGTCTCGGTCCGATAAAAAAAAACGGTTGAAACAGGCGTATTTATCGACATCGAAACTCATGTGAATTTTTGTTCGAATCGACGACTTTTAAATCGGGAAACGAATCCGAGTCTGCATGCAAGTATTTCTGGTGTCGAATAATCCCTACAAACTGAGAACGCCGCGCGGAGCATCGGATTCATTCACGTTCATAGTCCACAGCGGCAGTAGTAGTCCTCAACGGCATTTTTCATGGCGAGGGTGAATCATTTTAAAAAATCACCCACTGGGAACGAGTCCGAACAGACTCAAGATTATTTCGATAATGAAACACAAAACAGAATATGAATGGACCGGTTTTCACATTGGATTCGTCTCGGTCCGATAAAAAAACGGTTGAAACAGGCGTATTTCTCGACATCGAAACTCATGTGAATTTTAGTTCGAATCGACGACTTTTAAATCGGAAAACTAATCCGAGTCTGCATGCAAGTATTTCTGTTGTCGAATAATCCCTACAAACTGAGAACGCCGCATCGGATTCATTCTCGTTCACATTCCACAGCAGCAGTAGTAGTCCTCAATGGCTTTTATCATGCCGAGGGTGAAACATTTGAAAAAATCACCCACTGGGAACGAGTCCGAACAGTCTCAACATTATTTCGATCTTGAAACACAAAACAGAATATGAACGGCCCGTTTTTCGCATGGGATTCGTCTCGGTCCGATAAAAAAACGGTTGAAACAGGCGTATTTATCGACATCGAAACTCATGTGAATTTTTGTTCGAATCGACGACTTTTAGATCGGGAAACGAATCCGAGTCTGCATGCAAGTATTTCTGTTGTCGAATAATCCCTACAAACTGAGAACGCCGCGCCGAGCATCGGATTCATTCGAGTTCACAGTCCACAGCAGCAGTAGTAGTCCTCAACGGCTTTTTTCATGCCGAGGGTGAAACATTTTAAAAAATCACCCACTGGGAACGAGTCCGAACAGTCTCAAGATTATTTCGATAATGAAACACAAAACAGAATATGAATGGACCGGTTTTCACATTGGATTCGTCTCGGTCCGATAAAAAAACGGTTGAAAGAGGCGTATTTATCGACATCGAAACTCATGTGAATTTTTGTTCGAATCGACGACTTTTAAATCGGGAAACTAATCCGAGTCTGCATGCAAGTATTTCTGTTGTCGAATAATCCCTACAAACTGACAACGCCGCATCGGATTCATTCTCGTTCACAGTCCACAGCAGCAGTAGTTGTCCTCAATGGGTATTTGTCCCAATGGATGTCCCAATGGAGCAATTGTCCTCAATGGATGTTTTCGTGCCGAGGGTGATACATTTTTAAAAATCACCCACTGGGTACGAGTCCGAACAGTCTCAAAGTTACTTCAATAATGAAACACAAAACACAATATGAATGGACCGGTTTTCACATTGGATTCGTCTTGGTCCGATAAAAACAACGGTTGAAACAACTATCTATCGACATCGAAACTCATGTGAATTTTCGTTCGAATCGACGACTTTTAAATCGGGAAACGAAGCCGAGTCTGCATGCAAGTGTTTCTGTCATCGTATAGTTCCTCCAAACTGAGAACGCCGCGCCGAGCATCGGATTTGTTCACTTTCATAGTCCACAGCAGCAGTAGTAGTCCTCAACGGCTTTTTTCATTCCGAGCGTGAAACATTTAAAACAATCACGTACTGGGAGCGAGTCCGAACGGTCTCAAGATTATTTCGATAATGAAACACAAGACAGAATATGAATGGTCCGATTTTCACATTGGATTCGTTTCGGTCCGATAAAAAAAACGGTTGAAACTGGCGTATTTACCAACGTTGAATCTCATGTGAATCTTCGTTCGAATTGACGACTTTTACAATGGGAAACGAATCCGAATCTGCATGCAAATATTTCTGTTGTCGAATAATCCCTACATACTGAGAACGCCGCGCGGAGCATCCGATTCATTCACGTTCACAGTCCACAGCAGCAGTAGTAGTCCTCAACGGCATTTTTCATGCCGAGGGTGAAACATTTAAAAAAATCACCCACTGGGAACGAGTCCGAACAGTCTCAAGATTATTTCGATAATGAAACACAAAACAGAATATGAATGGATCGGTTTTCACATAGGATTCGTCTCGGTCCGATAAAAAAAAACGGTTGAAACAGGCGTATTTCTCGACATCGAAACTCATGTGAATTTTTGTTCTAATCGACGACTTTCAAATCGGAAAACGAAGCCGAGTCTGCATGCACGTGTTTCTGTTGTCGAATAGTTCCACCAAACTGAGAACGCCGGGCCGAGCATCGGATTCGTTCACATTCTCAGTCCACAGCAGCAATTGTCCTCAATGGATATTTTCGTGCCGAGGGTGATACATTTTTAAAAATCACCCACTGCGTACGAGTCCGAACAGTCTCAAAGTTATTTCGATAATCTAACACAAAACAGAATATGAATGGACCGGTTTTCACATCGAATTCATCACGGTCCGATAAAAAAAAGGCTGAAACAGGCGTATTTATCAACATCGAAACTCATGTGAATTTTTGTTCGACTCGACGACTTTTAAATCGGGAAACTAATCCGAGTCTGCATGCAAGTATTTCTGTTGTCGAATAATCCCTACAAACTGAGAACGCTGCATCGGATTCATTCTCGTTCACATTCCACAGCAGCAGTAGTCCTCAATGGCTTTTATCATGCCGACATTTGAAAAAATCACCCACTGGGAACGAGTCCGAACAGTCTCAACATTATTTTGATCGTGATACACAAAACAGAATATGAACGGACCGGTTTTCGCATGGGATTCGTCTCGGTCCGATAAAAAAACGGTTGAAACCGGCGTATTTATCGACATCGAAACTCATGTGAATTTTTGTTCGAATCGACGACTTTTAAAACGGGAAACGAATCCGAGTCTACATGCAAGTGTTTCTGTTGTCGATTAATCCCTACATACTGAGAACGCCGCGCGGAGCATCGGATTCATTCACGTTCATAGTCCACAGCAGCAGTAATAGTCCTCAACGGCATTTTTCATGCCGAGGGTGAAACATTTTAAAAAATCAACCACTGGGAGCGAGTCCGAACGGTCTCAAGATTATTTCGATAATGAAACACAAGACAGAATATGAATGGACCGATTTTCACATTGGATTCGTCTCGGTCCGATAAAAAAAGCGGTTGTAACAGGCGTATTTATCGACATCGAAACTCATGTGAATTTTTGTTCGAATCGACGACTTTTAAAATGGGAAACGAATCCGAGTCTGCATGCACGTATTTCTGTTGTCGAATAATCCCTACAAACTGAGAACGCCGCGCCGAGCATCGGATTCATTCTCGTTCACAGTCCACAGCAGCAGTAGTAGTCGTCAACGGCTTTTTTCATACCGAGGGTGAAACATTTTAAAAAATCACCCACTGGGAACGAGTCCGAACAGTCTCAAGATTATTTCGATAGTGAAACACAAAACAGAATATGAATGGACCGGTTTTCACATAGGATTCGTCTCGGTCCGATAAAAAAAAACGGTTGAAACAGGCGTATTTCTCGACATCGAAACTCATGTGAATTTTTGTTCGAATCGACGACTTTCAAATCGGAAAACGAAGCCGAGTCTGCATGCACGTGTTTCTGTTGTCGAATAGTTCCACCAAACTGAGAACGCCGGGCCGAGCATCGGATTCGTTCACATTCTCAGTCCACAGCAGCAATTGTCCTCAATGGATATTTTCGTGCCGAGGGTAATACATTTTAAAAAATCACCCACTGGGAACGAGTCCGAACAGTCTCAAGTCTATTTCGATAATGAAACACAACATAGAATTTGAGAGGACCGTTTTACATATTGGATTCGTCCCGATTCGATAAAAACAAACGGTTGAAACAAGCATATTTATCAACGACGAATCTCATGTGAATTTTCGTTCGAATCGACGACTTTTAAAGCGGGTAACGAATCCTCGTCTGCATGCAAGTATTTCTGTTGTCGAGTAATCCCTACATACCGAGAACGCCGCGCGGAGCATCGGATTCATTCGCGTTGACAGTACACAGCAGCAGTAGTAGTCCTCAACGGCTTTTTCATGCCGAGCGTGAAACATTTTAAAAAATCACGTACTGGGAGCGAGTCCGAACGGTCTCAAGATTATTTCGTTAATGAAACACAAGACAGAATATGAATGGACCGATTTTCACATTGGATTCGTCTCGGTCCGATAAAAAAAAACGGTTGAAACAGGCGTATTTCTCGACATCGAAACTCATGTGAATTTTTCTTCGAATCGACGACTTTCAAATCGGAAAACGAAGCCGAGTCTGCATGCACGTGTTTCTGTTGTCGAATAGTTCCTCCAAACTGAGAACGCCGGGCCGAGCATCGGATTCGTTCACATTCTCAGTCCACAGCAGCAATTGTCCTCAATGGATATTTTCGTGCCGAGGGTGATACATTTTTTAAAATCACCCACTGCGTACGAGTCCGAACAGTCTCAAAGTTATTTCGATAATCTAACACAAAACAGAATATGAATGGACCGGTTTTCACATTGGATTCGTCTCGGTCCGATAAAAAAACGGTTGAAACAGGCGTATTTTCCAACGTCGAATCTCATGTGAATTTTCGTTCGAATTGACGACTTTTAAAATGGGAAACGAATCCGAATCTGCATGCAAATATTTCTGTTGTCGAATAATCCCTAGAAACTGAGAACGCCGCGCGGAGCATCGGATTCATTCACGTTCACAGTCCACAGCAGCAGTAGTAGTCCTCAACGGCATTTTTCATGCCGAGGGTGAAACATTTAAAAAAATCACCCACTGGGAACGAGTCCGAACAGTCTCAAGATTATTTCGATAATGAAACACAAAACAGAATATGTGTTACGTCCTGGCGATCTTGCCCTCCATTCTCCATATACATATACACACACACATATACCGACCTTGTCCTTTATTTTATACGAATAAACATATATATATATATATATATATATATATATATTTATATACGTATACATACATATATATATACACATACACGCATTATACCTATAGATAAATATACATTGCTATACATACATATATATAAATTTATAATCCACAATGCAGGAATATTTTTTCGTTAACCCTAACTCATATTGTGACGAGCGCATTTATTTTTCATCATTTCTCATTTTGTCTGAGCACATACGACTTTCCCTAGTATGTACCTACTTCCGCTGAACGCGCCTAGCTAGCGCGCCGAGTTCAGCGCCCGCGCGCACTCACTCTCTATCCTCGTCTCTCCTTAACGCCCGCGCGCACCCGCGCGCCCTCGCTCCGTCTCTCTCTAGCACTCCGCTACGAGACCAACGTATTCCTCCTGCTCGCCTAATACTTCGCGCGCTCAATCGAATCTTTCTCATCTTCCATCCTTCTCCTTCGGGTTACCCGCGTACCTCCTTCATGCTCATGTAACCCGTATCACAAAAAGCTTCTCCCTTAACCGCGAATCTCGTTTTCCGCGGATCCGCGATATAATTCGCGACCCACGGATCACGACTATTAACCCGCTCACCCCTATTTTCACGTGCTCGCGAAAAACCGCGACATTGCGTAATCCGCGGACTCGCGATATACTCGCGACCTCGCGACTCGCCTCATATATAGAGTCTTTCTCTCTCTTACTCTCACCCAGCCTAATCCTCTCTCTCTCTTACTCATGGCTACTATGGCAAATAGACGCTACGTGACTTTTTCCCAAATTACTTTATTGCCCCTCGAGTCGAGCGAACGCTTCCCTTCGAGACATTTTCCAGAAAACCCTTGAATTACTTTATTGCCTCTTGAAACGAGCAAGCGCTCTTTTTACAGTATAAGTCTTTTCTCGTACGCTCTCGCATTTTCAAGTACACAATAGAAGACATTAGCCAGATTTTTCCCGAACTTTCCCAGCGCATGTATATCTCTTTCTCTCTCGCACTCGACGCGTCTCTCTCGGACGCGCCGCCATGATGCAAGCCACGTGTTGCACGTAGGCTTCTAAGAAATAATAACTTAAACAATATTACATCATGCCGAATCCTAAGAATTAATTAAGAGATAAACAAATCGCTATCACCATATACCTTGTAGACTAAACATCCGCTCCAACGCCAATATCACGTATCGCTTCTTTGTCTCCTTTGTTTCCAACCCTGTATCATTATTATTATTTCCACGTGCAGATTATTCTAGAACAATTTCGTATATGTTCTAATTAATAAAGAAATTATTCAAATAATAATTAACGCCGTCACAATGCGACTTACAATATTATTAATAATTATAATAAATGTTTAATGCGACAAATGAATTATAAACGTTATTTTAATCATTTAGTTTATGCGACAATCTTTATAATTCAGTATTATCAGTATAACAAATATTTCACGCGCTATTTTAACATAACTAAAAACAATTAGCCATTATGAACATTTATATTATTCACGCACATACGAACGAAAGTATTACGTAGCCGAATATTAAATACGATTACTTTCGCATAAATAATAGTGCGCTCTATTTTATTAATTCAAAATTACACATTTATAATTATTATATGCAATTCGTATATTTCGCATTATAATTATTACTCTCTCATTTAACCGCCGTATTTCTACATCGAATCTGCTTCGCACACAAAAGAATAAATAACAATAATTGGAACTTATATAAAATTATATTTCTTTATTCACAAGCGAATATTATTGTAACACATTGTGAGACTAACGATAAATTAAAAATATTAATTTATCGTCAGTCCAACCATGACAAACCAACATAATTATTTGTTATAACATTTAATAATTGATTTATCATCGAATCCTCCGTTTAACGCCATAAGAGCAAGCGAGAAGGAACATCATCGTCGGCGTCTCCTCTCCGCGGCGCATGCGCACCACACCGCCTCACCGCCGCACCAATAAAAAGCCGAGTCCTCCGCTGCTCGCCAGTTCTCCGGTCTCTCCACCAGTCAGTTGCGCTTCTCCGCTCGCCGCGTTCGTGTCGGACCCGCACGCTGGAAAATCGGAATAATTCTTTAATATTCTCTTTTTTCATTTCTTTAATTAATATCTCCTTTGTCATTGTAACTCCAAGTTTGAGTCTGATTTTTGCGTCTCATCGAAAGCTTTATGTAATTATAATCATATTTCAAGTTTGTAACAATATATATATATATATATCTTAGAGTCAGTGAAAGTTATTTCGCGACCCTTTTCCCTCATCGAAATATTCAATCAACGTATTTCGTATCGTTCAATTTATTGAATCGATCTCTCACGAATTTATTTGAGTCAACAATCTATCACCCTCGATTCCTTGGCATCTCAATTAATCGAATACATTTTATTCTGCAATTTTGCATATCGAGTATAGAAATCAACCGTCCGTTAATTAAATTAATCAATCCTCCCTTCATTTTCCGAAGAATCGTCGGTTGTGCTTCTCCTGCACGTCGTCAATTCTTACCTCGCTTAAATTTCGAGATTGAATCTACCGGGTGTGCTTCTCCTGCACGTCGATTGATTCGTATCTCGAACCCCTGCTGCATGATAATCTTACTCATCCTCTCATTTACCCAATTAACGGTCAATTGATTTTTCCGAAAATATTTATTTGTATTTATTCAAATTCATAAATGCCAAGAAGACGAGGTGGTACCAAGTTCAATCTTCGCCGCGCAATCGCGATAGCCGCGCAAAAGCCGCGACCGGCATCTCGAGGAAACAACTCGTCTGTGTTTAAACGAATTATTCGTGACGCACTAACATTTCATCCGGTGAAAAGTGGACCAAAAGTCGTGTCGAACGTTCCATTTTACGGAAAAGTCCTCCTTATCGACCCCCGTGGGTACACCCGTGTAGTGACTCGATCGACCGGCAGCGTCGCTTCGGACGCATCCACCGCCGTTATATCGTCGGACATCGAGATTATCACCATCGACTAATTTTCTCCCGTCGCCAACGTCGTTTCCTTTCGCTCCACGAGTTCGTCACCGCGGTCGGACAACCGGAACTCGTCTTTACCTACAACGAGTCGGTACATCGATGGGCGGATGCTCGTCGAAAAATAAGGAATCTACCTCACCGTCGATCGTTGAAATCGTCGTTCGCCTAGAAATCGTCATTACCGACGGAAGGACTTCTCTCCGGGTACCAGATCATCCGTCGATAAACCCGCTACGCACCGCCGCTCGTAGGGTAAGTCGCATGTTCACGTTACCACTCACTATCTTCTTTACCGACTGCCCTATCCCCGCGAGTGTTTCTTAGTTACCGATCAAAACTGTGGCTCGATCCTCATCCCTGTTGGGCACATTCCCGACTAAAGGCAGGATCTCAAGGCTGGCGTCCGTTTCTGAAAAACAAATAAAATTGTATGAATTAAATAATCAACGTAAATTCAAGCTCGTAACAGAAAACGGGTATTTCTCTTTCAAAGGAATTTATTATTTTTTATCTAAAATAAATTCCCGGACGTAACATATGAATGGATCGGTTTTCACATAGGATTCGTCTCGGTCCGATAAAAAAAAACGGTTGAAACAGGCGTATTTCTCGACATCGAAACTCATGTGAATTTTTGTTCGAATCGACGACTTTCAAATCGGAAAACGAAGCCGAGTCTGCATGCACGTGTTTCTGTTGTCGAATAGTTCCACCAAACTGAGAACGCCGGGCCGAGCATCGGATTCGTTCACATTCTCAGTCCACAGCAGCAATTGTCCTCAATGGATATTTTCGTGCCGAGGGTGATACATTTTTAAAAATCACCCACTGCGTACGAGTCCGAACAGTCAAAGTTATTTCGATAATCTAACACAAAACAGAATATGAATGGACCGGTTTTCACATCGAATTCATCACGGTCCGATAAAAAAAAAGGCTGAAACAGGCGTATTTATCAACATCGAAACTCATGTGAATTTTCGTTCGAATCGACGACTTTTAAATCGGGAAACTAATCCGAGTCTGCATGCAAGTATTTCTGTAGTCGAATAATCCCTACAAACTGAGAACGCTGCATCGGATTCATTCTCGTTCACATTCCACAGCAGCAGTAGTAGTCCTCAATGGCTTTTATCATGCCGACATTTGAAAAAATCACCCACTGGGAACGAGTCCGAACAGTCTCAACATTATTTTGATCGTGAAACACAAAACAGAATATGAACGGACCGGTTTTCGCATGGGATTCGTCTCGGTCCGATAAAAAAACGGTTGAAACAGGCGTATTTATCGACATCGAACCTCATGTGAATTTTTGTTCGAATCGACGACTTTTAAAACGGGAAACGAATCCGAGTCTACATGCAAGTGTTTCTGTTGTCGATTAATCCCTACATACTGAGAACGCCGCGCGGAGCATCGGATTCATTCACGTTCATAGTCCACAGCAACAGTAGTAGTCCTCAACGGCATTTTTCATGCCGAGGGTGAAACATTTTAAAAAATCAACCACTGGGAGCGAGTCCGAACGGTCTCAAGATTATTTCGATAATGAAACACAAAACAGAATATGAATGGATCGGTTTTCACATAGGATTCGTCTCGGTCCGATAAAAAAAACGGTTGAAACAGGCGTATTTCTCGACATCGAAACTCATGTGAATTTTTGTTCGAATCGACGACTTTCAAATCGGAAAACGAAGCCGAGTCTGCATGCACGTGTTTCTGTTGTCGAATAGTTCCTCCAAACTGAGAACGCCGGGCCGAGCATCGGATTCGTTCACATTCTCAGTCCACAGTAGCAATTGTCCTCAATGGATATTTTCGTGCCGAGGGTGATACATTTTTTAAAATCACCCACTGCGTACGAGTCCGAACAGTCTCAAAGTTATTTCGATAATCTAACACAAAACAGAATATGAATGGACCGGTTTTCACATTGGATTCGTCTCGGTCCGATAAAAAAACGGTTGAAACAGGCGTATTTTCCAACGTCGAATCTCATGTGAATTTTCGTTCGAATTGACGACTTTTAAAATGGGAAACGAATCCGAATCTGCATGCAAATATTTCTGTTGTCGAATAATCCCTAGAAAGTGAGAACGCCGCGCGGAGCATCGGATTCATTCACGTTCACAGTCCACAGCAGCAGTAGTAGTCCTCAACGGCATTTTTCATGCCGAGGGTGAAACATTTAAAAAAATCACCCACTGGGAACGAGTCCGAACAGTCTCAAGATTATTTCGATAATGAAACACAAAACAGAATATGAATGGATCGGTTTTCACATAGGATTCGTCTCGGTCCGATAAAAAAAAACGGTTGAAACAGGCGTATTTCTCGACATCGAAACTCATGTGAATTTTTGTTCGAATCGACGACTTTCAAATCGGAAAACGAAGCCGAGTCTGCATGCACGTGTTTCTGTTGTCGAATAGTTCCACCAAACTGAGAACGCCGGGCCGAGCATCGGATTCGTTCACATTCTCAGTCCACAGCAGCAATTGTCCTCAATGGATATTTTCGTGCCGAGGGTGATACATTTTTAAAAATCACCCACTGCGTACGAGTCCGAACAGTCTCAAAGTTATTTCGATAATCTAACACAAAACAGAATATGAATGGACCGGTTTTCACATCGAATTCATCACGGTCCGATAAAAAAAAGGCTGAAACAGGCGTATTTATCAACATCGAAACTCATGTGAATTTTTGTTCGACTCGACGACTTTTAAATCGGGAAACTAATCCGAGTCTGCATGCAAGCATTTCTGTTGTCGAATAATCCCTACAAACTGAGAACGCTGAATCGGATTCATTCTCGTTCACATTCCACAGCAGCAGTAGTAGTCCTCAATGGCTTTTATCATGCCGACATTTGAAAAAATCACCCACTGGGAACGAGTCCGAACAGTCTCAACATTATTTTGATCGTGATACACAAAACAGAATATGAACGGACCGGTTTTCGCATGGGATTCGTCTCGGTCCGATAAAAAAACGGTTGAAACAGGCGTATTTATCGACATCGAAACTCATGTGAATTTTTGTTCGAATCGACGACTTTTAAAACGGGAAACGAATCCGAGTCTACATGCAAGTGTTTCTGTTGTCGATTATTCCCTACATACTGAGAACGCCGCGCGGAGCATCGGATTCATTCACGTTCATAGTCCACAGCAACAGTAGTAGTCCTCAACGGCATTTTTCATGCCGAGGGTGAAACATTTAAAAAAATCAACCACTGGGAGCGAGTCCGAACGGTCTCAAGATTATTTCGATAATGAAACACAACACAGAATATGAATGGATCGGTTTTCACATAGGATTCGTCTCGGTCCGATAAAAAAAAACGGTTGAAACAGGCGTATTTCTCGACATCGAAACTCATGTGAATTTTTGTTCGAATCGACGACTTTCAAATCGGAAAACGAAGCCGAGTCTGCATGCACGTGTTTCTGTTGTCGAATAGTTCCACCAAGCTGAGAACGCCGGGCCGAGCATCGGATTCGTTCGCATTCTCAGTCCACAGCAGCAATTGTCCTCAATGGATATTTTCGTGCCGAGGGTGATACATTTTTAAAAATCACCCACTGCGTACGAGTCCGAACAGTCGCAAAGTTATTTCGATAATCTAACACAAAACATAATATGAATGGACCGGTTTTCACATTGGATTCGACTCGGTCCGATAAAAAAACGGTTGAAACAGGCGTATTTTCCAACGTCGAATCTCATGTTAATTTTCGTTCGAATTGACGACTTTTAAAATGGGAAACGAATCCGAATCTGCATGCAAATATTTCTGTTGTCGAATAATCCCAACAAACTGAGAACGCCGCGCGGAGCATCGGATTCATTCACGTTCATAGTCCACAGCAACAGTAGTAGTCCTCAACGGCATTTTTCATGCCGAGGGTGAAACATTTTAAAAAATCACCCACTGGGAACGAGTCCGATCAGTCTCAAGATTATTCCGATAATGAAACACAAAACAGAATATGAATGGACCGGTTTTCACATTGGATTCGTCTCGGTCCGATAACAAAAAACGGTTGAAACAGGCGTATTCATCGACATTGAAACTCATGTGAATTTTTGGTCGAATCGACGACTTTTAAATCGGGAAACGAATCCGAGTCGGCATGCACGTGTTTCTGTTGTCGAATAGTTCCTCTAAACTGAGAACGCCGGGCCGAGCGTCGGATTCGTTCACATTCTCAGTCCACAGCAGCAATTGTCCTCAATGGATATTTTCGTGCCGAGGGTGACACATTTTTAAAAATCACCCACTGCGTACGAGTCCGAACAGTCTCAAAGTTATTTCGATAATCTAACACAAAACAGAATATGAATGGACCGGTTTTCACATCGAATTCATCACGGTCCGAAAAAAAAGGCTGAAACAGGCGTATTGATCAACATCGAAACTCATGTGAATTTTTGTTCGAATCGACGACTTTTAAATCGGGAAACTAATCCGAGTCTGCATGCAAGTATTTCTGTTGTCGAATAATCCCTACAAACTGAGAACGCCGCATCGGATTCATTCTCGTTCACATTCCACAGCAGCAGTAGTAGTCCTCAATGGCTTTTATCATGGCGACATTTGAAAAAATCACCCACTGGGAACGAGTCCGAACAGTCTCAACATTATTTCGATAGTGAAACACAAAACAGAATATGAACGGACCGGTTTTCGCATGGGATTCGTCTCGGTCCGATAAAAAAACGGTTGAAACAGGCGTATTTATCGACATCGAACCTCATGTGAATTTTTGTTCGAATCGACGACTTTTAAAACGGGAAACGAATCCGAGTCTACATGCAAGTGTTTCTGTTGTCGATTAATCCCTACATACTGAGAACGCCGCGCGGAGCATCGGATTCATTCACGTTCATAGTCCACAGCAGCAGTAATAGTCCTCAACGGCATTTTTCATGCCGAGGGTGAAACTTTTTAAAAAATCAACCACTGGGAGCGAGTCCGAACGGTCTCAAGATTATTTCGATAATGAAACACAAGACAGAATATGAATGGACCGATTTTCACATTGGATTCGTCTCGGTCCGATAAAAAAAGCGGTTGAAACAGGCGTATTTATCGACATCGAAACTCATGTGAATTTTTGTTCGAATCGACGACTTTTAAAATGGGAAACGAATCCGAGTCTACACGCAAGTGTTTCTGTTGTCGATTAATCCCTACATACTGAGAACGCCGCGCGGAGCATCGGATTCATTCACGTTCATAGTCCACAGCAACAGTAGTAGTCCTCAACGGCATTTTTCATGCCGAGGGTGAAACATTTAAAAAAATCAACCACTGGGAGCGAGTCCGAACGGTCTCAAGATTATTTCGATAATGAAACACAAAACAGAATATGAATGGACCGGTTTTCACATTGGATTCGTCTCGGTCCGATAAAAAAACGGTTCAAACAGGCGTATTTATCGACATCGAAACTCATGTGAATTTTTGTTCGAATCGACGACTTTTAAATCGGGAAACTAATCCGAGTCTGCATGCAAGTATTTCTGTTGTCGAATAATCCCTACAAACTGACAACGCCGCATCGGATTCATTCTCGTTCACAGTCCACAGCAGCAGTAGTTGTCCTCAATGGGTATTTGTCCCAATGGATGTCCCAATGGAGCAATTGTCCTCAATGGATGTTTTCGTGCCGAGGGTGATACATTTTTAAAAATCACCCACTCGGTACGAGTCCGAACAGTCTCAAAGTTACTTCAATAATGAAACACAAAACACAATATGAATGGACCGGTTTTCACATTGGATTCGTCTTGGTCCGATAAAAACAACGGTTGACCCACTATCTATCGACATCGAAACTCATGTGAATTTTCGTTCGAATCGACGACTTTTAAATCGGGAAACGAAGCCGAGTCTGCATGCAAGTGTTTCTGTCATCGTATAGTTCCTCCAAACTGAGAACGCCGCGCCGAGCATCGGATTTGTTCACTTTCATAGTCCACAGCAGCAGTAGGAGTCCTCAATGGATATTTTCGTGCCAAGGGTAATACATTTTAAAAAATCACCCACTGGGAACGAGTCCGAACAGTCTCAAGTCTATTTCGATAATGAAACACAACATAGAATTTGAGAGGACCGTTTTACATATTGGATTCGTCCCGATTCGATAAAAACATACGGTTGAAACAAGCATATTTATCAACGACGAATCTCTTGTGAATTTTCGTTCGAATCGACGACTTTTAAAGCGGGTAACGAATCCTCGTCTGCATGCAAGTATTTCTGTTGTCGAGTAATCCCTACATACCGAGAACGCCGCGCGGAGCATCGGATTCATTCGCGTTGACAGTCCACAGCAGCAGTAGTAGTCCTCAACGGCTTTTTCATGCCGAGCGTGAAACATTTTAAAAAATCACGTACTGGGAGCGAGTCCGAACGGTCTCAAGATTATTTCGTTAATGAAACACAAGACAGAATATGAATGGACCGATTTTCACATTGGATTCGTCTCGGTCCGATAAAAAAAACGGTTGAAACAGGCGTATTTACCAACGTCGAATCTCATGTGAATCTTCGTTCGAATCGACGACTTTTAAATCGGGAAACGAATCCGAGTCTGCATGCAAATATTTCTGTTGTCGAATAATCCCTACAACCTGAGAACGCCGCATCGGATTCATTCTCGTTCACATTCCACAGCGGCAGTCCTCAATGGCTTTTATCATGCCGAAGGTGAAACATTTGAAAAAATCACCCACTGGGAACGAGTCCGAACAGTCTCAACATTATTTCGATAGTGAAACACAAAACAGAATATGAACGGACCGGTTTTCGCATGGGATTCGTCTCGGTCCGATAAAAAAACGGTTGAAACAGGCGTATTTATCGACATCGAAACTCATGTGAATTTTCGTTCGAATCGACGACTTTTAGATCGGGAAACGAATCCGAGTCTGCATGCAAGTATTTCTGTTGTCGAATAATCCCTACAAACCGAGAACGCCGCGCCGAGCATCGGATTCATTCTCGTTCACAGTCCACAGCAGCAGTAGTAGTCCTCAACGGCTTTTTTCATGCCGAGGGTGAGACATTTTAAAAAATCACCCACTGGGAACGAGTCCGAACAGTCTCAAGATTATTTCGATAATGAAACACAAAACAGAATATGAAGGGACCGGTTTTCACATCGGATTCGTCTCGGTCCGATAAAAAAACGGTTGAAACAGGCGTATTTTCCAACGTCGAATCTCATGTGAATTTTCGTTCGAATCGACGACTTTTAAAACGGGTAACGAATCCTCGTCTGCATGCAAGTATTTCTGTTGTCGAGTAATCCCTACAAACCGAGAACGCCGCGCGGAGCATCGGATTCATTCACGTTGACAGTCCACAGCAGCAGTAGTAGTCCTCAACGGCTTTTTTCATTCCGAGCGTGAAACATTTAAAACAATCACGTACTGGGAGCGAGTCCGAACGGTCTCAAGATTATTTCGATAATGAAACACAAGACAGAATATGAATGGTCCGATTTTCACATTGGATTCGTCTCGGTCCGATAAAAAAAACGGTTGAAACTGGCGTATTTACCAACGTTGAATCTCATGTGAATCTTCGTTCAAATTGACGACTTTTACAATGGGAAACGAATCCGAATCTGCATGCAAATATTTCTGTTGTCGAATAATCCCTACAAACTGAGAACGCCGCGCGGAGCATCCGATTCATTCACGTTCACAGTCCACAGCAGCAGTAGTAGTCCTCAACGGCATTTTTCATGCCGAGGGTGAAACATTTAAAAAAATCACCCACTGGGAACGAGTCCGAACAGTCTCAAGATTATTTCGATAATGAAACACAAAACAGAATATGAATGGATCGGTTTTCACATAGGATTCGTCTCGGTCCGATAAAAAAAAACGGTTGAAACAGGCGTATTTCTCGACATCGAAACTCATGTGAATTTTTGTTCGAATCGACGACTTTCAAATCGGAAAACGAAGCCGAGTCTGCATGCACGTGTTTCTGTTGTCGAATAGTTCCACCAAACTGAGAACGCCGGGCCGAGCATCGGATTCGTTCACATTCTCAGTCCACAGCAGCAATTGTCCTCAATGGATATTTTCGTGCCGAGGGTGATACATTTTTAAAAATCACCCACTGCGTACGAGTCCGAACAGTCTCAAAGTTATTTCGATAATCTAACACAAAACAGAATATGAATGGACCGGTTTTCACATCGAATTCATCACGGTCCGATAAAAAAAAGGCTGAAACAGGCGTATTTATCAACATCGAAACTCATGTGAATTTTTGTTCGACTCGACGACTTTTAAATCGGGAAACTAATCCGAGTCTGCATGCAAGCATTTCTGTTGTCGAATAATCCCTACAAACTGAGAACGCTGCATCGGATTCATTCTCGTTCACATTCCACAGCAGCAGTAGTAGTCCTCAATGGCTTTTATCATGCCGACATTTGAAAAAATCACCCACTGGGAACGAGTCCGAACAGTCTCAACATTATTTTGATCGTGAAACACAAAACAGAATATGAACGGACCGGTTTTCGCATGGGATTCGTCTCGGTCCGATAAAAAAACGGTTGAAACAGGCGTATTTATCGACATCGAACCTCATGTGAATTTTTGTTCGAATCGACGACTTTTAAAACGGGAAACGAATCCGAGTCTACATGCAAGTGTTTCTGTTGTCGATTAATCCCTACATACTGAGAACGCCGCGCGGAGCATCGGATTCATTCACGTTCATAGTCCACAGCAACAGTAGTAGTCCTCAACGGCATTTTTCATGCCGAGGGTGAAACATTTAAAAAAATCAACCACTGGGAGCGAGTCCGAACGGTCTCAAGATTATTTCGATAATGAAACACAAAACAGAATATGAATGGATCGGTTTTCACATAGGATTCGTCTCGGTCCGATAAAAAAAACGGTTGAAACAGGCGTATTTCTCGACATCGAAACTCATGTGAATTTTTGTTCGAATCGACGACTTTCAAATCGGAAAACGAAGCCGAGTCTGCATGCACGTGTTTCTGTTGTCGAATAGTTCCTCCAAACTGAGAACGCCGGGCCGAGCATCGGATTCGTTCACATTCTCAGTCCACAGTAGCAATTGTCCTCAATGGATATTTTCGTGCCGAGGGTGATACATTTTTTAAAATCACCCACTGCGTACGAGTCCGAACAGTCTCAAAGTTATTTCGATAATCTAACACAAAACAGAATATGAATGGACCGGTTTTCACATTGGATTCGTCTCGGTCCGATAAAAAAACAGTTGAAACAGGCGTATTTTCCAACGTCGAATCTCATGTGAATTTTCGTTCGAATTGACGACTTTTAAAATGGGAAACGAATCCGAATCTGCATGCAAATATTTCTGTTGTCGAATAATCCCTAGAAAGTGAGAACGCCGCGCGGAGCATCGGATTCATTCACGTTCACAGTCCACAGCAGCAGTAGTAGTCCTCAACGGCATTTTTCATGCCGAGGGTGAAACATTTAAAAAAATCACCCACTGGGAACGAGTCCGAACAGTCTCAAGATTATTTCGATAATGAAACACAAAACAGAATATGAATGGATCGGTTTTCACATAGGATTCGTCTCGGTCCGATAAAAAAAAACGGTTGAAACAGGCGTATTTCTCGACATCGAAACTCATGTGAATTTTTGTTCGAATCGACGACTTTCAAATCGGAAAACGAAGCCGAGTCTGCATGCACGTGTTTCTGTTGTCGAATAGTTCCACCAAACTGAGAACGCCGGGCCGAGCATCGGATTCGTTCACATTCTCAGTCCACAGCAGCAATTGTCCTCAATGGATATTTTCGTGCCGAGGGTGATACATTTTTAAAAATCACCCACTGCGTACGAGTCCGAACAGTCTCAAAGTTATTTCGATAATCTAACACAAAACAGAATATGAATGGACCGGTTTTCACATCGAATTCATCACGGTCCGATAAAAAAAAGGCTGAAACAGGCGTATTTATCAACATCGAAACTCATGTGAATTTTTGTTCGACTCGACGACTTTTAAATCGGGAAACTAATCCGAGTCTGCATGCAAGCATTTCTGTTGTCGAATAATCCCTACAAACTGAGAACGCTGAATCGGATTCATTCTCGTTCACATTCCACAGCAGCAGTAGTAGTCCTCAATGGCTTTTATCATGCCGACATTTGAAAAAATCACCCACTGGGAACGAGTCCGAACAGTCTCAACATTATTTTGATCGTGATACACAAAACAGAATATGAACGGACCGGTTTTCGCATGGGATTCGTCTCGGTCCGATAAAAAAACGGTTGAAACAGGCGTATTTATCGACATCGAAACTCATGTGAATTTTTGTTCGAATCGACGACTTTTAAAACGGGAAACGAATCCGAGTCTACATGCAAGTGTTTCTGTTGTCGATTATTCCCTACATACTGAGAACGCCGCGCGGAGCATCGGATTCATTCACGTTCATAGTCCACAGCAACAGTAGTAGTCCTCAACGGCATTTTTCATGCCGAGGGTGAAACATTTAAAAAAATCAACCACTGGGAGCGAGTCCGAACGGTCTCAAGATTATTTCGATAATGAAACACAACACAGAATATGAATGGATCGGTTTTCACATAGGATTCGTCTCGGTCCGATAAAAAAAAACGGTTGAAACAGGCGTATTTCTCGACATCGAAACTCATGTGAATTTTTGTTCGAATCGACGACTTTCAAATCGGAAAACGAAGCCGAGTCTGCATGCACGTGTTTCTGTTGTCGAATAGTTCCACCAAGCTGAGAACGCCGGGCCGAGCATCGGATTCGTTCGCATTCTCAGTCCACAGCAGCAATTGTCCTCAATGGATATTTTCGTGCCGAGGGTGATACATTTTTAAAAATCACCCACTGCGTACGAGTCCGAACAGTCGCAAAGTTATTTCGATAATCTAACACAAAACATAATATGAATGGACCGGTTTTCACATTGGATTCGACTCGGTCCGATAAAAAAACGGTTGAAACAGGCGTATTTTCCAACGTCGAATCTCATGTTAATTTTCGTTCGAATTGACGACTTTTAAAATGGGAAACGAATCCGAATCTGCATGCAAATATTTCTGTTGTCGAATAATCCCAACAAACTGAGAACGCCGCGCGGAGCATCGGATTCATTCACGTTCATAGTCCACAGCAACAGTAGTAGTCCTCAACGGCATTTTTCATGCCGAGGGTGAAACATTTTAAAAAATCACCCACTGGGAACGAGTCCGATCAGTCTCAAGATTATTCCGATAATGAAACACAAAACAGAATATGAATGGACCGGTTTTCACATTGGATTCGTCTCGGTCCGATAACAAAAAACGGTTGAAACAGGCGTATTCATCGACATTGAAACTCATGTGAATTTTTGGTCGAATCGACGACTTTTAAATCGGGAAACGAATCCGAGTCGGCATGCACGTGTTTCTGTTGTCGAATAGTTCCTCTAAACTGAGAACGCCGGGCCGAGCGTCGGATTCGTTCACATTCTCAGTCCACAGCAGCAATTGTCCTCAATGGATATTTTCGTGCCGAGGGTGACACATTTTTAAAAATCACCCACTGCGTACGAGTCCGAACAGTCTCAAAGTTATTTCGATAATCTAACACAAAACAGAATATGAATGGACCGGTTTTCACATCGAATTCATCACGGTCCGAAAAAAAAGGCTGAAACAGGCGTATTGATCAACATCGAAACTCATGTGAATTTTTGTTCGAATCGACGACTTTTAAATCGGGAAACTAATCCGAGTCTGCATGCAAGTATTTCTGTTGTCGAATAATCCCTACAAACTGAGAACGCCGCATCGGATTCATTCTCGTTCACATTCCACAGCAGCAGTAGTAGTCCTCAATGGCTTTTATCATGGCGACATTTGAAAAAATCACCCACTGGGAACGAGTCCGAACAGTCTCAACATTATTTCGATAGTGAAACACAAAACAGAATATGAACGGACCGGTTTTCGCATGGGATTCGTCTCGGTCCGATAAAAAAACGGTTGAAACAGGCGTATTTATCGACATCGAACCTCATGTGAATTTTTGTTCGAATCGACGACTTTTAAAACGGGAAACGAATCCGAGTCTACATGCAAGTGTTTCTGTTGTCGATTAATCCCTACATACTGAGAACGCCGCGCGGAGCATCGGATTCATTCACGTTCATAGTCCACAGCAGCAGTAATAGTCCTCAACGGCATTTTTCATGCCGAGGGTGAAACATTTTAAAAAATCAACCACTGGGAGCGAGTCCGAACGGTCTCAAGATTATTTCGATAATGAAACACAAGACAGAATATGAATGGACCGATTTTCACATTGGATTCGTCTCGGTCCGATAAAAAAAGCGGTTGAAACAGGCGTATTTATCGACATCGAAACTCATGTGAATTTTTGTTCGAATCGACGACTTTTAAAATGGGAAACGAATCCGAGTCTACACGCAAGTGTTTCTGTTGTCGATTAATCCCTACATACTGAGAACGCCGCGCGGAGCATCGGATTCATTCACGTTCATAGTCCACAGCAACAGTAGTAGTCCTCAACGGCATTTTTCATGCCGAGGGTGAAACATTTAAAAAAATCAACCACTGGGAGCGAGTCCGAACGGTCTCAAGATTATTTCGATAATGAAACACAAAACAGAATATGAATGGATCGGTTTTCACATAGGATTCGTCTCGGTCCGATAAAAAAAAACGGTTGAAACAGGCGTATTTCTCGACATCGAAACTCATGTGAATTTTTGTTCGAATCGACGACTTTCAAATCGGAAAACGAAGCCGAGTCTGCATGCACGTGTTTCTGTTGTCGAATAGTTCCACCAAACTGAGAACGCCGGGCCGAGCATCGGATTCGTTCACATTCTCAGTCCACAGCAGCAATTGTCCTCAATGGATATTTTCGTGCCGAGGGTGATACATTTTTAAAAATCACCCACTGCGTACGAGTCCGAACAGTCTCAAAGTTATTTCGATAATCTAACACAAAACAGAATATGAATGGACCGGTTTTCACATCGAATTCATCACGGTCCGATAAAAAAAAGGCTGAAACAGGCGTATTTATCAACATCGAAACTCATGTGAATTTTTGTTCGACTCGACGACTTTTAAATCGGGAAACTAATCCGAGTCTGCATGCAAGCATTTCTGTTGTCGAATAATCCCTACAAACTGAGAACGCTGCATCGGATTCATTCTCGTTCACATTCCACAGCAGCAGTAGTAGTCCTCAATGGCTTTTATCATGCCGACATTTGAAAAAATCACCCACTGGGAACGAGTCCGAACAGTCTCAACATTATTTTGATCGTGAAACACAAAACAGAATATGAACGAACCGGTTTTCGCATGGGATTCGTCTCGGTCCGATAAAAAAACGGTTGAAACAGGCGTATTTATCGACATCGAACCTCATGTGAATTTTTGTTCGAATCGACGACTTTTAAAACGGGAAACGAATCCGAGTCTACATGCAAGTGTTTCTGTTGTCGATTAATCCCTACATACTGAGAACGCCGCGCGGAGCATCGGATTCATTCACGTTCATAGTCCACAGCAACAGTAGTAGTCCTCAACGGCATTTTTCATGCCGAGGGTGAAACATTTAAAAAAATCAACCACTGGGAGCGAGTCCGAACGGTCTCAAGATTATTTCGATAATGAAACACAAAACAGAATATGAATGGATCGGTTTTCACATAGGATTCGTCTCGGTCCGATAAAAAAAACGGTTGAAACAGGCGTATTTCTCGACATCGAAACTCATGTGAATTTTTGTTCGAATCGACGACTTTCAAATCGGAAAACGAAGCCGAGTCTGCATGCACGTGTTTCTGTTGTCGAATAGTTCCTCCAAACTGAGAACGCCGGGCCGAGCATCGGATTCGTTCACATTCTCAGTCCACAGTAGCAATTGTCCTCAATGGATATTTTCCTGCCGAGGGTGATACATTTTTTAAAATCACCCACTGCGTACGAGTCCGAACAGTCTCAAAGTTATTTCGATAATCTAACACAAAACAGAATATGAATGGACCGGTTTTCACATTGGATTCGTCTCGGTCCGATAAAAAAACGGTTGAAACAGGCGTATTTTCCAACGTCGAATCTCATGTGAATTTTCGTTCGAATTGACGACTTTTAAAATGGGAAACGAATCCGAATCTGCATGCAAATATTTCTGTTGTCGAATAATCCCTAGAAAGTGAGAACGCCGCGCGGAGCATCGGATTCATTCACGTTCACAGTCCACAGCAGCAGTAGTAGTCCTCAACGGCATTTTTCATGCCGAGGGTGAAACATTTAAAAAAATCACCCACTGGGAACGAGTCCGAACAGTCTCAAGATTATTTCGATAATGAAACACAAAACAGAATATGAATGGATCGGTTTTCACATAGGATTCGTCTCGGTCCGATAAAAAAAAACGGTTGAAACAGGCGTATTTCTCGACATCGAAACTCATGTGAATTTTTGTTCGAATCGACGACTTTCAAATCGGAAAACGAAGCCGAGTCTGCATGCACGTGTTTCTGTTGTCGAATAGTTCCACCAAACTGAGAACGCCGGGCCGAGCATCGGATTCGTTCACATTCTCAGTCCACAGCAGCAATTGTCCTCAATGGATATTTTCGTGCCGAGGGTGATACATTTTTAAAAATCACCCACTGCGTACGAGTCCGAACAGTCTCAAAGTTATTTCGATAATCTAACACAAAACAGAATATGAATGGACCGGTTTTCACATCGAATTCATCACGGTCCGATAAAAAAAAGGCTGAAACAGGCGTATTTATCAACATCGAAACTCATGTGAATTTTTGTTCGACTCGACGACTTTTAAATCGGGAAACTAATCCGAGTCTGCATGCAAGCATTTCTGTTGTCGAATAATCCCTACAAACTGAGAACGCTGAATCGGATTCATTCTCGTTCACATTCCACAGCAGCAGTAGTAGTCCTCAATGGCTTTTATCATGCCGACATTTGAAAAAATCACCCACTGGGAACGAGTCCGAACAGTCTCAACATTATTTTGATCGTGATACACAAAACAGAATATGAACGGACCGGTTTTCGCATGGGATTCGTCTCGGTCCGATAAAAAAACGGTTGAAACAGGCGTATTTATCGACATCGAAACTCATGTGAATTTTTGTTCGAATCGACGACTTTTAAAACGGGAAACGAATCCGAGTCTACATGCAAGTGTTTCTGTTGTCGATTATTCCCTACATACTGAGAACGCCGCGCGGAGCATCGGATTCATTCACGTTCATAGTCCACAGCAACAGTAGTAGTCCTCAACGGCATTTTTCATGCCGAGGGTGAAACATTTAAAAAAATCAACCACTGGGAGCGAGTCGGAACGGTCTCAAGATTATTTCGATAATGAAACACAACACAGAATATGAATGGATCGGTTTTCACATAGGATTCGTCTCGGTCCGATAAAAAAAAACGGTTGAAACAGGCGTATTTCTCGACATCGAAACTCATGTGAATTTTTGTTCGAATCGACGACTTTCAAATCGGAAAACGAAGCCGAGTCTGCATGCACGTGTTTCTGTTGTCGAATAGTTCCACCAAGCTGAGAACGCCGGGCCGAGCATCGGATTCGTTCGCATTCTCAGTCCACAGCAGCAATTGTCCTCAATGGATATTTTCGTGCCGAGGGTGATACATTTTTAAAAATCACCCACTGCGTACGAGTCCGAACAGTCGCAAAGTTATTTCGATAATCTAACACAAAACATAATATGAATGGACCGGTTTTCACATTGGATTCGACTCGGTCCGATAAAAAAACGGTTGAAACAGGCGTATTTTCCAACGTCGAATCTCATGTTAATTTTCGTTCGAATTGACGACTTTTAAAATGGGAAACGAATCCGAATCTGCATGCAAATATTTCTGTTGTCGAATAATCCCAACAAACTGAGAACGCCGCGCGGAGCATCGGATTCATTCACGTTCATAGTCCACAGCAACAGTAGTAGTCCTCAACGGCATTTTTCATGCCGAGGGTGAAACATTTTAAAAAATCACCCACTGGGAACGAGTCCGATCAGTCTCAAGATTATTCCGATAATGAAACACAAAACAGAATATGAATGGACCGGTTTTCACATTGGATTCGTCTCGGTCCGATAACAAAAAACGGTTGAAACAGGCGTATTCATCGACATTGAAACTCATGTGAATTTTTGGTCGAATCGACGACTTTTAAATCGGGAAACGAATCCGAGTCGGCATGCACGTGTTTCTGTTGTCGAATAGTTCCTCTAAACTGAGAACGCCGGGCCGAGCGTCGGATTCGTTCACATTCTCAGTCCACAGCAGCAATTGTCCTCAATGGATATTTTCGTGCCGAGGGTGACACATTTTTAAAAATCACCCACTGCGTACGAGTCCGAACAGTCTCAAAGTTATTTCGATAATCTAACACAAAACAGAATATGAATGGACCGGTTTTCACATCGAATTCATCACGGTCCGAAAAAAAAGGCTGAAACAGGCGTATTGATCAACATCGAAACTCATGTGAATTTTTGTTCGAATCGACGACTTCTAAATCGGGAAACTAATCCGAGTCTGCATGCAAGTATTTCTGTTGTCGAATAATCCCTACAAACTGAGAACGCCGCATCGGATTCATTCTCGTTCACATTCCACAGCAGCAGTAGTAGTCCTCAATGGCTTTTATCATGGCGACATTTGAAAAAATCACCCACTGGGAACGAGTCCGAACAGTCTCAACATTATTTCGATAGTGAAACACAAAACAGAATATGAACGGACCGGTTTTCGCATGGGATTCGTCTCGGTCCGATAAAAAAACGGTTGAAACAGGCGTATTTATCGACATCGAACCTCATGTGAATTTTTGTTCGAATCGACGACTTTTAAAACGGGAAACGAATCCGAGTCTACATGCAAGTGTTTCTGTTGTCGATTAATCCCTACATACTGAGAACGCCGCGCGGAGCATCGGATTCATTCACGTTCATAGTCCACAGCAGCAGTAATAGTCCTCAACGGCATTTTTCATGCCGAGGGTGAAACTTTTTAAAAAATCAACCACTGGGAGCGAGTCCGAACGGTCTCAAGATTATTTCGATAATGAAACACAAGACAGAATATGAATGGACCGATTTTCACATTGGATTCGTCTCGGTCCGATAAAAAAAGCGGTTGAAACAGGCGTATTTATCGACATCGAAACTCATGTGAATTTTTGTTCGAATCGACGACTTTTAAAACGGGAAACGAATCCGAGTCTACATGCAAGTGTTTCTGTTGTCGATTAATCCCTACATACTGAGAACGCCGCGCGGAGCATCGGATTCATTCACGTTCATAGTCCACAGCAACAGTAGTAGTCCTCAACGGCATTTTTCATGCCGAGGGTGAAACATTTAAAAAAATCAACCACTGGGAGCGAGTCCGAACGGTCTCAAGATTATTTCGATAATGAAACACAAAACAGAATATGAATGGATCGGTTTTCACATAGGATTCGTCTCGGTCCGATAAAAAAAAACGGTTGAAACAGGCGTATTTCTCGACATCGAAACTCATGTGAATTTTTGTTCGAATCGACGACTTTCAAATCGGAAAACGAAGCCGAGTCTGCATGCACGTGTTTCTGTTGTCGAATAGTTCCACCAAGCTGAGAACGCCGGGCCGAGCATCGGATTCGTTCACATTCTCAGTCCACAGCAGCAATTGTCCTCAATGGATATTTTCGTGCCGAGGGTGATACATTTTTAAAAATCACCCACTGCGTACGAGTCCGAACAGTCGCAAAGTTATTTCGATAATCTAACACAAAACATAATATGAATGGACCGGTTTTCACATTGGATTCGACTCGGTCCGATAAAAAAACGGTTGAAACAGGCGTATTTTCCAACGTCGAATCTCATGTGAATTTTCGTTCGAATTGACGACTTTTAAAATGGGAAACGAATCCGAATCTGCATGCAACTATTTCTGTTGTCGAATAATCCCAACAAACTGAGAACGCCGCGCGGAGCATCGGATTCATTCACGTTCATAGTCCACAGCAACAGTAGTAGTCCTCAACGGCATTTTTCATGCCGAGGGTGAAACATTTAAAAAAATCACCCACTGGGAACGAGTCCGATCAGTCTCAAGATTATTTCGATAATGAAACACAAAACAGAATATGAATGGACCGGTTTTCACATTGGATTCGTCTCGGTCCGATAAAAAAAAACGGTTGAAACAGGCGTATTCATCGACATTGAAACTCATGTGAATTTTTGGTCGAATCGACGACTTTTAAATCGGGAAACGAATCCGAGTCGGCATGCACGTGTTTCTGTTGTCGAATAGTTCCTCTAAACTGAGAACGCCGGGCCGAGCGTCGGATTCGTTCACATTCTCAGTCCACAGCAGCAATTGTCCTCAATGGATATTTTCGTGCCGAGGGTGACACATTTTTAAAAATCACCCACTGCGTACGAGTCCCAACAGTCTCAAAGTTATTTCGATAATCTAACACAAAACAGAATATGAATGGACCGGTTTTCACATCGAATTCATCACGGTCCGAAAAAAAAGGCTGAAACAGGCGTATTGATCAACATCGAAACTCATGTGAATTTTTGTTCGAATCGACGACTTTTAAATCGGGAAACTAATCCGAGTCTGCATGCAATTATTTCTGTTGTCGAATAATCCCTACAAACTGAGAACGCCGCATCGGATTCATTCTCGTTCACATTCCACAGCAGCAGTAGTAGTCCTCAATGGCTTTTATCATGCCGACATTTGAAAAAATCACCCACTGGGAACGAGTCCGAACAGTCTCAACATTATTTCGATAGTGAAACACAAAACAGAATATGAACGGACCGGTTTTCGCATGGGATTCGTCTCGGTCCGATAAAAAAACGGTTGAAACAGGCGTATTTATCGACATCGAACCTCATGTGAATTTTTGTTCGAATCGACGACTTTTAAAACGGGAAACGAATCCGAGTCTACATGCAAGTGTTTCTGTTGTCGATTAATCCCTACATACTGAGAACGCCGCGCGGAGCATCGGATTCATTCACGTTCATAGTCCACAGCAGCAGTAATAGTCCTCAACGGCATTTTTCATGCCGAGGGTGAAACATTTTAAAAAATCAACCACTGGGAGCGAGTCCGAACGGTCTCAAGATTATTTCGATAATGAAACACAAGACAGAATATGAATGGACCGATTTTCACATTGGATTCGTCTCGGTCCGATAAAAAAAGCGGTTGAAACAGGCGTATTTCTCGACATCGAAACTCATGTGTATTTTTGTTCGAATCGACGACTTTCACATCGGAAAACGAAGCCGAGTCTGCATGCACGTGTTTCTGTTGTCGAATAGTTCCTCCAAACTGAGAACGCCGGGCCTAGCATCGGATTCGTTCACATTCTCAGTCCCACTGGGAACGAGTCCGAACAGTCCCAAGATTATGTCGATAATGAAACACAAAACAGAATATGAATGGACCGGTTTTCACATTGGATTCGTCTCGGTCCGATAAAAAAACGGTTGAAACAGGCGTATTTCTCGACATCGAATCTCATGTGAATTTTTGTTCGAATCGACGACTTTTAAATCGGAAAACTAATCCGTGTCTGCATGCAAGTATTTCTGTTGTCGAATAATCCCTACAAACTGAGAACGCCGCATCGGATTCATTCTCGTTCACATTCCACAGCAGCAGTAGTAGTCCTCAATGGCTTTTATCATTCCGAGGGTGAAACATTTAAAAAAATCACCCGCTGGGACCGAGTCCGAACAGTCTCAACATTATTTCGATATTGAAACACAAAACAGAATATGACCGGCCCGTTTTTCGCATGGGATTCGTCTCGGTCCGATAAAAAAACGGTTGAAACAGGCGTATTTATCGACATCGAAACTCATGTGAATTTTTGTTCGAATCGACGACTTTTAGATCGGGAAACGAATCCGAGTCTGCATGCAAGTATTTCTGTTGTCGAATAATCACTACAAACTGAGAACGCCGCGCCGAGCATCGGATTCATTCTCGTTCACAGTCCACAGCAGCAGTAGTAGTCCTCAACGGCTTTTTTCATGCCGAGGGTGAAACATTTTAAAAAATCACCCACTGGGAACGAGTCCGAACAGTCTCAAGATTATTTCGATAATGAAACACAAAACAGAATATGAATGGACCGGTTTTCACATTGGATTCGTCTCGGTCCGATAAAAAAACGGTTCAAACAGGCGTATTTATCGACATCGAAACTCATGTGAATTTTTGTTCGAATCGACGACTTTTAAATCGGGAAACTAATCCGAGTCTGCATGCAAGTATTTCTGTTGTCGAATAATCCCTACAAACTGACAACGCCGCATCGGATTCATTCTCGTTCACAGTCCACAGCAGCAGTAGTTGTCCTCAATGGGTATTTGTCCCAATGGATGTCCCAATGGAGCAATTGTCCTCAATGGATGTTTTCGTGCCGAGGGTGATACATTTTTAAAAATCACCCACTCGGTACGAGTCCGAACAGTCTCAAAGTTACTTCAATAATGAAACACAAAACACAATATGAATGGACCGGTTTTCACATTGGATTCGTCTTGGTCCGATAAAAACAACGGTTGACCCACTATCTATCGACATCGAAACTCATGTGAATTTTCGTTCGAATCGACGACTTTTAAATCGGGAAACGAAGCCGAGTCTGCATGCAAGTGTTTCTGTCATCGTATAGTTCCTCCAAACTGAGAACGCCGCGCCGAGCATCGGATTTGTTCACTTTCATAGTCCACAGCAGCAGTAGGAGTCCTCAATGGATATTTTCGTGCCAAGGGTAATACATTTTAAAAAATCACCCACTGGGAACGAGTCCGAACAGTCTCAAGTCTATTTCGATAATGAAACACAACATAGAATTTGAGAGGACCGTTTTACATATTGGATTCGTCCCGATTCGATAAAAACATACGGTTGAAACAAGCATATTTATCAACGACGAATCTCATGTGAATTTTCGTTCGAATCGACGACTTTTAAAGCGGGTAACGAATCCTCGTCTGCATGCAAGTATTTCTGTTGTCGAGTAATCCCTACATACCGAGAACGCCGCGCGGAGCATCGGATTCATTCGCGTTGACAGTCCACAGCAGCAGTAGTAGTCCTCAACGGCTTTTTCATGCCGAGCGTGAAACATTTTAAAAAATCACGTACTGGGAGCGAGTCCGAACGGTCTCAAGATTATTTCGTTAATGAAACACAAGACAGAATATGAATGGACCGATTTTCACATTGGATTCGTCTCGGTCCGATAAAAAAAACGGTTGAAACAGGCGTATTTACCAACGTCGAATCTCATGTGAATCTTCGTTCGAATCGACGACTTTTAAATCGGGAAACGAATCCGAGTCTGCATGCAAATATTTCTGATGTCGAATAATCCCTACAACCTGAGAACGCCGCATCGGATTCATTCTCGTTCACATTCCACAGCGGCAGTCCTCAATGGCTTTTATCATGCCGAAGGTGAAACATTTGAAAAAATCACCCACTGGGAACGAGTCCGAACAGTCTCAACATTATTTCGATAGTGAAACACAAAACAGAATATGAACGGACCGGTTTTCGCATGGGATTCGTCTCGGTCCGATAAAAAAACGGTTGAAACAGGCGTATTTGTCGACATCGAAACTCATGTGAATTTTCGTTCGAATCGACGACTTTTAGATCGGGAAACGAATCCGAGTCTGCATGCAAGTATTTCTGTTGTCGAATAATCCCTACAAACCGAGAACGCCGCGCCGAGCATCGGATTCATTCTCGTTCACAGTCCACAGCAGCAGTAGTAGTCCTCAACGGCTTTTTTCATGCCGAGGGTGAGACATTTTAAAAAATCACCCACTGGGAACGAGTCCGAACAGTCTCAAGATTATTTCGATAATGAAACACAAAACAGAATATGAAGGGACCGGTTTTCACATCGGATTCGTCTCGGTCCGATAAAAAAACGGTTGAAACAGGCGTATTTTCCAACGTCGAATCTCATGTGAATTTTCGTTCGAATCGACGACTTTTAAAACGGGTAACGAATCCTCGTCTGCATGCAAGTATTTCTGTTGTCGAGTAATCCCTACAAACCGAGAACGCCGCGCGGAGCATCGGATTCATTCACGTTGACAGTCCACAGCAGCAGTAGTAGTCCTCAACGGCTTTTTTCATTCCGAGCGTGAAACATTTAAAACAATCACGTACTGGGAGCGAGTCCGAACGGTCTCAAGATTATTTCGATAATGAAACACAAGACAGAATATGAATGGTCCGATTTTCACATTGGATTCGTCTCGGTCCGATAAAAAAAACGGTTGAAACTGGCGTATTTACCAACGTTGAATCTCATGTGAATCTTCGTTCAAATTGACGACTTTTACAATGGGAAACGAATCCGAATCTGCATGCAAATATTTCTGTTGTCGAATAATCCCTACAAACTGAGAACGCCGCGCGGAGCATCCGATTCATTCACGTTCACAGTCCACAGCAGCAGTAGTAGTCCTCAACGGCATTTTTCATGCCGAGGGTGAAACATTTAAAAAAATCACCCACTGGGAACGAGTCCGAACAGTCTCAAGATTATTTCGATAATGAAACACAAAACAGAATATGAATGGATCGGTTTTCACATAGGATTCGTCTCGGTCCGATAAAAAAAAACGGTTGAAACAGGCGTATTTCTCGACATCGAAACTCATGTGAATTTTTGTTCGAATCGACGACTTTCAAATCGGAAAACGAAGCCGAGTCTGCATGCACGTGTTTCTGTTGTCGAATAGTTCCACCAAACTGAGAACGCCGGGCCGAGCATCGGATTCGTTCACATTCTCAGTCCACAGCAGCAATTGTCCTCAATGGATATTTTCGTGCCGAGGGTGATACATTTTTAAAAATCACCCACTGCGTACGAGTCCGAACAGTCTCAAAGTTATTTCGATAATCTAACACAAAACAGAATATGAATGGACCGGTTTTCACATCGAATTCATCACGGTCCGATAAAAAAAAGGCTGAAACAGGCGTATTTATCAACATCGAAACTCATGTGAATTTTTGTTCGACTCGACGACTTTTAAATCGGGAAACTAATCCGAGTCTGCATGCAAGCATTTTTGTTGTCGAATAATCCCTACAAACTGAGAACGCTGAATCGGATTCATTCTCGTTCACATTCCACAGCAGCAGTAGTAGTCCTCAATGGCTTTTATCATGCCGACATTTGAAAAAATCACCCACTGGGAACGAGTCCGAACAGTCTCAACATTATTTTGATCGTGATACACAAAACAGAATATGAACGGACCGGTTTTCGCATGGGATTCGTCTCGGTCCGATAAAAAAACGGTTGAAACAGGCGTATTTATCGACATCGAAACTCATGTGAATTTTTGTTCGAATCGACGACTTTTAAAACGGGAAACGAATCCGAGTCTACATGCAAGTGTTTCTGTTGTCGATTAATCCCTACATACTGAGAACGCCGCGCGGAGCATCGGATTCATTCACGTTCATAGTCCACAGCAACAGTAGTAGTCCTCAACGGCATTTTTCATGCCGAGGGTGAAACATTTAAAAAAATCAACCACTGGGAGCGAGTCCGAACGGTCTCAAGATTATTTCGATAATGAAACACAACACAGAATATGAATGGATCGGTTTTCACATAGGATTCGTCTCGGTCCGATAAAAAAAAACGGTTGAAACAGGCGTATTTCTCGACATCGAAACTCATGTGAATTTTTGTTCGAATCGACGACTTTCAAATCGGAAAACGAAGCCGAGTCTGCATGCACGTGTTTCTGTTGTCGAATAGTTCCACCAAGCTGAGAACGCCGGGCCGAGCATCGGATTCGTTCGCATTCTCAGTCCACAGCAGCAATTGTCCTCAATGGATATTTTCGTGCCGAGGGTGATACATTTTTAAAAATCACCCACTGCGTACGAGTCCGAACAGTCGCAAAGTTATTTCGATAATCTAACACAAAACATAATATGAATGGACCGGTTTTCACATTGGATTCGACTCGGTCCGATAAAAAAACGGTTGAAACAGGCGTATTTTCCAACGTCGAATCTCATGTTAATTTTCGTTCGAATTGACGACTTTTAAAATGGGAAACGAATCCGAATCTGCATGCAAATATTTCTGTTGTCGAATAATCCCAACAAACTGAGAACGCCGCGCGGAGCATCGGATTCATTCACGTTCATAGTCCACAGCAACAGTAGTAGTCCTCAACGGCATTTTTCATGCCGAGGGTGAAACATTTTAAAAAATCACCCACTGGGAACGAGTCCGATCAGTCTCAAGATTATTCCGATAATGAAACACAAAACAGAATATGAATGGACCGGTTTTCACATTGGATTCGTCTCGGTCCGATAACAAAAAACGGTTGAAACAGGCGTATTCATCGACATTGAAACTCATGTGAATTTTTGGTCGAATCGACGACTTTTAAATCGGGAAACGAATCCGAGTCGGCATGCACGTGTTTCTGTTGTCGAATAGTTCCTCTAAACTGAGAACGCCGGGCCGAGCGTCGGATTCGTTCACATTCTCAGTCCACAGCAGCAATTGTCCTCAATGGATATTTTCGTGCCGAGGGTGACACATTTTTAAAAATCACCCACTGCGTACGAGTCCGAACAGTCTCAAAGTTATTTCGATAATCTAACACAAAACAGAATATGAATGGACCGGTTTTCACATCGAATTCATCACGGTCCGAAAAAAAAGGCTGAAACAGGCGTATTGATCAACATCGAAACTCATGTGAATTTTTGTTCGAATCGACGACTTTTAAATCGGGAAACTAATCCGAGTCTGCATGCAAGTATTTCTGTTGTCGAATAATCCCTACAAACTGAGAACGCCGCATCGGATTCATTCTCGTTCACATTCCACAGCAGCAGTAGTAGTCCTCAATGGCTTTTATCATGGCGACATTTGAAAAAATCACCCACTGGGAACGAGTCCGAACAGTCTCAACATTATTTCGATAGTGAAACACAAAACAGAATATGAACGGACCGGTTTTCGCATGGGATTCGTCTCGGTCCGATAAAAAAACGGTTGAAACAGGCGTATTTATCGACATCGAACCTCATGTGAATTTTTGTTCGAATCGACGACTTTTAAAACGGGAAACGAATCCGAGTCTACATGCAAGTGTTTCTGTTGTCGATTAATCCCTACATACTGAGAACGCCGCGCGGAGCATCGGATTCATTCACGTTCATAGTCCACAGCAGCAGTAATAGTCCTCAACGGCATTTTTCATGCCGAGGGTGAAACTTTTTAAAAAATCAACCACTGGGAGCGAGTCCGAACGGTCTCAAGATTATTTCGATAATGAAACACAAGACAGAATATGAATGGACCGATTTTCACATTGGATTCGTCTCGGTCCGATAAAAAAAGCGGTTGAAACAGGCGTATTTATCGACATCGAAACTCATGTGAATTTTTGTTCGAATCGACGACTTTTAAAACGGGAAACGAATCCGAGTCTACATGCAAGTGTTTCTGTTGTCGATTAATCCCTACATACTGAGAACGCCGCGCGGAGCATCGGATTCATTCACGTTCATAGTCCACAGCAACAGTAGTAGTCCTCAACGGCATTTTTCATGCCGAGGGTGAAACATTTAAAAAAATCAACCACTGGGAGCGAGTCCGAACGGTCTCAAGATTATTTCGATAATGAAACACAAAACAGAATATGAATGGATCGGTTTTCACATAGGATTCGTCTCGGTCCGATAAAAAAAAACGGTTGAAACAGGCGTATTTCTCGACATCGAAACTCATGTGAATTTTTGTTCGAATCGACGACTTTCAAATCGGAAAACGAAGCCGAGTCTGCATGCACGTGTTTCTGTTGTCGAATAGTTCCACCAAGCTGAGAACGCCGGGCCGAGCATCGGATTCGTTCACATTCTCAGTCCACAGCAGCAATTGTCCTCAATGGATATTTTCGTGCCGAGGGTGATACATTTTTAAAAATCACCCACTGCGTACGAGTCCGAACAGTCGCAAAGTTATTTCGATAATCTAACACAAAACATAATATGAATGGACCGGTTTTCACATTGGATTCGACTCGGTCCGATAAAAAAACGGTTGAAACAGGCGTATTTTCCAACGTCGAATCTCATGTGAATTTTCGTTCGAATTGACGACTTTTAAAATGGGAAACGAATCCGAATCTGCATGCAACTATTTCTGTTGTCGAATAATCCCAACAAACTGAGAACGCCGCGCGGAGCATCGGATTCATTCACGTTCATAGTCCACAGCAACAGTAGTAGTCCTCAACGGCATTTTTCATGCCGAGGGTGAAACATTTAAAAAAATCACCCACTGGGAACGAGTCCGATCAGTCTCAAGATTATTTCGATAATGAAACACAAAACAGAATATGAATGGACCGGTTTTCACATTGGATTCGTCTCGGTCCGATAAAAAAAAACGGTTGAAACAGGCGTATTCATCGACATTGAAACTCATGTGAATTTTTGGTCGAATCGACGACTTTTAAATCGGGAAACGAATCCGAGTCGGCATGCACGTGTTTCTGTTGTCGAATAGTTCCTCTAAACTGAGAACGCCGGGCCGAGCGTCGGATTCGTTCACATTCTCAGTCCACAGCAGCAATTGTCCTCAATGGATATTTTCGTGCCGAGGGTGACACATTTTTAAAAATCACCCACTGCGTACGAGTCCCAACAGTCTCAAAGTTATTTCGATAATCTAACACAAAACAGAATATGAATGGACCGGTTTTCACATCGAATTCATCACGGTCCGAAAAAAAAGGCTGAAACAGGCGTATTGATCAACATCGAAACTCATGTGAATTTTTGTTCGAATCGACGACTTTTAAATCGGGAAACTAATCCGAGTCTGCATGCAATTATTTCTGTTGTCGAATAATCCCTACAAACTGAGAACGCCGCATCGGATTCATTCTCGTTCACATTCCACAGCAGCAGTAGTAGTCCTCAATGGCTTTTATCATGCCGACATTTGAAAAAATCACCCACTGGGAACGAGTCCGAACAGTCTCAACATTATTTCGATAGTGAAACACAAAACAGAATATGAACGGACCGGTTTTCGCATGGGATTCGTCTCGGTCCGATAAAAAAACGGTTGAAACAGGCGTATTTATCGACATCGAACCTCATGTGAATTTTTGTTCGAATCGACGACTTTTAAAACGGGAAACGAATCCGAGTCTACATGCAAGTGTTTCTGTTGTCGATTAATCCCTACATACTGAGAACGCCGCGCGGAGCATCGGATTCATTCACGTTCATAGTCCACAGCAGCAGTAATAGTCCTCAACGGCATTTTTCATGCCGAGGGTGAAACATTTTAAAAAATCAACCACTGGGAGCGAGTCCGAACGGTCTCAAGATTATTTCGATAATGAAACACAAGACAGAATATGAATGGACCGATTTTCACATTGGATTCGTCTCGGTCCGATAAAAAAAGCGGTTGAAACAGGCGTATTTCTCGACATCGAAACTCATGTGTATTTTTGTTCGAATCGACGACTTTCACATCGGAAAACGAAGCCGAGTCTGCATGCACGTGTTTCTGTTGTCGAATAGTTCCTCCAAACTGAGAACGCCGGGCCTAGCATCGGATTCGTTCACATTCTCAGTCCCACTGGGAACGAGTCCGAACAGTCCCAAGATTATGTCGATAATGAAACACAAAACAGAATATGAATGGACCGGTTTTCACATTGGATTCGTCTCGGTCCGATAAAAAAACGGTTGAAACAGGCGTATTTCTCGACATCGAATCTCATGTGAATTTTTGTTCGAATCGACGACTTTTAAATCGGAAAACTAATCCGTGTCTGCATGCAAGTATTTCTGTTGTCGAATAATCCCTACAAACTGAGAACGCCGCATCGGATTCATTCTCGTTCACATTCCACAGCAGCAGTAGTAGTCCTCAATGGCTTTTATCATTCCGAGGGTGAAACATTTAAAAAAATCACCCGCTGGGAACGAGTCCGAACAGTCTCAACATTATTTCGATATTGAAACACAAAACAGAATATGACCGGCCCGTTTTTCGCATGGGATTCGTCTCGGTCCGATAAAAAAACGGTTGAAACAGGCGTATTTATCGACATCGAAACTCATGTGAATTTTTGTTCGAATCGACGACTTTTAGATCGGGAAACGAATCCGAGTCTGCATGCAAGTATTTCTGTTGTCGAATAATCCCTACAAACTGAGAACGCCGCGCCGAGCATCGGATTCATTCTCGTTCACAGTCCACAGCAGCAGTAGTAGTCCTCAACGGCTTTTTTCATGCCGAGGGTGAAACATTTTAAAAAATCACCCACTGGGAACGAGTCCGAACAGTCTCAAGATTATTTCGATAATGAAACACAAAACAGAATATGAATGGACCGGTTTTCACATTGGATTCGTCTCGGTCCGATAAAAAAACGGTTCAAACAGGCGTATTTATCGACATCGAAACTCATGTGAATTTTTGTTCGAATCGACGACTTTTAAATCGGGAAACTAATCCGAGTCTGCATGCAAGTATTTCTGTTGTCGAATAATCCCTACAAACTGACAACGCCGCATCGGATTCATTCTCGTTCACAGTCCACAGCAGCAGTAGTTGTCCTCAATGGGTATTTGTCCCAATGGATGTCCCAATGGAGCAATTGTCCTCAATGGATGTTTTCGTGCCGAGGGTGATACATTTTTAAAAATCACCCACTCGGTACGAGTCCGAACAGTCTCAAAGTTACTTCAATAATGAAACACAAAACACAATATGAATGGACCGGTTTTCACATTGGATTCGTCTTGGTCCGATAAAAACAACGGTTGACCCACTATCTATCGACATCGAAACTCATGTGAATTTTCGTTCGAATCGACGACTTTTAAATCGGGAAACGAAGCCGAGTCTGCATGCAAGTGTTTCTGTCATCGTATAGTTCCTCCAAACTGAGAACGCCGCGCCGAGCATCGGATTTGTTCACTTTCATAGTCCACAGCAGCAGTAGGAGTCCTCAATGGATATTTTCGTGCCAAGGGTAATACATTTTAAAAAATCACCCACTGGGAACGAGTCCGAACAGTCTCAAGTCTATTTCGATAATGAAACACAACATAGAATTTGAGAGGACCGTTTTACATATTGGATTCGTCCCGATTCGATAAAAACATACGGTTGAAACAAGCATATTTATCAACGACGAATCTCATGTGAATTTTCGTTCGAATCGACGACTTTTAAAGCGGGTAACGAATCCTCGTCTGCATGCAAGTATTTCTGTTGTCGAGTAATCCCTACATACCGAGAACGCCGCGCGGAGCATCGGATTCATTCGCGTTGACAGTCCACAGCAGCAGTAGTAGTCCTCAACGGCTTTTTCATGCCGAGCGTGAAACATTTTAAAAAATCACGTACTGGGAGCGAGTCCGAACGGTCTCAAGATTATTTCGTTAATGAAACACAAGACAGAATATGAATGGACCGATTTTCACATTGGATTCGTCTCGGTCCGATAAAAAAAACGGTTGAAACAGGCGTATTTACCAACGTCGAATCTCATGTGAATCTTCGTTCGAATCGACGACTTTTAAATCGGGAAACGAATCCGAGTCTGCATGCAAATATTTCTGTTGTCGAATAATCCCTACAACCTGAGAACGCCGCATCGGATTCATTCTCGTTCACATTCCACAGCGGCAGTCCTCAATGGCTTTTATCATGCCGAAGGTGAAACATTTGAAAAAATCACCCACTGGGAACGAGTCCGAACAGTCTCAACATTATTTCGATAGTGAAACACAAAACAGAATATGAACGGACCGGTTTTCGCATGGGATTCGTCTCGGTCCGATAAAAAAACGGTTGAAACAGGCGTATTTGTCGACATCGAAACTCATGTGAATTTTCGTTCGAATCGACGACTTTTAGATCGGGAAACGAATCCGAGTCTGCATGCAAGTATTTCTGTTGTCGAATAATCCCTACAAACCGAGAACGCCGCGCCGAGCATCGGATTCATTCTCGTTCACAGTCCACAGCAGCAGTAGTAGTCCTCAACGGCTTTTTTCATGCCGAGGGTGAGACATTTTAAAAAATCACCCACTGGGAACGAGTCCGAACAGTCTCAAGATTATTTCGATAATGAAACACAAAACAGAATATGAAGGGACCGGTTTTCACATCGGATTCGTCTCGGTCCGATAAAAAAACGGTTGAAACAGGCGTATTTTCCAACGTCGAATCTCATGTGAATTTTCGTTCGAATCGACGACTTTTAAAACGGGTAACGAATCCTCGTCTGCATGCAAGTATTTCTGTTGTCGAGTAATCCCTACAAACCGAGAACGCCGCGCGGAGCATCGGATTCATTCACGTTGACAGTCCACAGCAGCAGTAGTAGTCCTCAACGGCTTTTTTCATTCCGAGCGTGAAACATTTAAAACAATCACGTACTGGGAGCGAGTCCGAACGGTCTCAAGATTATTTCGATAATGAAACACAAGACAGAATATGAATGGTCCGATTTTCACATTGGATTCGTCTCGGTCCGATAAAAAAAACGGTTGAAACTGGCGTATTTACCAACGTTGAATCTCATGTGAATCTTCGTTCAAATTGACGACTTTTACAATGGGAAACGAATCCGAATCTGCATGCAAATATTTCTGTTGTCGAATAATCCCTACAAACTGAGAACGCCGCGCGGAGCATCCGATTCATTCACGTTCACAGTCCACAGCAGCAGTAGTAGTCCTCAACGGCATTTTTCATGCCGAGGGTGAAACATTTAAAAAAATCACCCACTGGGAACGAGTCCGAACAGTCTCAAGATTATTTCGATAATGAAACACAAAACAGAATATGAATGGATCGGTTTTCACATAGGATTCGTCTCGGTCCGATAAAAAAAAACGGTTGAAACAGGCGTATTTCTCGACATCGAAACTCATGTGAATTTTTGTTCGAATCGACGACTTTCAAATCGGAAAACGAAGCCGAGTCTGCATGCACGTGTTTCTGTTGTCGAATAGTTCCACCAAACTGAGAACGCCGGGCCGAGCATCGGATTCGTTCACATTCTCAGTCCACAGCAGCAATTGTCCTCAATGGATATTTTCGTGCCGAGGGTGATACATTTTTAAAAATCACCCACTGCGTACGAGTCCGAACAGTCTCAAAGTTATTTCGATAATCTAACACAAAACAGAATATGAATGGACCGGTTTTCACATCGAATTCATCACGGTCCGATAAAAAAAAGGCTGAAACAGGCGTATTTATCAACATCGAAACTCATGTGAATTTTTGTTCGACTCGACGACTTTTAAATCGGGAAACTAATCCGAGTCTGCATGCAAGCATTTTTGTTGTCGAATAATCCCTACAAACTGAGAACGCTGAATCGGATTCATTCTCGTTCACATTCCACAGCAGCAGTAGTAGTCCTCAATGGCTTTTATCATGCCGACATTTGAAAAAATCACCCACTGGGAACGAGTCCGAACAGTCTCAACATTATTTTGATCGTGATACACAAAACAGAATATGAACGGACCGGTTTTCGCATGGGATTCGTCTCGGTCCGATAAAAAAACGGTTGAAACAGGCGTATTTATCGACATCGAAACTCATGTGAATTTTTGTTCGAATCGACGACTTTTAAAACGGGAAACGAATCCGAGTCTACATGCAAGTGTTTCTGTTGTCGATTAATCCCTACATACTGAGAACGCCGCGCGGAGCATCGGATTCATTCACGTTCATAGTCCACAGCAACAGTAGTAGTCCTCAACGGCATTTTTCATGCCGAGGGTGAAACATTTAAAAAAATCAACCACTGGGAGCGAGTCCGAACGGTCTCAAGATTATTTCGATAATGAAACACAACACAGAATATGAATGGATCGGTTTTCACATAGGATTCGTCTCGGTCCGATAAAAAAAAACGGTTGAAACAGGCGTATTTCTCGACATCGAAACTCATGTGAATTTTTGTTCGAATCGACGACTTTCAAATCGGAAAACGAAGCCGAGTCTGCATGCACGTGTTTCTGTTGTCGAATAGTTCCACCAAGCTGAGAACGCCGGGCCGAGCATCGGATTCGTTCGCATTCTCAGTCCACAGCAGCAATTGTCCTCAATGGATATTTTCGTGCCGAGGGTGATACATTTTTAAAAATCACCCACTGCGTACGAGTCCGAACAGTCGCAAAGTTATTTCGATAATCTAACACAAAACATAATATGAATGGACCGGTTTTCACATTGGATTCGACTCGGTCCGATAAAAAAACGGTTGAAACAGGCGTATTTTCCAACGTCGAATCTCATGTTAATTTTCGTTCGAATTGACGACTTTTAAAATGGGAAACGAATCCGAATCTGCATGCAAATATTTCTGTTGTCGAATAATCCCAACAAACTGAGAACGCCGCGCGGAGCATCGGATTCATTCACGTTCATAGTCCACAGCAACAGTAGTAGTCCTCAACGGCATTTTTCATGCCGAGGGTGAAACATTTTAAAAAATCACCCACTGGGAACGAGTCCGATCAGTCTCAAGATTATTCCGATAATGAAACACAAAACAGAATATGAATGGACCGGTTTTCACATTGGATTCGTCTCGGTCCGATAACAAAAAACGGTTGAAACAGGCGTATTCATCGACATTGAAACTCATGTGAATTTTTGGTCGAATCGACGACTTTTAAATCGGGAAACGAATCCGAGTCGGCATGCACGTGTTTCTGTTGTCGAATAGTTCCTCTAAACTGAGAACGCCGGGCCGAGCGTCGGATTCGTTCACATTCTCAGTCCACAGCAGCAATTGTCCTCAATGGATATTTTCGTGCCGAGGGTGACACATTTTTAAAAATCACCCACTGCGTACGAGTCCGAACAGTCTCAAAGTTATTTCGATAATCTAACACAAAACAGAATATGAATGGACCGGTTTTCACATCGAATTCATCACGGTCCGAAAAAAAAGGCTGAAACAGGCGTATTGATCAACATCGAAACTCATGTGAATTTTTGTTCGAATCGACGACTTTTAAATCGGGAAACTAATCCGAGTCTGCATGCAAGTATTTCTGTTGTCGAATAATCCCTACAAACTGAGAACGCCGCATCGGATTCATTCTCGTTCACATTCCACAGCAGCAGTAGTAGTCCTCAATGGCTTTTATCATGGCGACATTTGAAAAAATCACCCACTGGGAACGAGTCCGAACAGTCTCAACATTATTTCGATAGTGAAACACAAAACAGAATATGAACGGACCGGTTTTCGCATGGGATTCGTCTCGGTCCGATAAAAAAACGGTTGAAACAGGCGTATTTATCGACATCGAACCTCATGTGAATTTTTGTTCGAATCGACGACTTTTAAAACGGGAAACGAATCCGAGTCTACATGCAAGTGTTTCTGTTGTCGATTAATCCCTACATACTGAGAACGCCGCGCGGAGCATCGGATTCATTCACGTTCATAGTCCACAGCAGCAGTAATAGTCCTCAACGGCATTTTTCATGCCGAGGGTGAAACATTTTAAAAAATCAACCACTGGGAGCGAGTCCGAACGGTCTCAAGATTATTTCGATAATGAAACACAAGACAGAATATGAATGGACCGATTTTCACATTGGATTCGTCTCGGTCCGATAAAAAAAGCGGTTGAAACAGGCGTATTTATCGACATCGAAACTCATGTGAATTTTTGTTCGAATCGACGACTTTTAAAATGGGAAACGAATCCGAGTCTACACGCAAGTGTTTCTGTTGTCGATTAATCCCTACATACTGAGAACGCCGCGCGGAGCATCGGATTCATTCACGTTCATAGTCCACAGCAACAGTAGTAGTCCTCAACGGCATTTTTCATGCCGAGGGTGAAACATTTAAAAAAATCAACCACTGGGAGCGAGTCCGAACGGTCTCAAGATTATTTCGATAATGAAACACAAAACAGAATATGAATGGATCGGTTTTCACATAGGATTCGTCTCGGTCCGATAAAAAAAAACGGTTGAAACAGGCGTATTTCTCGACATCGAAACTCATGTGAATTTTTGTTCGAATCGACGACTTTCAAATCGGAAAACGAAGCCGAGTCTGCATGCACGTGTTTCTGTTGTCGAATAGTTCCACCAAGCTGAGAACGCCGGGCCGAGCATCGGATTCGTTCACATTCTCAGTCCACAGCAGCAATTGTCCTCAATGGATATTTTCGTGCCGAGGGTGATACATTTTTAAAAATCACCCACTGCGTACGAGTCCGAACAGTCGCAAAGTTATTTCGATAATCTAACACAAAACATAATATGAATGGACCGGTTTTCACATTGGATTCGACTCGGTCCGATAAAAAAACGGTTGAAACAGGCGTATTTTCCAACGTCGAATCTCATGTGAATTTTCGTTCGAATTGACGACTTTTAAAATGGGAAACGAATCCGAATCTGCATGCAACTATTTCTGTTGTCGAATAATCCCAACAAACTGAGAACGCCGCGCGGAGCATCGGATTCATTCACGTTCATAGTCCACAGCAACAGTAGTAGTCCTCAACGGCATTTTTCATGCCGAGGGTGAAACATTTAAAAAAATCACCCACTGGGAACGAGTCCGATCAGTCTCAAGATTATTTCGATAATGAAACACAAAACAGAATATGAATGGACCGGTTTTCACATTGGATTCGTCTCGGTCCGATAAAAAAAAACGGTTGAAACAGGCGTATTCATCGACATTGAAACTCATGTGAATTTTTGGTCGAATCGACGACTTTTAAATCGGGAAACGAATCCGAGTCGGCATGCACGTGTTTCTGTTGTCGAATAGTTCCTCTAAACTGAGAACGCCGGGCCGAGCGTCGGATTCGTTCACATTCTCAGTCCACAGCAGCAATTGTCCTCAATGGATATTTTCGTGCCGAGGGTGACACATTTTTAAAAATCACCCACTGCGTACGGGTCCCAACAGTCTCAAAGTTATTTCGATAATCTAACACAAAACAGAATATGAATGGACCGGTTTTCACATCGAATTCATCACGGTCCGAAAAAAAAGGCTGAAACAGGCGTATTGATCAACATCGAAACTCATGTGAATTTTTGTTCGAATCGACGACTTTTAAATCGGGAAACTAATCCGAGTCTGCATGCAATTATTTCTGTTGTCGAATAATCCCTACAAACTGAGAACGCCGCATCGGATTCATTCTCGTTCACATTCCACAGCAGCAGTAGTAGTCCTCAATGGCTTTTATCATGCCGACATTTGAAAAAATCACCCACTGGGAACGAGTCCGAACAGTCTCAACATTATTTCGATAGTGAAACACAAAACAGAATATGAACGGACCGGTTTTCGCATGGGATTCGTCTCGGTCCGATAAAAAAACGGTTGAAACAGGCGTATTTATCGACATCGAACCTCATGTGAATTTTTGTTCGAATCGACGACTTTTAAAACGGGAAACGAATCCGAGTCTACATGCAAGTGTTTCTGTTGTCGATTAATCCCTACATACTGAGAACGCCGCGCGGAGCATCGGATTCATTCACGTTCATAGTCCACAGCAGCAGTAATAGTCCTCAACGGCATTTTTCATGCCGAGGGTGAAACATTTTAAAAAATCAACCACTGGGAGCGAGTCCGAACGGTCTCAAGATTATTTCGATAATGAAACACAAGACAGAATATGAATGGACCGATTTTCACATTGGATTCGTCTCGGTCCGATAAAAAAAGCGGTTGAAACAGGCGTATTTCTCGACATCGAAACTCATGTGTATTTTTGTTCGAATCGACGACTTTCACATCGGAAAACGAAGCCGAGTCTGCATGCACGTGTTTCTGTTGTCGAATAGTTCCTCCAAACTGAGAACGCCGGGCCTAGCATCGGATTCGTTCACATTCTCAGTCCCACTGGGAACGAGTCCGAACAGTCCCAAGATTATGTCGATAATGAAACACAAAACAGAATATGAATGGACCGGTTTTCACATTGGATTCGTCTCGGTCCGATAAAAAAACGGTTGAAACAGGCGTATTTCTCGACATCGAATCTCATGTGAATTTTTGTTCGAATCGACGACTTTTAAATCGGAAAACTAATCCGTGTCTGCATGCAAGTATTTCTGTTGTCGAATAATCCCTACAAACTGAGAACGCCGCATCGGATTCATTCTCGTTCACATTCCACAGCAGCAGTAGTAGTCCTCAATGGCTTTTATCATTCCGAGGGTGAAACATTTAAAAAAATCACCCGCTGGGAACGAGTCCGAACAGTCTCATGTTACGTCCGGGAATTTATTTTAGATAAAAAATTAATAAATTCCTTTGAAAGAGAAATAATCGATTTTTGTTACGAGTTTGAGTTTACGTTGATTATCTAATTAATACAATTTTATTTGTTTTTCAGAAACGGACGCCAGCCTTGAGATCCTGCCTTTAGTCGGGAATGTGCCCAACAGGGATGAGGATCGAGCCACAATTTTGATCGGTAACTAATAATCACTCGCGGGGATAGGGCAGTCGGTAAGTAAGGTAGTGAGTGGTAACGTGAGCATGCGACTTACCCTACGAGCGGCGGTGCGTAGCGGGTTTATCGACGGATGATCTGGTACCCGGAGAGAGGTCCTTCCGTCGGTAACGATGATCTCTAGGCGAACGACGATTTCAGCGATTGATGGTGAAGTAGATTTCTTACTTTTCGACGAGCATCCGCCCATCGATGTACCGACTAGTTGTAGGTAAGGACGAGTTCCTGTGTTCCGACCGCGATGACGAACTCGTGGAGCGAAAGGAACCGACGTTGGCGACGGGAGAAAATTAGTCGATGGTGATAATCTCGATGTCCGACGATATAACGGCGGTGGATGCGTCCGAAGCGACGCTGCCGGTCGATCGAGTCACTACACGGGTGTACCCACGGGGGTCGATAAGGAGGACTTTTCCGTAAAATGGAACGTTCGACACGACTTTTGGTCCACTTTTCACCGAATGAAATGTTAGTGCGTCACGAATAATTCGTTTAAACACAGACGAGTTGTTTCCACGAGATGCCGGTCGCGGCTTTTGCGCGGCTATCGCGATTGCGCGGCGAAGATTGAACTTGGTACCACCTCGTCTTCTTGGCATTTATGGATTTGAATAAATACAAATAAATATTTTCGGAAAAATCAATTGACCGTTAATTGGGTAAATGAGAGGATGAGTAAGATTATCATGCAGCAGGGGTTCGAGATACGAATCAATCGACGTGCAGAAGAAGCACAACCGGTAGATTCAATCTCGAAATTGAAGCGAGGTAAGAATTGACGACGTGCAGGAGAAGCACAACCGACGATTCTTCGGAAAATGAAGGGAGGATTGGTGAAGGATTAATTTAATTAACGGACGGTTGATTTCTATACTCGATATGCAAAATTGCAAAATAAAATGTATTCGATTAATTGAGATGCCAAGGAATCGAGGGTGAGAGATTGTTGACTCAAATAAATTCGTAAGAGATTGATTGAATAAATTAACGACACGAAATACGTTGAGTGAATATTTCGATGAGGGATAAGGGTCGCGAAATAACTTTCACTGACTCTAAGATGTATATATATATTGTTACAAACTTGAAATATGATTATAATTACATAAAGCTTTCGATGAGACGCAAAAATCAGACTCGACTTGGAGTTACAATGACAAAAGAGATATTAGAAAAATGTAAAAGAAAATATTAAAGAATTATTCCGATTTTCCAGCGTGCGGGTCCGACACGAACGCGGCGAGCGGAGAAGCGCAACTGACTGGTGGAGAGACCGGAGAACTGTCGAGCAGCGGAGGACTCGGCTTTTTATTGGTGCGGCGGTGAGGCGGTGTGGTGCGCATGCGCCGCGGAGAGGAGACGCCGACGATGATGTTCCTTCTCGCTTGCTCTTATGGCGTTAAACGGAGGATTCGATGATAAATCAATTATTTAATTTAAATGTTACAACAAATAATTATGTCGGTTTGTCATGGTTGGACTGACGATAAATTAATATTTTTAATTTATCGTTAGTCTCACAATTTGTTACAATAATATTCGCTTGTGAATAAAGAAATATAATTTTATATAGGTTCCAATTATTGTTATTTATTCTTTTGTGTGCGAAGCAGATTCGATGTAGAAATACGGCGGTTAAATGATAGAGTAATAATTATAATGCGAAATATATGAGTTGCATACAATAATTATAAATGTGTAATTTTTAATTAATAAAATAGAGCGCACTGTTATTTATGCGAAAGTAATCGTATTTAATATTCGGCTACGTAATACTTTCGTTCCTATGTGCGTGAATAATATAAATGTTCATAATGGCTAATTGTTTTTAGTTATGTTAAAATAGCGCGTGAGATATTTGTTATACTGATAATACTGAATTATAAAGATTGTCGCTTAACTAAATGATAAAAATAACGTTTATAATTCGTTTGTCGCATTAAACATTTATTATAATTATTAATAACATTGTGAGTCGCATTGTGACGGCGTTAATTATTATTTGAATAATTTCTTTATTAATTAGAACATATACGAAATTGTTCTAGAATAATCTGCACGTGGAAATAATAATAATGATACAGGGTTGGAAACAAAGGAGACAAAGAAGCGATACGTGATATTGGCGTTGGAGCGGATGTTTAGTCTACAAGGTATAGAGTGATAGCGATTTGTTTATCTCTTAATTAATTCTGAGGATTCGGCATGATGTGATATTGTTTAAATTATTATTTCTTAGAAGCCTACGTGCAACACGTGGCTTGCATCATGGCGGCGCGTCCGAGAGAGACGCGTCGAGTGCGAGAGAGAAAGAGATATACATGCGCTGGGAAAGTTTGGGAAAAATCTGGCTAATGTCTTCTATTGTGTACTTGAAAATGAGAGAGCGTACGAGAAAAGACTTATACTGTAAAAAGAGCGCTTGCTCGTTTCAAGAGGCAATAAAGCAATTCAAGGGTTTTCTGGAAAATGTCTCGAAGGGAAGCGTTCGCTCGACTCGAGGGGCAATAAAGTAATTTGGGAAAAAGTCACGTAGCGTCTATTTGCCGTAGTAGCCATGAGTAAGAGAGAGAGGATTAGGCTAGGTGAGAGTAAGAGAGAGAGAGACTCTATATACGAGGCGAGTCGCGGGGTCGCGAGTATATCGCGAGTCCGCGGATTACGCAATCTCGCGGTTTTTCGCGAGCACGTGAACATAGGGATGAACGGGTTAATAATCGTGATCCGTGGGTCGCGAATTATATCGCGGATCCGCGGAAAACTAGATTCGCGGTTAAGGGAGAAGCTTTTTGTGATACGGGTTACATGAGCATGAAGGAGGTACGCGGGTAACCCGAAGGAGAAGGATGGAAGATGAGAAAGATTCGATTGAGCGCGCGAAGTATTAGGCGAGCAGGAGGAATACGTTGGTCTCGTAGCGGAGTGCTAGAGAGAGACGGAGCGAGAGCGCGCGGGTGCGCGCGAGCGTTAAGGAGAGACGAGGATAGCGAGTGGGTGCGCGCGGGCGCTGAAGAGAGGCAAGGATGGAGAGCGAGTGCGCGCGGGCGTTGAGCTCGGCGCGCTAGCTAGGCGCGTTCAGCGGAAGTAGGTACATACTAGGGGAAGTCGTATGTGCTCAGACAAAATGAGAAATGATGAAAAATAAATGCGCTCGTCACAATGTGAGTTAAGGTTAACGAAAAAATATTCCTGTATTGTGGATTATAAATTTATATATATATGTATGTATAGCAATGTATATATCTATGGGTATAATATGTGTATGTGTATACATATATGTATGTATACGTATATAAATACATATATATATATTTATATATGTGTATTCGCATAGAATAAAGGACAAGATCGGTATATGTATATGTGTATATATATATGGAGAATGGAGGGCAAGATCGCCAGGACGTAACACCTCGGGGGACTAAGACGAAGACACCCTACTGGATGGCTGAGGAACGGCGCAAAGGCGCTCAAGCAGGACGGCGTCGATGCCCGACAATCTCCTAGTAGATGTAGATGGTTTAGGTTCCGGTTTGTCGTCTGGGGGAACCAATTCCCTAGGGGACGGTTCGGAGTTGAGTCCTTCATCCCTTTGGTTTTTTCGGTGGGCCCTGGTGACGAGAAGATTCGTGATGGAATTCCAGATGGCCCCAAACAATGCGAAGCTGCACCCGTATAATGAATGCAGGGTATATCCATGGATGACAGTGTCGATGGCTGATTTTATAATTGAGTAAATGGCCATAATGCCGAGAAAGCCTGCGCTGACTATTCCAAATTTCTCGAAACCATTCCAAAGGTTTTCGAAAGCATTGGCTGCGATGTGTTCCAATGTGCTCTCGTCCAATAAGTTTTTGAGGGATACGGCTCCTGGAGGGATGGTGTATCCAGCTGATCCACGAGCCAAATTATTCAATAGCGCTGGTCTTTCGGCAGGAAACATGATTCGGTCACGTAATTGTTCCATTTCTTCATTTGTGTAGATTCCACTTGTTGCGAGATTTCCAACCGGTGTATAACCCCAGGTAGGAGTGGTCATCGGTCGCAATACTTGCGGTGGTGGAACTTCAATTGGATGCGGGGCGAAGCGGTACCATGCCCCGTCGATAAGATACTGCGCCGGAAGAAGAGGGTTGCACTCGATGTGAGTTCCGGCCTTAATGAGTGAGCGAGAAATTGTCGAAAGGAAATACGACTGGTTGCGATGAGTTACAGGTAGCTCGAGGTAGCATTCCTCGGTCCTGCGAAGGGTGCATTCCACGGGAACGCACTTGACAATGTGGGCTACTTCGCCGGCGATGACGGCCATGTACCCTGGACTTCTGGTGACGGCTCGGGCGAATTTTTCCGGCAATATCGATGCGGTTGCCAGAGCGTTGCGGAGTACTTGTTGTTCCAAATTGCATCGTTGTGTCAAGACGTCTTTGTACAATGCTTTTATTTGGGTTTTGATGTGTTTTTCCACATAAATAAATTTCGAATTTACGTAGGAAAATATGTCCAGATTACTGACGAGGACCTTGCGACGTGAAGCAAATGTTTGGCCGTCGCGAGTCTCGAGGATGAATAATTTCGGATGTTCCGTTCGGATGAGCGTATAGCCGCAGACAGGCTTTTCGTTCCTGACGGCTAGAGCGAACGTGGTTTCTTGAGTAGTTAACGTATACACATCCGGCGTCTGGATGGAATTTTCAATGGTACGGAGTTTTGTTGCCATGCCATCGTAAAGAACGTCGTATCGATTGAAGAAACATGTGTCCACAGGTTCCGTTTTCCAAAAAGCTTGGTTCCCTTCAACGTCCGTGCATTGACCTTCGGACAGTTGACATTGGGTCGAGCTCTGGAGGATGATGCGGTTGGTCGCCATGTTGACCGATGCTTCGTAGTTGGAAATGGTGATTTTAGCGGAAGCCTGGACCACTACGTTACTCCAAGTACCAAAAGGGTCGCTGTATTGGGAACCGGTGCAACTTCCGTCGTTGCTGAGGGTTCCGGCAAGCGTAAGGCTCCTTGATGTTGTACTATTTCTTTTTAGTCCCGTGACGATAGCGGAAAATCCAAGTTGGATGATTCCCGTTTCGTGGACCTTGCGGCAAGTTTTGTCGTCTAATTCGTGAAGATAAACTTGACGACCATTTTGTACTATTGAGTTATGTGAATTCATGCCGCAGATGTACAAGGTCCTGTCGATTTCGACCTTGCACTGAATGACCTCGGTTGTGGAAAATTCCGAGAGTTGCAACAATTGGATTCTCACAGGTATCGGGGTTGGGTCGACCATAGGTATGTCGCAAGCTCCGATGTCGGTGAGAGAAACGGTGGTGACGTTGAGCGTAGGGGCGCCGCAATCATACCCGATCAGGCAGACGGCGGTGCGCACGAGGAGAACAAAGATGATTGTTGTTTTCGGCTCCATTCTGTAACCAATAACAAGAGTTTTGGTTACAGACGGGTCGCCCGTAATTTGTTCGTATGAACGATGCGAGGTTTGCCTTGGTAAAGGATCTTAACGTTACCCCCTGAAAGGATTTCAATTATTTCACATGGCTCGGAATATTGATCTCCGAATTTTCCTTTTTGGGGTTCTTTTAACATTAACACGCGATCGCCAACCTTGAAGAACCTTGGGTTGATGTTGCGATCGTAATACTCTTTTGATTTTTCTTTCGCATGTTTCAGATTTTCGGCCGCCATTGTCTGCAGGCCGTCGATACGGTCAAACAGGTCGATGAGGTACTCAGCGTAAGAAGGATCCTGTGATTCTTCGATTTGGTGATGGGCCGAAGGTTGACGAGCTAACCTGCCAAATACGAGTTCGTGGGGGGTATACCCGGTGCCTTCGTGACGACTCGTGTTATATGAAAACATGGCCAGGTCTAAATACTCGTCCCAATCGGAATTTTCATTAACATATTGTTTTAGGTATTCCATGAGTACGTGATGAGAACGTTCGATCGATCCATTGCTTTGAGGGTGGAAAGCTGTTGTCTGGTAGGCCTTGATTTTGAATTTTTTCGCCACAGCCTTCATGAGACTGCTGCAGAAGTTGGATCCTTGATCGGTGAGGAGGGCGCGCGGAGCGCCGAATCGTGAGACGAAGTTTTTCACGAATGCGGTGCTGACGTCCACCGATGATGTTCGGCTCAACGGAATAGCCAATGAATATTTCGTAAGAAGATCTTGGAGAGTTAATATATACTGGTTGCCAGTCTTCGTCAAGGGGAGGGGTCCTACTATGTCCATGGCGATCTTATCGAACGCGGCCCCAGGTGTATCGGTGAGTATCATAGGTTGTTTGGTCTTTACGCGAACCAATTTTTTGAGTTGACAATTTCGGCAATGTTGGATATACTCCTGGATCTGAATTTTCATGTTTTTCCAGTAGTAATACTCACGGATACGTTTGTATGTTTTGTTTACTCCTTTGTGGCCACCGATTAGCGAGTCGTGCTTTTCTCTAATAATTTCCAACCGTTTTTCTTCGGGAGGAATTTGAACTAGTTGACTGCAAATTATGAGCGTGATATTTTCTTCACGGAGTGCTTCGTACAAGGTATTTTTAATTACGGCCCACGGCACGTTGCCGATAGAGGGCGTTTTTGCGATACAAACTTCTTTAAGGCACAGCTCGCGAATCGCGTCCTTTAGGGAGTCGCAAATTTCCCGGAGATCTGAGATCTCGAGGTTGTTGTGTATGCTACCTAAAATGGGTAGTGCGATTATTTGTTTCGATTTTACAATTTTGAATTTTACTCGCAGGTACGCCAACTCCTCTAATTTAGGGAAGACGTTTTGTTCCTGGAGGTCCTTAGCACCTTCGTCAAGTGGTTGCCCGGTCATGGTTACGAAGACGACGTAATTGTCTTTTTGCATATGCAGTCTATCGCGTGTTTCTACAGTTTTTAATGCGTTAGATAAATGGCGATTTTCTTCGCTAATTTTGAATTGAGGATTTTCATTCTCAATTATGTCACTTTGTTCGGAATCGTCGTCTGACTCGTCATCACTTTCGGGTATACCTTCGTTATCATTTGAATTTTCTTTGTCATTTTCATTTTCTTTTTCAGGTTGGTCTTCCCTGAAGGGGGAGACCGAAAAACGATCCAAGGATGGATTCGATGGAAGATCGGGTGGAACAGCGAGGTCGAGTTCCGGAGGGAAATCTAGTGTGACATCCGGAAGGGTCCCCGGAGAAAGGAGGGGAGGGGGTACACTGGAAGGTTCCTCCACATCCATTCGTTCAACAGGTAAGTTTTGTTTTGCTTTTTCATTTGATTGCAATTGTTCTTGAGTATTAAAGCCTCGGAAATTGTCATCTGACATTGAATCTAATGATAGCCTTCTTGGAGCAGTGCTCATGTGGGCTTTCGTTTCTTTTGATATTTTCTTTCTTTTCTTTACTGGAGAGAAGATTCTCTCGTCGTCTGAGGAGACGTTTTGGTTTGGCGTATGTTTTGTCATGAAAATTGTTTTTTGAATAGGAGGATTTCGAGATAAAGCGTCAGCATTGCTGTTTGCTTTTCCCGGTTTATAAATTATTTTGTAAGTGTAGTTTGCGAGACTAAGTCGCCAATGGACCAGCCTGTTGGCCGGGTCCTTTACCGAGTGAAGCCATACGAGGGGCTTGTGATCGGTGACCAATACGAACTCTTGCCCATAGACATAGGGTCTGAAATGGTTTACGCAGTATAAAATGGCAAGAAGTTCCTTTTCGATTGTTGAGTAGTTGAGTTCATGTTTATTAAGTGTACGTGAGGCGTAACTAATGGGTCGATCCTTGCCGATTTCTCCTTGGCTAAGGACGCCCCCGACCGCGATATCCGATGCGTCGGTCGTGATAATAAATGGTTGTGAAAAATCTGGGTACTGGAGTACCGGTTCTTTGCAGAGGGCATCGCGAAGCGTTGTAAATGCTTTTTCTTGAGCATCAGTCCATTTAAAATGGGATTCCTTTTTTAATAGTAACGTTAGTGGTTTTGCGATCCCGGAAAAATTTTCAATGAAGCGACGGTAATATCCCGCGAGACCTAGGAATTGTTTGATTTTCTTTGGTGTAGTTGGTCTGGGATAATCCTTGAGGGCTTCGAGTTTTTTAGGGTCAGGTTTTACCCCATCTTCGCTGATAATGTGGCCCAGGTAGGCCACTTCGCGTCTTAAAAATTCGCACTTATCGGGCTGTAACTTTAGGTTTGCCCGTCTCAGTCTTTTCGCGAGTTTGTTGAATTTTTTCGCGTGTTCGTCTAAGGTTTGTGCATAAATGACGATGTCATCGAGGTACACAAACAACTCGTTGCCTTGTAGACCGGTGAGAACCTGGTCCATCAAGCGCTGGAATGTGGCGGGCGCGTTTTTGAGCCCGAATGGCATACGAGTGAATTGATAATGACCGAAAGGGGTCGAAAAAGCTGTTTTGTGAGCGTCGCCGGGATGCACCTTAATCTGGTGGAACCCACTGGCCAAATCAAATACGGAAAAATATTTTGCATTCCCCAATTGGTCTAGAATTTCCGAAATTTGAGGGAGGGGGTAAGCGTCCCCAATCGTTTTATCATTGAGATTGCGGTAGTCGATAACCATCCGCCATCTTTTGTTCCCTTGGGAATCGGCTTTCTTTGGCACGATCCAGAGAGGCGAACTATAAGGAGAGGTTGATGGTTCAATAATGTCTCCCGATATTAAATCGTTTACTTGTTTCGTGATTTCCTGTTTGTGGACAGGGGGAAAGCGATATTGTCGCGTAAAAACGGGTTGATCGTCCGTTGTAATTATTCGGTGGTTTATAGCGTTGGTGAAACCGAGAGGAGAACCTGGGATATAAAATAGATCCAAATTTTCTTCGACGATTGAATCTACATTTTTACGTTCTTCCTCGTTAAGGTGATCGAAGCGTAATAGAGACAAAACTTCTTGTAATTTCTTTTCCTTTTCAACTACTAATACCCTTTTTCTTGGGGCAAGAAAATCAAAAGTTTCCCGTTCCGACATAACTTCTTCCGGAAACGGGAGAGAACCAAAAGAACCTACTTCATTTGCCTCCGGCTGTTTTCGAGCTATCGGGGCTGAAGTGGTCGAATTGATATCCGTATGAACCTTGTAACTAAATTCTTGAACAGTTACATACGGAATTTCCATAGAAAGATCGTCTTCAGTGGCGTTGTGAGCCATCAAATGCGCAATACCATTCTTAATCGTCACGAGTGCTTCGCCCGTGAAAATCCCTTCTCCGAAATGGAGCCTCGGAATATATCCTTCTTTAATTTCGGGATTTTTTACTTTGACGTAGCATACAACCTTTGAACGTTTGGGAATGGATATATTTTGCTTCGAAACAAAAGGAATTACTTGATCACCATAACTCAGTTGTTCGCGTTTCCAATCAATAATGGCCTTGTTTCCAGCCAAAAATTCGGTTCCAAGAAGAGCGTGCTGCTCGATAGGGAACCAATCGTTTACAACGTGAAATTTTACGGGAATATTGTTCACCGTTAATACTACAGATCCCAAAGTTTTTACGGGAGTCGGCGAAATGCCGTCCAATCTCAAAATTTCGTAATTATTGATGTAAGTGTTTACGATTTGATTTTTTATTAAGTTAACCTCGGCGCCCGAATCGATTAAAAATTCCGTAGGACCGGCTAATTGTGGGCAATCCAAAAATACCGAGGGAGAACTTTCCGAATTACTTAAGAGGACCCGGACGGTTCGCACGGTTCGGCGTCGATTATTCGTACCGGGCGCTCCTGGCGTTGTTCGTCCCGTGGGGAGGCCCTGTCCAAGGGACGGTTGTTCGAGTTTTTTGGAACGGAATTTTGCTTGCTCCGTTCGTCATTTTGTTTCCGATAACACATGGCTTCGGAATGGCCAGGTTTTCGGCAATAGTTGCACGGAGGGCGCGGCCTAGCGTTATCGCGATCGTCGGCACGCGGCCCGTTATTTATATTGTTATTATTATTGTTATTATTCGCGACGCGTTCGTTAGCGATCGCGGGTATATGCGCGGGCCTCTTCTCGGGAAACCTTTGCCAACAGTTTTCCGATGGGTGAGGTCGTCCGCAATAACTACATGTCGTTCTTCCGGAGGGGGAGAACGTTTTGACGGGAGCAACGCTCGGTTTGTTTTCCGTGCGGTTGTCCCTAAAATGGGCGCGATCGCGCTCCATATCTTTTTCAACTTTAACGGCCTTAGAGAACGCATCCTCCAGGTCGCGGAAACTCTCGAGTTTTAAGCGTATACGAAAGTCGGGGGGAAGCCCCTTAATGAAACAATCGAGCGTGTCATTGTTAAGCGTGTCACGATGGTTTGGATGAATGTGACCGTGGTTGTCCACTTCGGCTTCGTAAATTGCCGTGTGGAGGTCCTTTACACGACTGATATAATCAATGATATGTTCGGATTTGTTTTTTGAAATATTTCCGAGTTCGCCTCGGAATTCGTTTAGGGTTTTCGCGGCTCCGAATAACGTCTTAAGGCGGTCCGCGAAGTCGGTGATGTTATTGAAATTGTAGTCTTCAAGTGCCGTTGCGGCGTGACCCTTTAGTTTATTACGCAATAGTTGGGTCAAACTCGGTTCGAGGTGGGGAGGAAACATGTCCCGTGCTCTTTTACACGAGCGGATAAAACGAAGGACGGGGATATTGTACCCGTTAAACGTAGGGACCGACTCTAGCGCGTCCTTGAAATTTAAATTTGGGCTTATATGGTTGTCAATATTAAGTTCTTCATGAAAACTACGGGGTTCGGGGGGTGGAGATTCGTGGTTAGGCGAGAAGCGCTTTTCGTTTTTTATGTCATGAATTTCGGCCTGTAAGTCCCCGAATCGCGAAATTATTTGTGAAAGTGCCCTATGGAGGGAAGAAAATTGTTCTTGTGTTTCGGCAATATCGGGCATTTCCGACATATTCCGACTTTGTTCGTTTTCGAGGGCCTGAAGGGTTTTAATTCGTTCTCGAGTTTCCATGTCCTTTTCATGGAGGGCACGTTCTTGTTCTTGCAAGGTTTCGCGTTTTCGATCTATTTGTTCGTGGAGGAGACGCAATTCCTCTTCATTTAAAGCACGAGCTTGTGACCTCGTGGTAGACATTTTAAAATTCGCGAAAAAATTGAATTTACGTAATCAATTTATATTTTACAAAACGTAACTTTAATTTTAATTACGACAATTGATTTATATTTGAGCACGAGAATTTGATCAAATCGTGATAATTAATTTATGTTTGACGGGTAATTTGATGACGTTAATTGAAATTGCGCTGATTTAACTATATTTGAAGGGAATCGATCAAAATGCGGCTTTAGCGTATCCCACCGCTGACACCAAAAATTTATCCTGTTACGTCCGGGAATTTATTTTAGATAAAAAATTAATAAATTCCTTTGAAAGAGAAATAATCGATTTTTGTTACGAGTTTGAGTTTACGTTGATTATCTAATTAATACAATTTTATTTGTTTTTCAGAAACGGACGCCAGCCTTGAGATCCTGCCTTTAGTCGGGAATGTGCCCAACAGGGATGAGGATCGAGCCACAATTTTGATCGGTAACTAATAATCACTCGCGGGGATAGGGCAGTCGGTAAGTAAGGTAGTGAGTGGTAACGTGAGCATGCGACTTACCCTACGAGCGGCGGTGCGTAGCGGGTTTATCGACGGATGATCTGGTACCCGGAGAGAGGTCCTTCCGTCGGTAACGATGATCTCTAGGCGAACGACGATTTCAGCGATTGATGGTGAAGTAGATTTCTTACTTTTCGACGAGCATCCGCCCATCGATGTACCGACTAGTTGTAGGTAAGGACGAGTTCCTGTGTTCCGACCGCGATGACGAACTCGTGGAGCGAAAGGAACCGACGTTGGCGACGGGAGAAAATTAGTCGATGGTGATAATCTCGATGTCCGACGATATAACGGCGGTGGATGCGTCCGAAGCGACGCTGCCGGTCGATCGAGTCACTACACGGGTGTACCCACGGGGGTCGATAAGGAGGACTTTTCCGTAAAATGGAACGTTCGACACGACTTTTGGTCCACTTTTCACCGAATGAAATGTTAGTGCGTCACGAATAATTCGTTTAAACACAGACGAGTTGTTTCCACGAGATGCCGGTCGCGGCTTTTGCGCGGCTATCGCGATTGCGCGGCGAAGATTGAACTTGGTACCACCTCGTCTTCTTGGCATTTATGGATTTGAATAAATACAAATAAATATTTTCGGAAAAATCAATTGACCGTTAATTGGGTAAATGAGAGGATGAGTAAGATTATCATGCAGCAGGGGTTCGAGATACGAATCAATCGACGTGCAGAAGAAGCACAACCGGTAGATTCAATCTCGAAATTGAAGCGAGGTAAGAATTGACGACGTGCAGGAGAAGCACAACCGACGATTCTTCGGAAAATGAAGGGAGGATTGGTGAAGGATTAATTTAATTAACGGACGGTTGATTTCTATACTCGATATGCAAAATTGCAAAATAAAATGTATTCGATTAATTGAGATGCCAAGGAATCGAGGGTGAGAGATTGTTGACTCAAATAAATTCGTAAGAGATTGATTGAATAAATTAACGACACGAAATACGTTGAGTGAATATTTCGATGAGGGATAAGGGTCGCGAAATAACTTTCACTGACTCTAAGATGTATATATATATTGTTACAAACTTGAAATATGATTATAATTACATAAAGCTTTCGATGAGACGCAAAAATCAGACTCGACTTGGAGTTACAATGACAAAAGAGATATTAGAAAAATGTAAAAGAAAATATTAAAGAATTATTCCGATTTTCCAGCGTGCGGGTCCGACACGAACGCGGCGAGCGGAGAAGCGCAACTGACTGGCGGAGAGACCGGAGAACTGTCGAGCAGCGGAGGACTCGGCTTTTTATTGGTGCGGCGGTGAGGCGGTGTGGTGCGCATGCGCCGCGGAGAGGAGACGCCGACGATGATGTTCCTTCTCGCTTGCTCTTATGGCGTTAAACGGAGGATTCGATGATAAATCAATTATTTAATTTAAATGTTACAACAAATAATTATGTCGGTTTGTCATGGTTGGACTGACGATAAATTAATATTTTTAATTTATCGTTAGTCTCACAATTTGTTACAATAATATTCGCTTGTGAATAAAGAAATATAATTTTATATAGGTTCCAATTATTGTTATTTATTCTTTTGTGTGCGAAGCAGATTCGATGTAGAAATACGGCGGTTAAATGATAGAGTAATAATTATAATGCGAAATATATGAGTTGCATACAATAATTATAAATGTGTAATTTTTAATTAATAAAATAGAGCGCACTGTTATTTATGCGAAAGTAATCGTATTTAATATTCGGCTACGTAATACTTTCGTTCGTATGTGCGTGAATAATATAAATGTTCATAATGGCTAATTGTTTTTAGTTATGTTAAAATAGCGCGTGAGATATTTGTTATACTGATAATACTGAATTATAAAGATTGTCGCTTAACTAAATGATAAAAATAACGTTTATAATTCGTTTGTCGCATTAAACATTTATTATAATTATTAATAACATTGTGAGTCGCATTGTGACGGCGTTAATTATTATTTGAATAATTTCTTTATTAATTAGAACATATACGAAATTGTTCTAGAATAATCTGCACGTGGAAATAATAATAATGATACAGGGTTGGAAACAAAGGAGACAAAGAAGCGATACGTGATATTGGCGTTGGAGCGGATGTTTAGTCTACAAGGTATAGAGTGATAGCGATTTGTTTATCTCTTAATTAATTCTGAGGATTCGGCATGATGTGATATTGTTTAAATTATTATTTCTTAGAAGCCTACGTGCAACACGTGGCTTGCATCATGGCGGCGCGTCCGAGAGAGACGCGTCGAGTGCGAGAGAGAAAGAGATATACATGCGCTGGGAAAGTTTGGGAAAAATCTGGCTAATGTCTTCTATTGTGTACTTGAAAATGAGAGAGCGTACGAGAAAAGACTTATACTGTAAAAAGAGCGCTTGCTCGTTTCAAGAGGCAATAAAGCAATTCAAGGGTTTTCTGGAAAATGTCTCGAAGGGAAGCGTTCGCTCGACTCGAGGGGCAATAAAGTAATTTGGGAAAAAGTCACGTAGCGTCTATTTGCCGTAGTAGCCATGAGTAAGAGAGAGAGGATTAGGCTAGGTGAGAGTAAGAGAGAGAGAGACTCTATATACGAGGCGAGTCGCGGGGTCGCGAGTATATCGCGAGTCCGCGGATTACGCAATCTCGCGGTTTTTCGCGAGCACGTGAACATAGGGATGAACGGGTTAATAATCGTGATCCGTGGGTCGCGAATTATATCGCGGATCCGCGGAAAACTAGATTCGCGGTTAAGGGAGAAGCTTTTTGTGATACGGGTTACATGAGCATGAAGGAGGTACGCGGGTAACCCGAAGGAGAAGGATGGAAGATGAGAAAGATTCGATTGAGCGCGCGAAGTATTAGGCGAGCAGGAGGAATACGTTGGTCTCGTAGCGGAGTGCTAGAGAGAGACGGAGCGAGAGCGCGCGGGTGCGCGCGAGCGTTAAGGAGAGACGAGGATAGCGAGTGGGTGCGCGCGGGCGCTGAAGAGAGGCAAGGATGGAGAGCGAGTGCGCGCGGGCGTTGAGCTCGGCGCGCTAGCTAGGCGCGTTCAGCGGAAGTAGGTACATACTAGGGGAAGTCGTATGTGCTCAGACAAAATGAGAAATGATGAAAAATAAATGCGCTCGTCACAATGTGAGTTAAGGTTAACGAAAAAATATTCCTGTATTGTGGATTATAAATTTATATATATATGTATGTATAGCAATGTATATATCTATGGGTATAATATGTGTATGTGTATACATATATGTATGTATACGTATATAAATACATATATATATATTTATATATGTGTATTCGCATAGAATAAAGGACAAGATCGGTATATGTATATGTGTATATATATATGGAGAATGGAGGGCAAGATCGCCAGGACGTAACACTCAACATTATTTCGATATTGAAACACAAAACAGAATATGACCGGCCCGTTTTTCGCATGGGATTCGTCTCGGTCCGATAAAAAAACGGTTGAAACAGGCGTATTTATCGACATCGAAACTCATGTGAATTTTTGTTCGAATCGACGACTTTTAGATCGGGAAACGAATCCGAGTCTGCATGCAAGTATTTCTGTTGTCGAATAATCCCTACAAACTGAGAACGCCGCGCCGAGCATCGGATTCATTCTCGTTCACAGTCCACAGCAGCAGTAGTAGTCCTCAACGGCTTTTTTCATGCCGAGGGTGAAACATTTTAAAAAATCACCCACTGGGAACGAGTCCGAACAGTCTCAAGATTATTTCGATAATGAAACACAAAACAGAATATGAATGGACCGGTTTTCACATTGGATTCGTCTCGGTCCGATAAAAAAACGGTTCAAACAGGCGTATTTATCGACATCGAAACTCATGTGAATTTTTGTTCGAATCGACGACTTTTAAATCGGGAAACTAATCCGAGTCTGCATGCAAGTATTTCTGTTGTCGAATAATCCCTACAAACTGACAACGCCGCATCGGATTCATTCTCGTTCACAGTCCACAGCAGCAGTAGTTGTCCTCAATGGGTATTTGTCCCAATGGATGTCCCAATGGAGCAATTGTCCTCAATGGATGTTTTCGTGCCGAGGGTGATACATTTTTAAAAATCACCCACTCGGTACGAGTCCGAACAGTCTCAAAGTTACTTCAATAATGAAACACAAAACACAATATGAATGGACCGGTTTTCACATTGGATTCGTCTTGGTCCGATAAAAACAACGGTTGACCCACTATCTATCGACATCGAAACTCATGTGAATTTTCGTTCGAATCGACGACTTTTAAATCGGGAAACGAAGCCGAGTCTGCATGCAAGTGTTTCTGTCATCGTATAGTTCCTCCAAACTGAGAACGCCGCGCCGAGCATCGGATTTGTTCACTTTCATAGTCCACAGCAGCAGTAGGAGTCCTCAATGGATATTTTCGTGCCAAGGGTAATACATTTTAAAAAATCACCCACTGGGAACGAGTCCGAACAGTCTCAAGTCTATTTCGATAATGAAACACAACATAGAATTTGAGAGGACCGTTTTACATATTGGATTCGTCCCGATTCGATAAAAACATACGGTTGAAACAAGCATATTTATCAACGACGAATCTCATGTGAATTTTCGTTCGAATCGACGACTTTTAAAGCGGGTAACGAATCCTCGTCTGCATGCAAGTATTTCTGTTGTCGAGTAATCCCTACATACCGAGAACGCCGCGCGGAGCATCGGATTCATTCGCGTTGACAGTCCACAGCAGCAGTAGTAGTCCTCAACGGCTTTTTCATGCCGAGCGTGAAACATTTTAAAAAATCACGTACTGGGAGCGAGTCCGAACGGTCTCAAGATTATTTCGTTAATGAAACACAAGACAGAATATGAATGGACCGATTTTCACATTGGATTCGTCTCGGTCCGATAAAAAAAACGGTTGAAACAGGCGTATTTACCAACGTCGAATCTCATGTGAATCTTCGTTCGAATCGACGACTTTTAAATCGGGAAACGAATCCGAGTCTGCATGCAAATATTTCTGTTGTCGAATAATCCCTACAACCTGAGAACGCCGCATCGGATTCATTCTCGTTCACATTCCACAGCGGCAGTCCTCAATGGCTTTTATCATGCCGAAGGTGAAACATTTGAAAAAATCACCCACTGGGAACGAGTCCGAACAGTCTCAACATTATTTCGATAGTGAAACACAAAACAGAATATGAACGGACCGGTTTTCGCATGGGATTCGTCTCGGTCCGATAAAAAAACGGTTGAAACAGGCGTATTTATCGACATCGAAACTCATGTGAATTTTCGTTCGAATCGACGACTTTTAGATCGGGAAACGAATCCGAGTCTGCATGCAAGTATTTCTGTTGTCGAATAATCCCTACAAACCGAGAACGCCGCGCCGAGCATCGGATTCATTCTCGTTCACAGTCCACAGCAGCAGTAGTAGTCCTCAACGGCGTTTTTCATGCCGAGGGTGAGACATTTTAAAAAATCACCCACTGGGAACGAGTCCGAACAGTCTCAAGATTATTTCGATAATGAAACACAAAACAGAATATGAAGGGACCGGTTTTCACATCGGATTCGTCTCGGTCCGATAAAAAAACGGTTGAAACAGGCGTATTTTCCAACGTCGAATCTCATGTGAATTTTCGTTCGAATCGACGACTTTTAAAACGGGTAACGAATCCTCGTCTGCATGCAAGTATTTCTGTTGTCGAGTAATCCCTACAAACCGAGAACGCCGCGCGGAGCATCGGATTCATTCACGTTGACAGTCCACAGCAGCAGTAGTAGTCCTCAACGGCTTTTTTCATTCCGAGCGTGAAACATTTAAAACAATCACGTACTGGGAGCGAGTCCGAACGGTCTCAAGATTATTTCGATAATGAAACACAAGACAGAATATGAATGGTCCGATTTTCACATTGGATTCGTCTCGGTCCGATAAAAAAAACGGTTGAAACTGGCGTATTTACCAACGTTGAATCTCATGTGAATCTTCGTTCAAATTGACGACTTTTACAATGGGAAACGAATCCGAATCTGCATGCAAATATTTCTGTTGTCGAATAATCCCTACAAACTGAGAACGCCGCGCGGAGCATCCGATTCATTCACGTTCACAGTCCACAGCAGCAGTAGTAGTCCTCAACGGCATTTTTCATGCCGAGGGTGAAACATTTAAAAAAATCACCCACTGGGAACGAGTCCGAACAGTCTCAAGATTATTTCGATAATGAAACACAAAACAGAATATGAATGGATCGGTTTTCACATAGGATTCGTCTCGGTCCGATAAAAAAAAACGGTTGAAACAGGCGTATTTCTCGACATCGAAACTCATGTGAATTTTTGTTCGAATCGACGACTTTCAAATCGGAAAACGAAGCCGAGTCTGCATGCACGTGTTTCTGTTGTCGAATAGTTCCACCAAACTGAGAACGCCGGGCCGAGCATCGGATTCGTTCACATTCTCAGTCCACAGCAGCAATTGTCCTCAATGGATATTTTCGTGCCGAGGGTGATACATTTTTAAAAATCACCCACTGCGTACGAGTCCGAACAGTCTCAAAGTTATTTCGATAATCTAACACAAAACAGAATATGAATGGACCGGTTTTCACATCGAATTCATCACGGTCCGATAAAAAAAAGGCTGAAACAGGCGTATTGATCAACATCGAAACTCATGTGAATTTTTGTTCGAATCGACGACTTTTAAATCGGGAAACTAATCCGAGTCTGCATGCAAGTATTTCTGTTGTCGAATAATCCCTACAAACTGAGAACGCCGCATCGGATTCATTCTCGTTCACATTCCACAGCAGCAGTAGTAGTCCTCAATGGCTTTTATCATGGCGACATTTGAAAAAATCACCCACTGGGAACGAGTCCGAACAGTCTCAACATTATTTCGATAGTGAAACACAAAACAGAATATGAACGGACCGGTTTTCGCATGGGATTCGTCTCGGTCCGATAAAAAAACGGTTGAAACAGGCGTATTTATCGACATCGAACCTCATGTGAATTTTTGTTCGAATCGACGACTTTTAAAACGGGAAACGAATCCGAGTCTACATGCAAGTGTTTCTGTTGTCGATTAATCCCTACATACTGAGAACGCCGCGCGGAGCATCGGATTCATTCACGTTCATAGTCCACAGCAGCAGTAATAGTCCTCAACGGCATTTTTCATGCCGAGGGTGAAACATTTTAAAAAATCAACCACTGGGAGCGAGTCCGAACGGTCTCAAGATTATTTCGATAATGAAACACAAGACAGAATATGAATGGACCGATTTTCACATTGGATTCGTCTCGGTCCGATAAAAAAAGCGGTTGAAACAGGCGTATTTATCGACATCGAAACTCATGTGAATTTTTGTTCGAATCGACGACTTTTAAAATGGGAAACGAATCCGAGTCTACACGCAAGTGTTTCTGTTGTCGATTAATCCCTACATACTGAGAACGCCGCGCGGAGCATCGGATTCATTCACGTTCATAGTCCACAGCAACAGTAGTAGTCCTCAACGGCATTTTTCATGCCGAGGGTGAAACATTTAAAAAAATCAACCACTGGGAGCGAGTCCGAACGGTCTCAAGATTATTTCGATAATGAAACACAAAACAGAATATGAATGGATCGGTTTTCACATAGGATTCGTCTCGGTCCGATAAAAAAAAAACGGTTGAAACAGGCGTATTTCTCGACATCGAAACTCATGTGAATTTTTGTTCGAATCGACGACTTTCAAATCGGAAAACGAAGCCGAGTCTGCATGCACGTGTTTCTGTTGTCGAATAGTTCCACCAAGCTGAGAACGCCGGGCCGAGCATCGGATTCGTTCACATTCTCAGTCCACAGCAGCAATTGTCCTCAATGGATATTTTCGTGCCGAGGGTGATACATTTTTAAAAATCACCCACTGCGTACGAGTCCGAACAGTCGCAAAGTTATTTCGATAATCTAACACAAAACATAATATGAATGGACCGGTTTTCACATTGGATTCGACTCGGTCCGATAAAAAAACGGTTGAAACAGGCGTATTTTCCAACGTCGAATCTCATGTGAATTTTCGTTCGAATTGACGACTTTTAAAATGGGAAACGAATCCGAATCTGCATGCAACTATTTCTGTTGTCGAATAATCCCAACAAACTGAGAACGCCGCGCGGAGCATCGGATTCATTCACGTTCATAGTCCACAGCAACAGTAGTAGTCCTCAACGGCATTTTTCATGCCGAGGGTGAAACATTTAAAAAAATCACCCACTGGGAACGAGTCCGATCAGTCTCAAGATTATTTCGATAATGAAACACAAAACAGAATATGAATGGACCGGTTTTCACATTGGATTCGTCTCGGTCCGATAAAAAAAAACGGTTGAAACAGGCGTATTCATCGACATTGAAACTCATGTGAATTTTTGGTCGAATCGACGACTTTTAAATCGGGAAACGAATCCGAGTCGGCATGCACGTGTTTCTGTTGTCGAATAGTTCCTCTAAACTGAGAACGCCGGGCCGAGCGTCGGATTCGTTCACATTCTCAGTCCACAGCAGCAATTGTCCTCAATGGATATTTTCGTGCCGAGGGTGACACATTTTTAAAAATCACCCACTGCGTACGAGTCCCAACAGTCTCAAAGTTATTTCGATAATCTAACACAAAACAGAATATGAATGGACCGGTTTTCACATCGAATTCATCACGGTCCGAAAAAAAAGGCTGAAACAGGCGTATTGATCAACATCGAAACTCATGTGAATTTTTGTTCGAATCGACGACTTTTAAATCGGGAAACTAATCCGAGTCTGCATGCAATTATTTCTGTTGTCGAATAATCCCTACAAACTGAGAACGCCGCATCGGATTCATTCTCGTTCACATTCCACAGCAGCAGTAGTAGTCCTCAATGGCTTTTATCATGCCGACATTTGAAAAAATCACCCACTGGGAACGAGTCCGAACAGTCTCAACATTATTTCGATAGTGAAGCACAAAACAGAATATGAACGGACCGGTTTTCGCATGGGATTCGTCTCGGTCCGATAAAAAAACGGTTGAAACAGGCGTATTTATCGACATCGAACCTCATGTGAATTTTTGTTCGAATCGACGACTTTTAAAACGGGAAACGAATCCGAGTCTACATGCAAGTGTTTCTGTTGTCGATTAATCCCTACATACTGAGAACGCCGCGCGGAGCATCGGATTCATTCACGTTCATAGTCCACAGCAGCAGTAATAGTCCTCAACGGCATTTTTCATGCCGAGGGTGAAACATTTTAAAAAATCAACCACTGGGAGCGAGTCCGAACGGTCTCAAGATTATTTCGATAATGAAACACAAGACAGAATATGAATGGACCGATTTTCACATTGGATTCGTCTCGGTCCGATAAAAAAAGCGGTTGAAACAGGCGTATTTCTCGACATCGAAACTCATGTGTATTTTTGTTCGAATCGACGACTTTCACATCGGAAAACGAAGCCGAGTCTGCATGCACGTGTTTCTGTTGTCGAATAGTTCCTCCAAACTGAGAACGCCGGGCCTAGCATCGGATTCGTTCACATTCTCAGTCCCACTGGGAACGAGTCCGAACAGTCCCAAGATTATGTCGATAATGAAACACAAAACAGAATATGAATGGACCGGTTTTCACATTGGATTCGTCTCGGTCCGATAATAAAACGGTTGAAACAGGCGTATTTCTCGACATCGAATCTCATGTGAATTTTTGTTCGAATCGACGACTTTTAAATCGGAAAACTAATCCGTGTCTGCATGCAAGTATTTCTGTTGTCGAATAATCCCTACAAACTGAGAACGCCGCATCGGATTCATTCTCGTTCACATTCCACAGCAGCAGTAGTAGTCCTCAATGGCTTTTATCATTCCGAGGGTGAAACATTTAAAAAAATCACCCGCTGGGAACGAGTCCGAACAGTCTCAACATTATTTCGATATTGAAACACAAAACAGAATATGACCGGCCCGTTTTTCGCATGGGATTCGTCTCGGTCCGATAAAAAAACGGTTGAAACAGGCGTATTTATCGACATCGAAACTCATGTGAATTTTTGTTCGAATCGACGACTTTTAGATCGGGAAACGAATCCGAGTCTGCATGCAAGTATTTCTGTTGTCGAATAATCCCTACAAACTGAGAACGCCGCGCCGAGCATCGGATTCATTCTCGTTCACAGTCCACAGCAGCAGTAGTAGTCCTCAACGGCTTTTTTCATGCCGAGGGTGAAACATTTTAAAAAATCACCCACTGGGAACGAGTCCGATCAGTCTCAAGATTATTTCGATAATGAAACACAAAACAGAATATGAATGGACCGGTTTTCACATTGGATTCGTCTCGGTCCGATAAAAAAACGGTTCAAACAGGCGTATTTATCGACATCGAAACTCATGTGAATTTTTGTTCGAATCGACGACTTTTAAATCGGGAAACTAATCCGAGTCTGCATGCAAGTATTTCTGTTGTCGAATAATCCCTACAAACTGACAACGCCGCATCGGATTCATTCTCGTTCACAGTCCACAGCAGCAGTAGTTGTCCTCAATGGGTATTTGTCCCAATGGATGTCCCAATGGAGCAATTGTCCTCAATGGATGTTTTCGTGCCGAGGGTGATACATTTTTAAAAATCACCCACTCGGTACGAGTCCGAACAGTCTCAAAGTTACTTCAATAATGAAACACAAAACACAATATGAATGGACCGGTTTTCACATTGGATTCGTCTTGGTCCGATAAAAACAACGGTTGACCCACTATCTATCGACATCGAAACTCATGTGAATTTTCGTTCGAATCGACGACTTTTAAATCGGGAAACGAAGCCGAGTCTGCATGCAAGTGTTTCTGTCATCGTATAGTTCCTCCAAACTGAGAACGCCGCGCCGAGCATCGGATTTGTTCACTTTCATAGTCCACAGCAGCAGTAGGAGTCCTCAATGGATATTTTCGTGCCAAGGGTAATACATTTTAAAAAATCACCCACTGGGAACGAGTCCGAACAGTCTCAAGTCTATTTCGATAATGAAACACAACATAGAATTTGAGAGGACCGTTTTACATATTGGATTCGTCCCGATTCGATAAAAACATACGGTTGAAACAAGCATATTTATCAACGACGAATCTCATGTGAATTTTCGTTCGAATCGACGACTTTTAAAGCGGGTAACGAATCCTCGTCTGCATGCAAGTATTTCTGTTGTCGAGTAATCCCTACATACCGAGAACGCCGCGCGGAGCATCGGATTCATTCGCGTTGACAGTCCACAGCAGCAGTAGTAGTCCTCAACGGCTTTTTCATGCCGAGCGTGAAACATTTTAAAAAATCACGTACTGGGAGCGAGTCCGAACGGTCTCAAGATTATTTCGTTAATGAAACACAAGACAGAATATGAATGGACCGATTTTCACATTGGATTCGTCTCGGTCCGATAAAAAAAACGGTTGAAACAGGCGTATTTACCAACGTCGAATCTCATGTGAATCTTCGTTCGAATCGACGACTTTTAAATCGGGAAACGAATCCGAGTCTGCATGCAAATATTTCTGTTGTCGAATAATCCCTACAACCTGAGAACGCCGCATCGGATTCATTCTCGTTCACATTCCACAGCGGCAGTCCTCAATGGCTTTTATCATGCCGAAGGTGAAACATTTGAAAAAATCACCCACTGGGAACGAGTCCGAACAGTCTCAACATTATTTCGATAGTGAAACACAAAACAGAATATGAACGGACCGGTTTTCGCATGGGATTCGTCTCGGTCCGATAAAAAAACGGTTGAAACAGGCGTATTTATCGACATCGAAACTCATGTGAATTTTCGTTCGAATCGACGACTTTTAGATCGGGAAACGAATCCGAGTCTGCATGCAAGTATTTCTGTTGTCGAATAATCCCTACAAACCGAGAACGCCGCGCCGAGCATCGGATTCATTCTCGTTCACAGTCCACAGCAGCAGTAGTAGTCCTCAACGGCTTTTTTCATGCCGAGGGTGAGACATTTTAAAAAATCACCCACTGGGAACGAGTCCGAACAGTCTCAAGATTATTTCGATAATGAAACACAAAACAGAATATGAAGGGACCGGTTTTCACATCGGATTCGTCTCGGTCCGATAAAAAAACGGTTGAAACAGGCGTATTTTCCAACGTCGAATCTCATGTGAATTTTCGTTCGAATCGACGACTTTTAAAACGGGTAACGAATCCTCGTCTGCATGCAAGTATTTCTGTTGTCGAGTAATCCCTACAAACCGAGAACGCCGCGCGGAGCATCGGATTCATTCACGTTGACAGTCCACAGCAGCAGTAGTAGTCCTCAACGGCTTTTTTCATTCCGAGCGTGAAACATTTAAAACAATCACGTACTGGGAGCGAGTCCGAACGGTCTCAAGATTATTTCGATAATGAAACACAAGACAGAATATGAATGGTCCGATTTTCACATTGGATTCGTCTCGGTCCGATAAAAAAAACGGTTGAAACTGGCGTATTTACCAACGTTGAATCTCATGTGAATCTTCGTTCGAATTGACGACTTTTACAATGGGAAACGAATCCGAATCTGCATGCAAATATTTCTGTTGTCGAATAATCCCTACAAACTGAGAACGCCGCGCGGAGCATCCGATTCATTCACGTTCACAGTCCACAGCAGCAGTAGTAGACCTCAACGGCATTTTTCATGCCGAGGGTGAAACATTTAAAAAAATCACCCTCTGGGAACGAGTCCGAACAGTCTCAAGATTATTTCGATAATAAAACACAAAACAGATTATGAATGGAACGGTTTTCACATTGGATTCGTCTCGGTCCGATAAAAAAAACGGTTGAAACAGGCGTATTTATCGACATCGAAACTCATCTGAATTTTTGTTCGAATCGACGGATTTTAAATCGGGAAACGAATCCGAGTCTGCATGCACGTATTTCTGTTGTCGAATAATCCCTACAAACTGAGAACGCCGCGCCGAGCATCGGATTCATTCTCGTTCACAGTCCACAGCAGCAGTAGTAGTCGTCAACGGCTTTTTTCATACCGAGGGTGAAACATTTTAAAAAATCACCCACTGGGAACGAGTCCGAACAGTCTCAAGATTATTTCGATAATGAAACACAAAACAGAATATGAATGGACCGGTTTTCACATTGGATTTGTCTCGGTCCGATAAAAAAACGGTTGAAACAGGCGTATTTCTCGACATCGAAACTCATGTGAATTTTTCTTCGAATCGACGACTTTCAAATCGGAAAACGAAGCCGAGTCTGCATGCACGTGTTTCTGATGTCGAATAGTTCCTCCAAACTGAGAACGCCGGGCCGAGCATCGGATTCGTTCACATTCTCAGTCCACAGCAGCAATTGTCCTCAATGGATATTTTCGTGCCGAGGGTGATACATTTTTTAAAATCACCCACTGCGTACGAGTCCGAACAGTCTCAAAGTTATTTCGATAATCTAACACAAAACAGAATATGAATGGACCGGTTTTCACATTGGATTCGTCTCGGTCCGATAAAAAAACGGTTGAAACAGGCGTATTTTCCAACGTCGAATCTCATGTGAATTTTCGTTCGAATTGACGACTTTTAAAATGGGAAACGAATCCGAATCTGCATGCAAATATTTCTGTTGTCGAATAATCCCTAGAAACTGAGAACGCCGCGCGGAGCATCGGATTCATTCACGTTCACAGTCCACAGCAGCAGTAGTAGTCCTCAACGGCATTTTTCATGCCGAGGGTGAATCATTTAAAAAAATCACCCACTGGGAACGAGTCCGAACAGTCTCAAGATTATTTCGATAATGAAATACAAAACAGAATATGAATGGACCGGTTTTCACATTGGATTCGTCTCAGTCCGATAAAAAAAACGGTTGAAACAGGCGTATTTATCGACATCGAAACTCATGTGAATTTTTGTTCGAATCGACGATTTTTAAATCGGGAAACGAATCCGAGTCTGCATGCAAGTATTTCTGTTGTCGAATAATCCCTACAGACTGAGGACGCCGCGCCGAGCATCGGATTCATTCTCGTTCACAGTAGTAGTCGTCCTCAACGGCTTTTTTCATGCAGAGGGTGAAACATTTTAAAAAATCACCCACTTGGAACGATTCCGAACAGTCTCAAGATTATTTCGATAATGAAACACAAAACCGAATATGAGTGGACCGGTTTTCACATTGGATACGTCTCGGTCCGTTAAAAAAACGGTTGAAACAGGCGTATTTTCCAACGTCGAATCTCATGTGAATTTTCGTTCGAATTGACGACTTTTAAAATGGGAAACGAATCCGAGTCTGCATGCAAATATTTCTGTTGTCGAATAATCCCTACAAACTGAAAACGCCGCGCGGAGCATCGGATTCATTCACGTTCACAGTCCACAGCAGCAGTTGTAGTCCTCAACGGCATTGTTCATGCTGAGGGTGAAACATTTTAAAAAATCACCTACTGGGAACGAGTCCGAACAGTCTCAAGATTATTTCGATAATGAAACACAGAACAGAATATGAATGGATTGGTTTTCACATTGGATTCGTCTCGGTCCGATAAAAAAAAAAAGTTGAAACAGGCATATTTATCGACATCGAAACTCATGTGAATTTTTGTTCGAATCGACGACTTTTAAATCGGGAAGAGAATCCGAGTCTGCATGCAAGTATTTCTGTTGTCGAAAAATCCCTACAAACTGAGAACGCCGCGCGGAGCATCCGATTCATTCACGTTCACAGTCCACAGCAGCAGTAGTAGTCCTCAACGGCAATTTTCATGCCGAGGGTGAAACATTTAAAAAAATCAACCACTGGGAGCGAGTCCGAACGGTCTCAAGATTATTTCGATAATGAAACACAAAACAGAATATGAATGGATCGGTTTTCACATAGGATTCGTCTCGGTCCGATAAAAAAAAACGGTTGAAACAGGCGTATTTCTCGACGTCGAAACTCATGTGAATTTTTGTTCGAATCGACGACTTTCAAATCGGAAAACGAAGCCGAGTCTGCATGCACGTGTTTCTGTTGTCGAATAGTTCCACCAAGCTGAGAACGCCGGGCCGAGCATCGGATTCGTTCACATTCTCAGTCCACAGCAGCAATTGTCCTCAATGGATATTTTCGTGCCGAGGGTAATACATTTTAAAAAATCACCCACTGGGATCGAGTCCGAACAGTCTCAAGTCTATTTCGATAATGAAACACAAAATAGAATTTGAATGGACCGTTTTACATATTGGATTCGTCCCGATTCGATAAAAACAATCGGTTGAAACAAGCATATTTATCAACGACGAAACTCATGTGAATTTTCGTTCGAATCGACGACTTTTAAAACGGGTAACGAATCCTCGTCTGCATGCAAGTATTTCTGTTGTCGAATAATCCCTACAAACTGAGAACGCCGCGCGGAGCATCGGATTCATTCACGTTCATAGTCCACAGCGGCAGTAGTAGTCCTCAACGGCATTTTTCATGCCGAGGGTGAATCATTTTAAAAAATCACCCACTGGGAACGAGTCCGAACAGTCTTAAGATTATTTCGATAATGAAACACAAAACAGAATATGAATGGACCGGTTTTCACATTGGATTCGTCTCGGTCCGATAAAAAAACGGTTGAAACAGGCGTATTTATCGACATCGAAACTCATGTGAATTTTTGTTCGAATCGACGACTTTTAAATCGGGAAACTAATCCGAGTCTGCATGCAAGTATTTCTGTTGTCGAATAATCCCTACAAACTGACAACGCCGCATCGGATTCATTCTCGTTCACAGTCCACAGCAGCAGTAGTTGTCCTCAATGGATATTTGTCCCAATGGATGTCCCAATGGAGCAATTGTCCTCAATGGATGTTTTCGTGCCGAGGGTGATACATTTTTAAAAATCACCCACTGGGTACGAGTCCGAACAGTCTCAAAGTTACTTCAATAATGAAACACAAAACACAATATGAATGGACCGGTTTTCACATTGGATTCGTCTTGGTCCGATAAAAACAACGGTTGAAACAACTATCTATCGACATCGAAACTCATGTGAATTTTCGTTCGAATCGACGACTTTTAAATCGGGAAACGAAGCCGAGTCTGCATGCAAGTGTTTCTGTCATCGTATAGTTCCTCCAAACTGAGAACGCCGCGCCGAGCATCGGATTTGTTCACTTTCATAGTCCACAGCAGCAGTAGGAGTCCTCAATGGATATTTTCGTGCCAAGGGTAATACATTTTAAAAAATCACCCACTGGGAACGAGTCCGAACAGTCTCAAGTCTATTTCGATAATGAAACACAACATAGAATTTGAGAGGACCGTTTTACATATTGGATTCGTCCCGATTCGATAAAAACAAACGGTTGAAACAAGCATATTTATCAACGACGAATCTCATGTGAATTTTCGTTCGAATCGACGACTTTTAAAGCGGGTAACGAATCCTCGTCTGCATGCAAGTATTTCTGTTGTCGAGTAATCCCTACATACCGAGAACGCCGCGCGGAGCATCGGATTCATTCGCGTTGACAGTCCACAGCAGCAGTAGTAGTCCTCAACGGCTTTTTCATGCCGAGCGTGAAACATTTTAAAAAATCACGTACTGGGAGCGAGTCCGAACGGTCTCAAGATTATTTCGTTAATGAAACACAAGACAGAATATGAATGGACCGATTTTCACATTGGATTCGTCTCGGTCCGATAAAAAAAACGGTTGAAACAGGCGTATTTACCAACGTCGAATCTCATGTGAATCTTCGTTCGAATCGACGACTTTTAAATCGGGAAACGAATCCGAGTCTGCATGCAAATATTTCTGTTGTCGAATAATCCCTACAACCTGAGAACGCCGCATCGGATTCATTCTCGTTCACATTCCACAGCGGCAGTCCTCAATGGCTTTTATCATGCCGAAGGTGAAACATTTTAAAAAATCACCCACTGGGAACGAGTCCGAACAGTCTCAAGATTATTTCGATAATGAAACACAAAACAGAATATGAAGGGACCGGTTTTCACATCGGATTCGTCTCGGTCCGATAAAAAAACGGTTGAAACAGGCGTATTTTCCAACGTCGAATCTCATGTGAATTTTCGTTCGAATCGACGACTTTTAAAACGGGTAACGAATCCGAGTCTGCATGCAAGTATTTCTGTTGTCGAATAATCCCTACAAACCGAGAACGCCGCGCGGAGCATCGGATTCATTCGCGTTGACAGTCCACAGCAGCAGTAGTAGTCCTCAACGGCTTTTTCATGCCGAGCGTGAAACATTTTAAAAAATCACGTACTGGGAGCGAGTCCGAACGGTCTCAAGATTATTTCGTTAATGAAACACAAGACAGAATATGAATGGTCCGATTTTCACATTGGATTCGTCTCGGTCCGATAAAAAAAACGGTTGAAACTGGCGTATTTACCAACGTTGAATCTCATGTGAATCTTCGTTCAAATTGACGACTTTTAAAATGGGAAACGAATACGAGTCTGCACGCAAGTATTTCTGTTGTCGAATAATCCCTACAAACTGAGAACGCCGCGCGGAGCATCGGATTCATTCACGTTCATAGTCCACAGCAGCAGTAGTAGTCCTCAACGGCTTTTTTCATGCCGAGGGTGAAACATCTTAAAAAATCACCCACTGGGAACGAGTCCGAACAGTCTCAAGATTATTTCGATAATGAAACACAAAACAGAATATGAATTGACCGGTTTTCACATTGGATACGTCTCGGTCCGTTAAAAAAACGGTTGAAACAGGCGTATTTTCCGACGTCGAATCTCATGTGAATTTTCGTTCGAATTGACGACTTTTAAAATGGGAAACGAATCCGAATCTGCATGCAAATATTTCTGTTGTCGAATAATCCCTAGAAACTGAGAACGCCGCGCGGAGCATCGGATTCATTCACGTTCACAGTCCACAGCAGCAGTAGTAGTCCTCAACGGCATTTTTCATGCCGAGGGTGAAACATTTAAAAAAATCACCCACTGGGAACGAGTCCGAACAGTCTCAAGATTATTTCGATAATGAAACACAAAACAGAATATGAATGGATCGGTTTTCACATAGGATTCGTCTCGGTCCGATAAAAAAAAACGGCAAACAGGCGTATTTCTCGACATCGAAACTCATGTGAATTTTTGTTCGAATCGACGACTTCCAAATCGGAAAACGAAGCCGAGTCTGCATGCACGTGTTTCTGTTGTCGAATAGTTCCACCAAACTGAGAACGCCGGGCCGAGCATCGGATTCGTTCACATTCTCAGTCCACAGCAGCAATTGTCCTCAATGGATATTTTCGTGCCGAGGGTGATACATTTTTAAAAATCACCCACTGCGTACGAGTCCGAACAGTCAAAGTTATTTCGATAATCTAACACAAAACAGAATATGAATGGACCGGTTTTCACATCGAATTCATCACGGTGCGATAAAAAAAAGGCTGAAACAGGCGTATTTATCAACATCGAAACTCATGTGAATTTTTGTTCGAATCGACGACTTTTAAATCGGGAAACTAATCCGAGTCTGCATGCAAGTATTTCTGTTGTCGAATAATCCCTACAAACTGAGAACGCTGCATCGGATTCATTCTCGTTCACATTCCACAGCAGCAGTAGTAGTCCTCAATGGCTTTTATCATGCCGACATTTGAAAAAATCACCCACTGGGAACGAGTCCGAACAGTCTCAACATTATTTTGATCGTGAAACACAAAACAGAATATGAACGGACCGGTTTTCGCATGGGATTCGTCTCGGTCCGATAAAAAAACGGTTGAAACAGGCGTATTTATCGACATCGAAACTCATGTGAATTTTTGTTCGAATCGACGACTTTTAAAACGGGAAACGAATCCGAGTCTACATGCAAGTGTTTCTGTTGTCGATTAATCCCTACATACTGAGAACGCCGCGCGGAGCATCGGATTCATTCACGTTCATAGTCCACAGCAACAGTAGTAGTCCTCAACGGCATTTTTCATGCCGAGGGTGAAACATTTAAAAAAATCAACCACTGGGAGCGAGTCCGAACGGTCTCAAGATTATTTCGATAATGAAACACAAAACAGAATATGAATGGATCGGTTTTCACATAGGATTCGTCTCGGTCCGATAAAAAAAACGGTAGAAACAGGCGTATTTCTCGACATCGAAACTCATGTGAATTTTTGTTCGAATCGACGACTTTCAAATCGGAAAACGAAGCCGAGTCTGCATGCACGTGTTTCTGTTGTCGAATAGTTCCACCAAGCTGAGAACGCCGGGCCGAGCATCGGATTCATTCTCGTTCACAGTCCACAGCAGCAATAGTAGTCGTCAACGGCTTTTTTCATACCGAGGGTGAAACATTTTAAAAAATCACCCACTGGGAACGAGTCCGAACAGTCTCAAGATTATTTCGACAATGAAACACAAAACAGAATATAAATGGACCGGTTTTCACATTGGATTTGTCTCGGTCCGATAAAAAAACGGTTGAAACAGGCGTATTTCTCGACATCGAAACTCATGTGAATTTTTGTTCGAATCGACGACTTTCAAATCGGAAAACGAAGCCGAGTCTGCATGCACGTGTTTCTGTTGTCGAATAGTTCCTCCAAACTGAGAACGCCGGGCCGAGCATCGGATTCGTTCACATTCTCAGTCCACAGCAGCAATTGTCCTCAATGGATATTTTCGTGCCGAGGGTGATACATTTTTTTAAATCACCCACTGCGTACGAGTCCGAACAGTCTCAAAGTTATTTCGATAATCTAACACAAAACAGAATATGAATGGACCGGTTTTCACATTGGATTCGTCTCGGTCCGATAAAAAAACGGTTGAAACCGGCGTATTTTCCAACGTCGAATCTCATGTGAATTTTCGTTCGAATTGACGGCTTTTAAAATGGGAAACGAATCCGAATCTGCATGCAAATATTTCTGTTGTCGAATAATCCCTAGAAAGTGAGAACGCCGCGCGGAGCATCGGATTCATTCACGTTCACAGTCCACAGCAGCAGTAGTAGTCCTCAACGGCATTTTTCATGCCGAGGGTGAAACATTTAAAAAAATCACCCACTGGGAACGAGTCCGAACAGTCTCAAGATTATTTCGATAATGAAACACAAAACAGAATATGAATGGATCGGTTTTCACATAGGATTCGTCTCGGTCCGATAAAAAAAAACGGTTGAAACAGGCGTATTTCTCGACATCGAAACTCATGTGAATTTTTGTTCGAATCGACGACTTTCAAATCGGAAAACGAAGCCGAGTCTGCATGCACGTGTTTCTGTTGTCGAATAGTTCCTCCAAACTGAGAACGCCGGGCCGAGCATCGGATTCGTTCACATTCTCAGTCCACAGCAGCAATTGTCCTCAATGGATATTTTCGTGCCGAGGGTGATACATTTTTTAAAATCACCCACTGCGTACGAGTCCGAACAGTCTCAAAGTTATTTCGATAATCTAACACAAAACAGAATATGAATGGACCGGTTTTCACATTGGATTCGTCTCGGTCCGATAAAAAAACGGTTGAAACAGGCGTATTTTCCAACGTCGAATCTCATGTGAATTTTCGTTCGAATTGACGACTTTTAAAATGGGAAACGAATCCGAATCTGCATGCAAATATTTCTGTTGTCGAATAATCCCTAGAAACTGAGAACGCCGCGCGGAGCATCGGATTCATTCACGTTCACAGTCCACAGCAGCAGTAGTAGTCCTCAACGGCATTTTTCATGCCGAGGGTGAAACATTTAAAAAAATCACCCACTGGGAACGAGTCCGAACAGTCTCAAGATTATTTCGATAATGAAACACAAAACAGAATATGAATGGATCGGTTTTCACATAGGATTCGTCTCGGTCCGATAAAAAAAAACGGCAAACAGGCGTATTTCTCGACATCGAAACTCATGTGAATTTTTGTTCGAATCGACGACTTTCAAATCGGAAAACGAAGCCGAGTCTGCATGCACGTGTTTCTGTTGTCGAATAGTTCCACCAAACTGAGAACGCCGGGCCGAGCATCGGATTCGTTCACATTCTCAGTCCACAGCAGCAATTGTCCTCAATGGATATTTTCGTGCCGAGGGTGATACATTTTTAAAAATCACCCACTGCGTACGAGTCCGAACAGTCAAAGTTATTTCGATAATCTAACACAAAACAGAATATGAATGGACCGGTTTTCACATCGAATTCATCACGGTCCGATAAAAAAAAAGGCTGAAACAGGCGTATTTATCAACATCGAAACTCATGTGAATTTTTGTTCGAATCGACGACTTTTAAATCGGGAAACTAATCCGAGTCTGCATGCAAGTATTTCTGTTGTCGAATAATCCCTACAAACTGAGAACGCTGCATCGGATTCATTCTCGTTCACATTCCACAGCAGCAGTAGTAGTCCTCAATGGCTTTTATCATGCCGACATTTGAAAAAATCACCCACTGGGAACGAGTCCGAACAGTCTCAACATTATTTTGATCGTGAAACACAAAACAGAATATGAACGGACCGGTTTTCGCATGGGATTCGTCTCGGTCCGATAAAAAAACGGTTGAAACAGGCGTATTTATCGACATCGAAACTCATGTGAATTTTTGTTCGAATCGACGACTTTTAAAACGGGAAACGAATCCGAGTCTACATGCAAGTGTTTCTGTTGTCGATTAATCCCTACATACTGAGAACGCCGCGCGGAGCATCGGATTCATTCACGTTCATAGTCCACAGCAACAGTAGTAGTCCTCAACGGCATTTTTCATGCCGAGGGTGAAACATTTAAAAAAATCAACCACTGGGAGCGAGTCCGAACGGTCTCAAGATTATTTCGATAATGAAACACAAAACAGAATATGAATGGATCGGTTTTCACATAGGATTCGTCTCGGTCCGATAAAAAAAACGGTTGAAACAGGCGTATTTCTCGACATCGAAACTCATGTGAATTTTTGTTCGAATCGACGACTTTCAAATCGGAAAACGAAGCCGAGTCTGCATGCACGTGTTTCTGTTGTCGAATAGTTCCACCAAGCTGAGAACGCCGGGCCGAGCATCGGATTCATTCTCGTTCACAGTCCACAGCAGCAGTAGTAGTCCTCAACGGCTTTTTTCATACCGAGGGTGAAACATTTTAAAAAATCACCCACTGGGAACGAGTCCGAAAAGTCTCAAGATTATTTCGATAATGAAACACAAAACAGAATATGAATGGACCGGTTTTCACATTGGATTTGTCTCGGTCCGATAAAAAAACGGTTGAAACAGGCGTATTTCTCGACATCGAAACTCATGTGAATTTTTGTTCGAATCGACGACTTTCAAATCGGAAAACGAAGCCGAGTCTGCATGCACGTGTTTCTGTTGTCGAATAGTTCCTCCAAACTGAGAACGCCGGGCCGAGCATCGGATTCGTTCACATTTTCAGTCCACAGCAGCAATTGTCCTCAATGGATATTTTCGTGCCGAGGGTGATACATTTTTTAAAATCACCCACTGCGTACGAGTCCGAACAGTCTCAAAGTTATTTCGATAATCTAACACAAAACAAAATATGAATGGACCGGTTTTCACATTGGATTCGTCTCGGTCCGATAAAAAAACGGTTGAAACAGGCGTATTTTCCAACGTCGAATCTCATGTGAATTTTCGTTCGAATTGACGACTTTTAAAATGGGAAACGAATCCGAATCTGCATGCAAATATTTCTGTTGTCGAATAATCCCTAGAAAGTGAGAACGCCGCGCGGAGCATCGGATTCATTCACGTTCACAGTCCACAGCAGCAGTAGTAGTCCTCAACGGCATTTTTCATGCCGAGGGTGAAACATTTAAAAAAATCACCCACTGGGAACGAGTCCGAACAGTCTCAAGATTATTTCGATAATGAAACACAAAACAGAATATGAATGGATCGGTTTTCACATAGGATTCGTCTCGGTCCGATAAAAAAAAACGGTTGAAACAGGCGTATTTCTCGACATCGAAACTCATGTGAATTTTTGTTCGAATCGACGACTTTCAAATCGGAAAACGAAGCCGAGTCTGCATGCACGTGTTTCTGTTGTCGAATAGTTCCTCCAAACTGAGAACGCCGGGCCGAGCATCGGATTCGTTCACATTCTCAGTCCACAGCAGCAATTGTCCTCAATGGATATTTTCGTGCCGAGGGTGATACATTTTTTAAAATCACCCACTGCGTACGAGTCCGAACAGTCTCAAAGTTATTTCGATAATCTAACACAAAACAGAATATGAATGGACCGGTTTTCACATTGGATTCGTCTCGGTCCGATAAAAAAACGGTTGAAACAGGCGTATTTTCCAACGTCGAATCTCATGTGAATTTTCGTTCGAATTGACGACTTTTAAAATGGGAAACGAATCCGAATCTGCATGCAAATATTTCTGTTGTCGAATAATCCCTAGAAACTGAGAACGCCGCGCGGAGCATCGGATTCATTCACGTTCACAGTCCACAGCAGCAGTAGTAGTCCTCAACGGCATTTTTCATGCCGAGGGTGAAACATTTAAAAAAATCACCCACTGGGAACGAGTCCGAACAGTCTCAAGATTATTTCGATAATGAAACACAAAACAGAATATGAATGGATCGGTTTTCACATAGGATTCGTCTCGGTCCGATAAAAAAAAACGGTTGAAACAGGCGTATTTCTCGACATCGAAACTCATGTGAATTTTTGGTCGAATCGACGACTTTCAAATCGGAAAACGAAGCCGAGTCTGCATGCACGTGTTTCTGTTGTCGAATAGTTCCACCAAACTGAGAACGCCGGGCCGAGCATCGGATTCGTTCACATTCTCAGTCCACAGCAGCAATTGTCCTCAATGGATATTTTCGTGCCGAGGGTGATACATTTTTAAAAATCACCCACTGCGTACGAGTCCGAACAGTCAAAGTTATTTCGATAATCTAACACAAAACAGAATATGAATGGACCGGTTTTCACATCGAATTCATCACGGTCCGATAAAAAAAAGGCTGAACCAGGCGTATTTATCAACATCGAAACTCATGTGAATTTTTGTTCGAATCGACGACTTTTAAATCGGGAAACTAATCCGAGTCTGCATGCAAGTATTTCTGTTGTCGAATAATCCCTACAAACTGAGAACGCTGCATCGGATTCATTCTCGTTCACATTCCACAGCAGCAGTAGTAGTCCTCAATGGCTTTTATCATGCCGACATTCGAAAAACTCACCCACTGGGAACGAGTCCGAACAGTCTCAAGATTATTTCGATAATGAAACACAAAACAGAATATGAATGGATCGGTTTTCACATAGGATTCGTCTCGGTCCGATAAAAAAAAACGGTTGAAACAGGCGTATTTCTCGACATCGAAACTCATGTGAATTTTCGTTCGAATCGACGACTTTTAAAACGGGTAACGAATCCTCGTCTGCATGCAAGTATTTCTGTTGTCGAGTAATCCCTACAAACCGAGAACGCCGCGCGGAGCATCGGATTCATTCACGTTGACAGTCCACAGCAGCAGTAGTAGTCCTCAACGGCTTTTTTCATTCCGAGCGTGAAACATTTAAAACAATCACGTACTGGGAGCGAGTCCGAACGGTCTCAAGATTATTTCGATAATGAAACACAAGACAGAATATGAATGGTCCGATTTTCACATTGGATTCGTCTCGGTCCGATAAAAAAAACGGTTGAAACTGGCGTATTTACCAACGTTGAATCTCATGTGAATCTTCGTTCGAATTGACGACTTTTACAATGGGAAACGAATCCGAATCTGCATGCAAATATTTCTGTTGTCGAATAATCCCTACATACTGAGAACGCCGCGCGGAGCATCCGATTCATTCACGTTCACAGTCCACAGCAGCAGTAGTAGTCCTCAACGGCATTTTTCATGCCGAGGGTGAAACATTTAAAAAAATCACCCACTGGGAACGAGTCCGAACAGTCTCAAGATTATTTCGATAATAAAACACAAAACAGATTATGAATGTACCGGTTTTCACATTGGATTCGTCTCGGTCCGTTAAAAAAAACGGTTGAAACAGGCGTATTTATCGACATCGAAACTCATCTGAATTTTTGTTCGAATCGACGGATTTTAAATCGGGAAACGAATCCGAGTCTGCATGCACGTATTTCTGTTGTCGAATAATCCCTACAAACTGAGAACGCCGCGCCGAGCATCGGATTCATTCTCGTTCACAGTCCACAGCAGCAGTAGTAGTCGTCAACGGCTTTTTTCATACCGAGGGTGAAACATTTTAAAAAATCACCCACTGGGAACGAGTCCGAACAGTCTCAAGATTATTTCGACAATGAAACACAAAACAGAATATGAATGGACCGGTTTTCACATTGGATTTGTCTCGGTCCGATAAAAAAACGGTTGAAACAGGCGTATTTCTCGACATCGAAACTCATGTGAATTTTTGTTCGAATCGACGACTTTCAAATCGGAAAACGAAGCCGAGTCTGCATGCACGTGTTTCTGTTGTCGAATAGTTCCTCCAAACTGAGAACGCCGGGCCGAGCATCGGATTCGTTCACATTCTCAGTCCACAGCAGCAATTGTCCTCAATGGATATTTTCGTGCCGAGGGTGATACATTTTTTTAAATCACCCACTGCGTACGAGTCCGAACAGTCTCAAAGTTATTTCGATAATCTAACACAAAACAGAATATGAATGGACCGGTTTTCACATTGGATTCGTCTCGGTCCGATAAAAAAACGGTTGAAACCGGCGTATTTTCCAACGTCGAATCTCATGTGAATTTTCGTTCGAATTGACGACTTTTAAAATGGGAAACGAATCCGAATCTGCATGCAAATATTTCTGTTGTCGAATAATCCCTAGAAAGTGAGAACGCCGCGCGGAGCATCGGATTCATTCACGTTCACAGTCCACAGCAGCAGTAGTAGTCCTCAACGGCATTTTTCATGCCGAGGGTGAAACATTTAAAAAAATCACCCACTGGGAACGAGTCCGAACAGTCTCAAGATTATTTCGATAATGAAACACAAAACAGAATATGAATGGATCGGTTTTCACATAGGATTCGTCTCGGTCCGATAAAAAAAAACGGTTGAAACAGGCGTATTTCTCGACATCGAAACTCATGTGAATTTTTGTTCGAATCGACGACTTTCAAATCGGAAAACGAAGCCGAGTCTGCATGCACGTGTTTCTGTTGTCGAATAGTTCCTCCAAACTGAGAACGCCGGGCCGAGCATCGGATTCGTTCACATTCTCAGTCCACAGCAGCAATTGTCCTCAATGGATATTTTCGTGCCGAGGGTGATACATTTTTTAAAATCACCCACTGCGTACGAGTCCGAACAGTCTCAAAGTTATTTCGATAATCTAACACAAAACAGAATATGAATGGACCGGTTTTCACATTGGATTCGGCTCGGTCCGATAAAAAAACGGTTGAAACAGGCGTATTTTCCAACGTCGAATCTCATGTGAATTTTCGTTCGAATTGACGACTTTTAAAATGGGAAACGAATCCGAATCTGCATGCAAATATTTCTGTTGTCGAATAATCCCTAGAAACTGAGAACGCCGCGCGGAGCATCGGATTCATTCACGTTCACAGTCCACAGCAGCAGTAGTAGTCCTCAACGGCATTTTTCATACCGAGGGTGAAACATTTAAAAAAATCACCCACTGGGAACGAGTCCGAACAGTCTCAAGATTATTTCGATAATGAAACACAAAACAGAATATGAATGGATCGGTTTTCACATAGGATTCGTCTCGGTCCGATAAAAAAAAACGGCAAACAGGCGTATTTCTCGACATCGAAACTCATGTGAATTTTTGTTCGAATCGACGACTTTCAAATCGGAAAACGAAGGCGAGTCTGCATGCACGTGTTTCTGTTGTCGAATAGTTCCACCAAACTGAGAACGCCGGGCCGAGCATCGGATTCGTTCACATTCTCAGTCCACAGCAGCAATTGTCCTCAATGGATATTTTCGTGCCGAGGGTGATACATTTTTAAAAATCACCCACTGCGTACGAGTCCGAACAGTCAAAGTTATTTCGATAATCTAACACAAAACAGAATATGAATGGACCGGTTTTCACATCGAATTCATCACGGTCCGATAAAAAAAAAGGCTGAAACAGGCGTATTTATCAACATCGAAACTCATGTGAATTTTTGTTCGAATCGACGACTTTTAAATCGGGAAACTAATCCGAGTCTGCATGCAAGTATTTCTGTTGTCGAATAATCCCTACAAACTGAGAACGCTGCATCGGATTCATTCTCGTTCACATTCCACAGCAGCAGTAGTAGTCCTCAATGGCTTTTATCATGCCGACATTTGAAAAAATCACCCACTGGGAACGAGTCCGAACAGTCTCAACATTATTTTGATCGTGAAACACAAAACAGAATATGAACGGACCGGTTTTCGCATGGGATTCGTCTCGGTCCGATAAAAAAACGGTTGAAACAGGCGTATTTATCGACATCGAAACTCATGTGAATTTTTGTTCGAATCGACGACTTTTAAAACGGGAAACGAATCCGAGTCTACATGCAAGTGTTTCTGTTGTCGATTAATCCCTACATACTGAGAACGCCGCGCGGAGCATCGGATTCATTCACGTTCATAGTCCACAGCAACAGTAGTAGTCCTCAACGGCATTTTTCATGCCGAGGGTGAAACATTTAAAAAAATCAACCACTGGGAGCGAGTCCGAACGGTCTCAAGATTATTTCGATAATGAAACACAAAACAGAATATGAATGGATCGGTTTTCACATAGGATTCGTCTCGGTCCGATAAAAAAAACGGTTGAAACAGGCGTATTTCTCGACATCGAAACTCATGTGAATTTTTGTTCGAATCGACGACTTTCAAATCGGAAAACGAAGCCGAGTCTGCATGCACGTGTTTCTGTTGTCGAATAGTTCCACCAAGCTGAGAACGCCGGGCCGAGCATCGGATTCATTCTCGTTCACAGTCCACAGCAGCAGTAGTAGTCCTCAACGGCTTTTTTCATACCGAGGGTGAAACATTTTAAAAAATCACCCACTGGGAACGAGTCCGAAAAGTCTCAAGATTATTTCGATAATGAAACACAAAACAGAATATGAATGGACCGGTTTTCACATTGGATTTGTCTCGGTCCGATAAAAAAACGGTTGAAACAGGCGTATTTCTCGACATCGAAACTCATGTGAATTTTTGTTCGAATCGACGACTTTCAAATCGGAAAACGAAGCCGAGTCTGCATGCACGTGTTTCTGTTGTCGAATAGTTCCTCCAAACTGAGAACGCCGGGCCGAGCATCGGATTCGTTCACATTTTCAGTCCACAGCAGCAATTGTCCTCAATGGATATTTTCGTGCCGAGGGTGATACATTTTTTAAAATCACCCACTGCGTACGAGTCCGAACAGTCTCAAAGTTATTTCGATAATCTAACACAAAACAAAATATGAATGGACCGGTTTTCACATTGGATTCGTCTCGGTCCGATAAAAAAACGGTTGAAACAGGCGTATTTTCCAACGTCGAATCTCATGTGAATTTTCGTTCGAATTGACGACTTTTAAAATGGGAAACGAATCCGAATCTGCATGCAAATATTTCTGTTGTCGAATAATCCCTAGAAAGTGAGAACGCCGCGCGGAGCATCGGATTCATTCACGTTCACAGTCCACAGCAGCAGTAGTAGTCCTCAACGGCATTTTTCATGCCGAGGGTGAAACATTTAAAAAAATCACCCACTGGGAACGAGTCCGAACAGTCTCAAGATTATTTCGATAATGAAACACAAAACAGAATATGAATGGATCGGTTTTCACATAGGATTCGTCTCGGTCCGATAAAAAAAAACGGTTGAAACAGGCGTATTTCTCGACATCGAAACTCATGTGAATTTTTGTTCGAATCGACGACTTTCAAATCGGAAAACGAAGCCGAGTCTGCATGCACGTGTTTCTGTTGTCGAATAGTTCCTCCAAACTGAGAACGCCGGGCCGAGCATCGGATTCGTTCACATTCTCAGTCCACAGCAGCAATTGTCCTCAATGGATATTTTCGTGCCGAGGGTGATACATTTTTTAAAATCACCCACTGCGTACGAGTCCGAACAGTCTCAAAGTTATTTCGATAATCTAACACAAAACAGAATATGAATGGACCGGTTTTCACATTGGATTCGTCTCGGTCCGATAAAAAAACGGTTGAAACAGGCGTATTTTCCAACGTCGAATCTCATGTGCATTTTCGTTCGAATTGACGACTTTTAAAATGGGAAACGAATCCGAATCTGCATGCAAATATTTCTGTTGTCGAATAATCCCTAGAAACTGAGAACGCCGCGCGGAGCATCGGATTCATTCACGTTCACAGTCCACAGCAGCAGTAGTAGTCCTCAACGGCATTTTTCATGCCGAGGGTGAAACATTTAAAAAAATCACCCACTGGGAACGAGTCCGAACAGTCTCAAGATTATTTCGATAATGAAACACAAAACAGAATATGAATGGATCGGTTTTCACATAGGATTCGTCTCGGTCCGATAAAAAAAAACGGCAAACAGGCGTATTTCTCGACATCGAAACTCATGTGAATTTTTGTTCGAATCGACGACTTTCAAATCGGAAAACGAAGCCGAGTCTGCATGCACGTGTTTCTGTTGTCGAATAGTTCCACCAAACTGAGATCGCCGGGCCGAGCATCGGATTCGTTCACATTCTCAGTCCACAGCAGCAATTGTCCTCAATGGATATTTTCGTGCCGAGGGTGATACATTTTTAAAAATCACCCACTGCGTACGAGTCCGAACAGTCAAAGTTATTTCGATAATCTAACACAAAACAGAATATGAATGGACCGGTTTTCACATCGAATTCATCACGGTCCGATAAAAAAAAAGGCTGAAACAGGCGTATTTATCAACATCGAAACTCATGTGAATTTTTGTTCGAATCGACGACTTTTAAATCGGGAAACTAATCCGAGTCTGCATGCAAGTATTTCTGTTGTCGAATAATCCCTACAAACTGAGAACGCTGCATCGGATTCATTCTCGTTCACATTCCACAGCAGCAGTAGTAGTCCTCAATGGCTTTTATCATGCCGACATTTGAAAAAATCACCCACTGGGAACGAGTCCGAACAGTCTCAACATTATTTTGATCGTGAAACACAAAACAGAATATGAACGGACCGGTTTTCGCATGGGATTCGTCTCGGTCCGATAAAAAAACGGTTGAAACAGGCGTATTTATCGACATCGAAACTCATGTGAATTTTTGTTCGAATCGACGACTTTTAAAACGGGAAACGAATCCGAGTCTACATGCAAGTGTTTCTGTTGTCGATTAATCCCTACATACTGAGAACGCCGCGCGGAGCATCGGATTCATTCACGTTCATAGTCCACAGCAACAGTAGTAGTCCTCAACGGCATTTTTCATGCCGAGGGTGAAACATTTAAAAAAATCAACCACTGGGAGCGAGTCCGAACGGTCTCAAGATTATTTCGATAATGAAACACAAAACAGAATATGAATGGATCGGTTTTCACATAGGATTCGTCTCGGTCCGATAAAAAAAACGGTTGAAACAGGCGTATTTCTCGACATCGAAACTCATGTGAATTTTTGTTCGAATCGACGACTTTTAAAACGGGAAACGAATCCGAGTCTACATGCAAGTGTTTCTGTTGTCGATTAATCCCTACATACTGAGAACGCCGCGCGGAGCATCGGATTCATTCACGTTCATAGTCCACAGCAGCAGTAGTAGTCCTCAACGGCTTTTTTCATTCCGAGCGTGAAACATTTAAAACAATCACGTACTGGGAGCGAGTCCGAACGGTCTCAAGATTATTTCGATAATGAAACACAAGACAGAATATGAATGGTCCGATTTTCACATTGGATTCGTCTCGGTCCGATAAAAAAAACGGTTGAAACTGGCGTATTTACCAACGTTGAATCTCATGTGAATCTTCGTTCGAATTGACGACTTTTACAATGGGAAACGAATCCGAATCTGCATGCAAATATTTCTGTTGTCGAATAATCCCTACATACTGAGAACGCCGCGCGGAGCATCCGATTCATTCACGTTCACAGTCCACAGCAGCAGTAGTAGTCCTCAACGGCATTTTTCATGCCGAGGGTGAAACATTTAAAAAAATCACCCACTGGGAACGAGTCCGAACAGTCTCAAGATTATTTCGATAATAAAACACAAAACAGATTATGAATGGACCGGTTTTCACATTGGATTCGTCTCGGTCCGTTAAAAAAAACGGTTGAAACAGGCGTATTTATCGACATCGAAACTCATCTGAATTTTTGTTCGAATCGACGGATTTTAAATCGGGAAACGAATCTGAGTCTGCATGCACGTATTTCTGTTGTCGAATAATCCCTACAAACTGAGAACGCCGCGCCGAGCATCGGATTCATTCTCGTTCACAGTCCACAGCAGCAGTAGTAGTCGTCAACGGCTTTTTTCATACCGAGGGTGAAACATTTTAAAAAATCACCCACTGGGAACGAGTCCGAACAGTCTCAAGATTATTTCGACAATGAAACACAAAACAGAATATGAATGGACCGGTTTTCACATTGGATTTGTCTCGGTCCGATAAAAAAACGGTTGAAACAGGCGTATTTCTCGACATCGAAACTCATGTGAATTTTTGTTCGAATCGACGACTTTCAAATCGGAAAACGAAGCCGAGTCTGCATGCACGTGTTTCTGTTGTCGAATAGTTCCTCCAAACTGAGAACGCCGGGCCGAGCATCGGATTCGTTCACATTCTCAGTCCACAGCAGCAATTGTCCTCAATGGATATTTTCGTGCCGAGGGTGATACATTTTTTTAAATCACCCACTGCGTACGAGTCCGAACAGTCTCAAAGTTATTTCGATAATCTAACACAAAACAGAATATGAATGGACCGGTTTTCACATTGGATTCGTCTCGGTCCGATAAAAAAACGGTTGAAACCGGCGTATTTTCCAACGTCGAATCTCATGTGAATTTTCGTTCGAATTGACGACTTTTAAAATGGGAAACGAATCCGAATCTGCATGCAAATATTTCTGTTGTCGAATAATCCCTAGAAAGTGAGAACGCCGCGCGGAGCATCGGATTCATTCACGTTCACAGTCCACAGCAGCAGTAGTAGTCCTCAACGGCATTTTTCATGCCGAGGGTGAAACATTTAAAAAAATCACCCACTGGGAACGAGTCCGAACAGTCTCAAGATTATTTCGATAATGAAACACAAAACAGAATATGAATGGATCGGTTTTCACATAGGATTCGTCTCGGTCCGATAAAAAAAAACGGTTGAAACAGGCGTATTTCTCGACATCGAAACTCATGTGAATTTTTGTTCGAATCGACGACTTTCAAATCGGAAAACGAAGCCGAGTCTGCATGCACGTGTTTCTGTTGTCGAATAGTTCCTCCAAACTGAGAACGCCGGGCCGAGCATCGGATTCGTTCACATTCTCAGTCCACAGCAGCAATTGTCCTCAATGGATATTTTCGTGCCGAGGGTGATACATTTTTTAAAATCACCCACTGCGTACGAGTCCGAACAGTCTCAAAGTTATTTCGATAATCTAACACAAAACAGAATATGAATGGACCGGTTTTCACATTGGATTCGTCTCGGTCCGATAAAAAAACGGTTGAAACAGGCGTATTTTCCAACGTCGAATCTCATGTGAATTTTCGTTCGAATTGACGACTTTTAAAATGGGAAACGAATCCGAATCTGCATGCAAATATTTCTGTTGTCGAATAATCCCTAGAAACTGAGAACGCCGCGCGGAGCATCGGATTCATTCACGTTCACAGTCCACAGCAGCAGTAGTAGTCCTCAACGGCATTTTTCATGCCGAGGGTGAAACATTTTAAAAAATCACCCACTGGGAACGAGTCCGAACAGTCTCAAGATTATTTCGATAATGAAACACAAAACAGAATATGAATGGATCGGTTTTCACATAGGATTCGTCTCGGTCCGATAAAAAAAAACGGCAAACAGGCGTATTTCTCGACATCGAAACTCATGTGAATTTTTGTTCGAATCGACGACTTTCAAATCGGAAAACGAAGGCGAGTCTGCATGCACGTGTTTCTGTTGTCGAATAGTTCCACCAAACTGAGAACGCCGGGCCGAGCATCGGATTCGTTCACATTCTCAGTCCACAGCAGCAATTGTCCTCAATGGATATTTTCGTGCCGAGGGTGATCCATTTTTAAAAATCACCCACTGCGTACGAGTCCGAACAGTCAAAGTTATTTCGATAATCTAACACAAAACAGAATATGAATGGACCGGTTTTCACATCGAATTCATCACGGTCCGATAAAAAAAAAGGCTGAAACAGGCGTATTTATCAACATCGAAACTCATGTGAATTTTTGTTCGAATCGACGACTTTTAAATCGGGAAACTAATCCGAGTCTGCATGCAAGTATTTCTGTTGTCGAATAATCCCTACAAACTGAGAACGCTGCATCGGATTCATTCTCGTTCACATTCCACAGCAGCAGTAGTAGTCCTCAATGGCTTTTATCATGCCGACATTTGAAAAAATCACCCACTGGGAACGAGTCCGAACAGTCTCAACATTATTTTGATCGTGAAACACAAAACAGAATATGAACGGACCGGTTTTCGCATGGGATTCGTCTCGGTCCGATAAAAAAACGGTTGAAACAGGCGTATTTATCGACATCGAAACTCATGTGAATTTTTGTTCGAATCGACGACTTTTAAAACGGGAAACGAATCCGAGTCTACATGCAAGTGTTTCTGTTGTCGATTAATCCCTACATACTGAGAACGCCGCGCGGAGCATCGGATTCATTCACGTTCATAGTCCACAGCAACAGTAGTAGTCCTCAACGGCATTTTTCATGCCGAGGGTGAAACATTTAAAAAAATCAACCACTGGGAGCGAGTCCGAACGGTCTCAAGATTATTTCGATAATGAAACACAAAACAGAATATGAATGGATCGGTTTTCACATAGGATTCGTCTCGGTCCGATAAAAAAAACGGTTGAAACAGGCGTATTTCTCGACATCGAAACTCATGTGAATTTTTGTTCGAATCGACGACTTTCAAATCGGAAAACGAAGCCGAGTCTGCATGCACGTGTTTCTGTTGTCGAATAGTTCCACCAAGCTGAGAACGCCGGGCCGAGCATCGGATTCATTCTCGTTCACAGTCCACAGCAGCAGTAGTAGTCCTCAACGGCTTTTTTCATACCGAGGGTGAAACATTTTAAAAAATCACCCACTGGGAACGAGTCCGAAAAGTCTCAAGATTATTTCGATAATGAAACACAAAACAGAATATGAATGGACCGGTTTTCACATTGGATTTGTCTCGGTCCGATAAAAAAACGGTTGAAACAGGCGTATTTCTCGACATCGAAACTCATGTGAATTTTTGTTCGAATCGACGACTTTCAAATCGGAAAACGAAGCCGAGTCTGCATGCACGTGTTTCTGTTGTCGAATAGTTCCTCCAAACTGAGAACGCCGGGCCGAGCATCGGATTCGTTCACATTTTCAGTCCACAGCAGCAATTGTCCTCAATGGATATTTTCGTGCCGAGGGTGATACATTTTTTAAAATCACCCACTGCGTACGAGTCCGAACAGTCTCAAAGTTATTTCGATAATCTAACACAAAACAAAATATGAATGGACCGGTTTTCACATTGGATTCGTCTCGGTCCGATAAAAAAACGGTTGAAACAGGCGTATTTTCCAACGTCGAATCTCATGTGAATTTTCGTTCGAATTGACGACTTTTAAAATGGGAAACGAATCCGAATCTGCATGCAAATATTTCTGTTGTCGAATAATCCCTAGAAAGTGAGAACGCCGCGCGGAGCATCGGATTCATTCACGTTCACAGTCCACAGCAGCAGTAGTAGTCCTCAACGGCATTTTTCATGCCGAGGATGAAACATTTAAAAAAATCACCCACTGGGAACGAGTCCGAACAGTCTCAAGATTATTTCGATAATGAAACACAAAACAGAATATGAATGGATCGGTTTTCACATAGGATTCGTCTCGGTCCGATAAAAAAAAACGGTTGAAACAGGCGTATTTCTCGACATCGAAACTCATGTGAATTTTTGTTCGAATCGACGACTTTCAAATCGGAAAACGAAGCCGAGTCTGCATGCACGTGTTTCTGTTGTCGAATAGTTCCTCCAAACTGAGAACGCCGGGCCGAGCATCGGATTCGTTCACATTCTCAGTCCACAGCAGCAATTGTCCTCAATGGATATTTTCGTGCCGAGGGTGATACATTTTTTAAAATCACCCACTGCGTACGAGTCCGAACAGTCTCAAAGTTATTTCGATAATCTAACACAAAACAGAATATGAATGGACCGGTTTTCACATTGGATTCGTCTCGGTCCGATAAAAAAACGGTTGAAACAGGCGTATTTTCCAACGTCGAATCTCATGTGAATTTTCGTTCGAATTGACGACTTTTAAAATGGGAAACGAATCCGAATCTGCATGCAAATATTTCTGTTGTCGAATAATCCCTAGAAACTGAGAACGCCGCGCGGAGCATCGGATTCATTCACGTTCACAGTCCACAGCAGCAGTAGTAGTCCTCAACGGCATTTTTCATGCCGAGGGTGAAACATTTTAAAAAATCACCCACTGGGAACGAGTCCGAACAGTCTCAAGATTATTTCGATAATGAAACACAAAACAGAATATGAATGGATCGGTTTTCACATAGGATTCGTCTCGGTCCGATAAAAAAAAACGGTTGAAACAGGCGTATTTCTCGACATCGAAACTCATGTGAATTTTTGGTCGAATCGACGACTTTCAAATCGGAAAACGAAGCCGAGTCTGCATGCACGTGTTTCTGTTGTCGAATAGTTCCACCAAACTGAGAACGCCGGGCCGAGCATCGGATTCGTTCACATTCTCAGTCCACAGCAGCAATTGTCCTCAATGGATATTTTCGTGCCGAGGGTGATACATTTTTAAAAATCACCCACTGCGTACGAGTCCGAACAGTCAAAGTTATTTCGATAATCTAACACAAAACAGAATATGAATGGACCGGTTTTCACATCGAATTCATCACGGTCCGATAAAAAAAAAGGCTGAACCAGGCGTATTTATCAACATCGAAACTCATGTGAATTTTTGTTCGAATCGACGACTTTTAAATCGGGAAACTAATCCGAGTCTGCATGCAAGTATTTCTGTTGTCGAATAATCCCTACAAACTGAGAACGCTGCATCGGATTCATTCTCGTTCACATTCCACAGCAGCAGTAGTAGTCCTCAATGGCTTTTATCATGCCGACATTCGAAAAAATCACCCACTGGGAACGAGTCCGAACAGTCTCAACATTATTTTGATCGTGAAACACAAAACAGAATATGAACGGACCGGTTTTCGCATGGGATTCGTCTCGGTCCGATAAAAAAACGGTTGAAACAGGCGTATTTATCGACATCGAAACTCATGTGAATTTTTGTTCGAATCGACGACTTTTAAAACGGGAAACGAACCCGAGTCTACATGCACGTGTTTCTGTTGTCGATTAATCCCTACATACTGAGAACGCCGCGCGGAGCATCGGATTCATTCACGTTCATAGTCCACAGCAGCAGTAGTAGTCCTCAACGGCTTTTTTCATTCCGAGCGTGAAACATTTAAAACAATCACGTACTGGGAGCGAGTCCGAACGGTCTCAAGATTATTTCGATAATGAAACACAAGACAGAATATGAATGGTCCGATTTTCACATTGGATTCGTCTCGGTCCGATAAAAAAAACGGTTGAAACTGGCGTATTTACCAACGTTGAATCTCATGTGAATCTTCGTTCGAATTGACGACTTTTACAATGGGAAACGAATCCGAATCTGCATGCAAATATTTCTATTGTCGAATAATCCCTACATACTGAGAACGCCGCGCGGAGCATCCGATTCATTCACGTTCACAGTCCACAGCAGCAGTAGTAGTCCTCAACGGCATTTTTCATGCCGAGGGTGAAACATTTAAAAAAATCACCCACTGGGAACGAGTCCGAACAGTCTCAAGATTATTTCGATAATAAAACACAAAACAGATTATGAATGGACCGGTTTTCACATTGGATTCGTCTCGGTCCGTTAAAAAAAACGGTTGAAACAGGCGTATTTATCGACATCGAAACTCATCTGAATTTTTGTTCGAATCGACGGATTTTAAATCGGGAAACGAATCTGAGTCTGCATGCACGTATTTCTGTTGTCGAATAATCCCTACAAACTGAGAACGCCGCGCCGAGCATCGGATTCATTCTCGTTCACAGTCCACAGCAGCAGTAGTAGTCGTCAACGGCTTTTTTCATACCGAGGGTGAAACATTTTAAAAAATCACCCACTGGGAACGAGTCCGAACAGTCTCAAGATTATTTCGACAATGAAACACAAAACAGAATATGAATGGACCGGTTTTCACATTGGATTTGTCTCGGTCCGATAAAAAAACGGTTGAAACAGGCGTATTTCTCGACATCGAAACTCATGTGAATTTTTGTTCGAATCGACGACTTTCAAATCGGAAAACGAAGCCGAGTCTGCATGCACGTGTTTCTGTTGTCGAATAGTTCCTCCAAACTGAGAACGCCGGGCCGAGCATCGGATTCGTTCACATTCTCAGTCCACAGCAGCAATTGTCCTCAATGGATATTTTCGTGCCGAGGGTGATACATTTTTTTAAATCACCCACTGCGTACGAGTCCGAACAGTCTCAAAGTTATTTCGATAATCTAACACAAAACAGAATATGAATGGACCGGTTTTCACATTGGATTCGTCTCGGTCCGATAAAAAAACGGTTGAAACCGGCGTATTTTCCAACGTCGAATCTCATGTGAATTTTCGTTCGAATTGACGACTTTTAAAATGGGAAACGAATCCGAATCTGCATGCAAATATTTCTGTTGTCGAATAATCCCTAGAAAGTGAGAACGCCGCGCGGAGCATCGGATTCATTCACGTTCACAGTCCACAGCAGCAGTAGTAGTCCTCAACGGCATTTTTCATGCCGAGGGTGAAACATTTAAAAAAATCACCCACTGGGAACGAGTCCGAACAGTCTCAAGATTATTTCGATAATGAAACACAAAACAGAATATGAATGGATCGGTTTTCACATAGGATTCGTCTCGGTCCGATAAAAAAAAACGGTTGAAACAGGCGTATTTCTCGACATCGAAACTCATGTGAATTTTTGTTCGAATCGACGACTTTCAAATCGGAAAACGAAGCCGAGTCTGCATGCACGTGTTTCTGTTGTCGAATAGTTCCTCCAAACTGAGAACGCCGGGCCGAGCATCGGATTCGTTCACATTCTCAGTCCACAGCAGCAATTGTCCTCAATGGATATTTTCGTGCCGAGGGTGATACATTTTTAAAAATCACCCACTGCGTACGAGTCCGAACAGTCAAAGTTATTTCGATAATCTAACACAAAACAGAATATGAATGGACCGGTTTTCACATCGAATTCATCACGGTCCGATAAAAAAAAAGGCTGAAACAGGCGTATTTATCAACATCGAAACTCATGTGAATTTTTGTTCGAATCGACGACTTTTAAATCGGGAAACTAATCGGAGTCTGCATGCAAGTATTTCTGTTGTCGAATAATCCCTACAAACTGAGAACGCTGCATCGGATTCATTCTCGTTCACATTCCACAGCAGCAGTAGTAGTCCTCAATGGCTTTTATCATGCCGACAGTTGAAAAAATCACCCACTGGGAACGAGTCCGAACAGTCTCAACATTATTTTGATCGTGAAACACAAAACAGAATATGAACGGACCGGTTTTCGCATGGGATTCGTCTCGGTCCGATAAAAAAACGGTTGAAACAGGCGTATTTATCGACATCGAAACTCATGTGAATTTTTGTTCGAATCGACGACTTTTAAAACGGGAAACGAATCCGAGTCTACATGCAAGTGTTTCTGTTGTCGATTAATCCCTACATACTGAGAACGCCGCGCGGAGCATCGGATTCATTCACGTTCATAGTCCACAGCAACAGTAGTAGTCCTCAACGGCATTTTTCATGCCGAGGGTGAAACATTTAAAAAAATCAACCACTGGGAGCGAGTCCGAACGGTCTCAAGATTATTTCGATAATGAAACACAAAACAGAATATGAATGGATCGGTTTTCACATAGGATTCGTCTCGGTCCGATAAAAAAAACGGTTGAAACAGGCGTATTTCTCGACATCGAAACTCATGTGAATTTTTGTTCGAATCGACGACTTTCAAATCGGAAAACGAAGCCGAGTCTGCATGCACGTGTTTCTGTTGTCGAATAGTTCCACCAAGCTGAGAACGCCGGGCCGAGCATCGGATTCATTCTCGTTCACAGTCCACAGCAGCAGTAGTAGTCCTCAACGGCTTTTTTCATACCGAGGGTGAAACATTTTAAAAAATCACTCACTGGGAACGAGTCCGAAAAGTCTCAAGATTATTTCGATAATGAAACACAAAACAGAATATGAATGGACCGGTTTTCACATTGGATTTGTCTCGGTCCGATAAAAAAACGGTTGAAACAGGCGTATTTCTCGACATCGAAACTCATGTGAATTTTTGTTCGAATCGACGACTTTCAAATCGGAAAACGAAGCCGAGTCTGCATGCACGTGTTTCTGTTGTCGAATAGTTCCTCCAAACTGAGAACGCCGGGCCGAGCATCGGATTCGTTCACATTTTCAGTCCACAGCAGCAATTGTCCTCAATGGATATTTTCGTGCCGAGGGTGATACATTTTTTAAAATCACCCACTGCGTACGAGTCCGAACAGTCTCAAAGTTATTTCGATAATCTAACACAAAACAAAATATGAATGGACCGGTTTTCACATTGGATTCGTCTCGGTCCGATAAAAAAACGGTTGAAACAGGCGTATTTTCCAACGTCGAATCTCATGTGAATTTTCGTTCGAATTGACGACTTTTAAAATGGGAAACGAATCCGAATCTGCATGCAAATATTTCTGTTGTCGAATAATCCCTAGAAAGTGAGAACGCCGCGCGGAGCATCGGATTCATTCACGTTCACAGTCCACAGCAGCAGTAGTAGTCCTCAACGGCATTTTTCATGCCGAGGGTGAAACATTTAAAAAAATCACCCACTGGGAACGAGTCCGAACAGTCTCAAGATTATTTCGATAATGAAACACAAAACAGAATATGAATGGATCGGTTTTCACATAGGATTCGTCTCGGTCCGATAAAAAAAAACGGTTGAAACAGGCGTATTTCTCGACATCGAAACTCATGTGAATTTTTGTTCGAATCGACGACTTTCAAATCGGAAAACGAAGCCGAGTCTGCATGCACGTGTTTCTGTTGTCGAATAGTTCCTCCAAACTGAGAACGCCGGGCCGAGCATCGGATTCGTTCACATTCTCAGTCCACAGCAGCAATTGTCCTCAATGGATATTTTCGTGCCGAGGGTGATACATTTTTTAAAATCACCCACTGCGTACGAGTCCGAACAGTCTCAAAGTTATTTCGATAATCTAACACAAAACAGAATATGAATGGACCGGTTTTCACATTGGATTCGTCTCGGTCCGATAAAAAAACGGTTGAAACAGGCGTATTTTCCAACGTCGAATCTCATGTGAATTTTCGATCGAATTGACGACTTTTAAAATGGGAAACGAATCCGAATCTGCATGCAAATATTTCTGTTGTCGAATAATCCCTAGAAACTGAGAACGCCGCGCGGAGCATCGGATTCATTCACGTTCACAGTCCACAGCAGCAGTAGTAGTCCTCAACGGCATTTTTCATGCCGAGGGTGAAACATTTAAAAAAATCACCCACTGGGAACGAGTCCGAACAGTCTCAAGATTATTTCGATAATGAAACACAAAACAGAATATGAATGGATCGGTTTTCACATAGGATTCGTCTCGGTCCGATAAAAAAAAACGGCAAACAGGCGTATTTCTCGACATCGAAACTCATGTGAATTTTTGTTCGAATCGACGACTTTCAAATCGGAAAACGAAGCCGAGTCTGCATGCACGTGTTTCTGTTGTCGAATAGTTCCACCAAACTGAGAACGCCGGGCCGAGCATCGGATTCGTTCACATTCTCAGTCCACAGCAGCAATTGTCCTCAATGGATATTTTCGTGCCGAGGGTGATACATTTTTAAAAATCACCCACTGCGTACGAGTCCGAACAGTCAAAGTTATTTCGATAATCTAACACAAAACAGAATATGAATGGACCGGTTTTCACATCGAATTCATCACGGTCCGATAAAAAAAAAGGCTGAAACAGGCGTATTTATCAACATCGAAACTCATGTGAATTTTTGTTCGAATCGACGACTTTTAAATCGGGAAACTAATCCGAGTCTGCATGCAAGTATTTCTGTTGTCGAATAATCCCTACAAACTGAGAACGCTGCATCGGATTCATTCTCGTTCACATTCCACAGCAGCAGTAGTAGTCCTCAATGGCTTTTATCATGCCGACATTTGAAAAAATCACCCACTGGGAACGAGTCCGAACAGTCTCAACTTATTTTGATCGTGAAACACAAAACAGAATATGAACGGACCGGTTTTCGCATGGGATTCGTCTCGGTCCGATAAAAAAACGGTTGAAACAGGCGTATTTATCGACATCGAAACTCATGTGAATTTTTGTTCGAATCGACGACTTTTAAAACGGGAAACGAATCCGAGTCTACATGCAAGTGTTTCTGTTGTCGATTAATCCCTACATACTGAGAACGCCGCGCGGAGCATCGGATTCATTTGTTACGTCCGGGAATTTATTTTAGATAAAAAAATAATAAATTCCTTTGAAAGAGAAATAACCGTTTTCTGTTACGAGCTTGAATGTACGTTGATTGTTTAATTAATACAATTTTATTTGTTTTTCAGAACGGACGCCAGCCTTGAGATCCTGCCTTTAGTCGGGAATGTGCCCAACAGGGATGAGGATCGAGCCACTATTTTGATCGGTAACTAATAATCACTCGCGGGGATAGGGCAGTCGGTAAATAAGATAGTGAGTGGTAACGTGAGCATGCGACTTACCCTACGAGCGGCGGTGCGTAGCGGGTTTATCGACGGATGGTCTGGTACCCGGAGAGAGGTCCTTCCGTCGGTAATGATGATCTCTAGGCGAACGACGATTTCAACGATCGACGGTGAGGTAGATTCCTTACTTTTCGACGAGCATCCGCCCATCGATGTACCGACTAGTTGTAGGTAAGGACGAGTTCCTGTGTTCCGACCGTGATGAAGAACTCGTGGAGCGAAAGGAAACGACGTTGGCGACGGGAGAAATTTAGTCGATGGTGATAATCTCGATGTCCGACGATATAACGGCGGTGGATGCGTCCGAAGCGACGCTGCCGGTCGATCGAGTCACTACACGGGTGTACCCACGGGGGTCGATAAGGAGGACTTTTCCGTGAAACGGAACGTTCGACACGACTTTTGGTCCACTTTTCACCGAATGAAATGTTAGTGCGTCACGAATAATTCGTTTAAACACAGACGAGTTGTTTCCACGAGATGCCGGTCGCGGCTTTTGCGCGGCTATCGCGATTGCGCGGCGAAGATTGAACTTGGTACCACCTCGTCTTCTTGACATTTATGAATTTAAATAGAAACAGATAAATATTTTCGGAAAAATCAATTGACCGTTAATTGGGTAAATGAGAGGATGAGTAAGATTATCATGCAGCAGGGGTTCGAGATACGAATTAATCGACGTGCAGAAGAAGCACAACCGGTAGATTCAATCTCGAAATTTAAGCGAGGTAAGAATTGACGACGTGCAGGAGAAGCACAACCGACGATTCTTCGGTAAATGAAGGGAGGATTGGTGAAGGATTAATTTAATTAACGGACGGTTGATTTCTATACTTGATATGCAAAATTGCAAAATAAAATGTATTCGATTAATTGAGATGCCAAGGAATCGAGGGTGATAGATTGTTGACTCAAATAAATTCGTGAGAAATTGATTCAATAAATTAAACGATACGAAATACGTTGAGCGAATATTTCGATGAGGGATAAGGGTCGCGAAATAACTTTCACTGACTCTAAGATGTATATATATATATATATTGTTACAAACTTGAAATATGATTATAATTACATAAAGCTTTCGATGAGACGCAAAAATCAGACTCAACTTGGAGTTACAATGACAAAAGAGATATTAAAGAAATGTAAAAAGAAAATACTAAAGAATTATTCCGATTTTCCAGCGTGCGGGTCCGACACGAACGCGGCGAGCGGAGAAGCGCAACTGACTGGTGGAGAGACCGGAGAACTGGCGAGCAGCGGAGGACTCGGCTTTTTATTGGTGCGGCGGTGAGGCGGTGTGGTGCGCATGCGCCGCGGAGAGGAGACGCCGACGATGATGTTCCTTCTCGCTTGCTCTTATGGCGTTAAACGGAGGATTCGATGATAAATCAATTATTTAATTTAAATGTTACAACAAATAATTATGTCGGTTTGTCATGGTTGGACTGACGATAAATTAATATTTTTAATTTATCGTTAGTCTCACAATTTGTTACAATAATATTCGCTTGTGAATAAAGAAATATAATTTTATATAAGTTCCAATTATTGTTATTTATTCTTTTGTGTGCGAAGCAGATTCGATGTAGAAATACGGCGGTTAAATGAGAGAGTAATAATTATAATGCGAAATATACGAATTGCATGCAATAATTATAAATGTGTAATTTTTAATTAATAAAATAGAGCGCACTATTATTTATGCGAAAGTAATAGTGATACTTTTATTCGTGTGTACGTGGATAATATAAATGTTCATAATGGCTAGTTGTTTTTATATTAATAGCGCGTGAGATATTTGTTATACTGATAATACTGGATTACAAAGATTGTCGCTTATCTAAATGATTAAAATAACGTTTATAATTCATTTGTCGCATTAAACATTTATTATAATTATTAATAACATTGTGAGTTGCATTGTGACGGCGTTAATTATTATTTGAATAATTTCTTTATTAATTAGAACATATACGAAATTGTTCTAGAATAATCTGCACGTGAAAATAATAATAATGATACAGGGTTGGAAACAAAGGAGACAAAGAAGCGATACGTGATATTGGCGTTGGAGCGGATGTTTAGTCTACAAGGTATATGGTGATAGCGATTTGTTTATCTCTTAATTAATTCTTAGGATTCGGCATGGTGTGATATTGTTTAAATTATTATTTCTTAGAAGCCTACGTGCAACACGTGGCTTGCATCATGGCGGCGCGTCCGAGAGAGACGCGACGAGTACGAGAGAGAAAGAGATATACATGCGCTGGGAAAGTTTGGGAAAAATCTGGCTAATGTCTTCTATTGTGTACTTGAAAATGAGAGAGCGTACGAGAAAAGACTTATACTGTAAAAAAGAGCGTTTGCTCGTTTCAAGAGGCAATAAAGTAATTCAAGGGTTTTCTGGAAAATGTCTCGAAGGGAAGCGTTCGCTCGACTCGAGGGGCAATAAAGTAATTTGGGAAAAAGTCACGTAGCGTCTATTTGCCATAGTAGCCATGAGTAAGAGAGAGAGGGTTAGGCTGGGTGAGAGTAAGAGAGAGAGAGACTCTATGTACGAGGCGAATCGCGGGGTCGCGAGTATATCGCGGGTCCGCGGATTACGCAATCTCGCGGTTTTTCGCGAGCACGTGAAAATAGGGGTGAGCGGGTTAATAGTCGTGATCCGTGGGTCGCGAATTATATCGCGGATCCGCGGAAAACGAGATTCGCGATTAAGGAAGAAGGTTTTTGTGATACGGGTTACATGAGCATGAAGGAGGTACGCGGGTAACCCGAAGGAGAAGGATGGGAGTGGAGAAAGATTCGATTGAGCGCGCGAAATATCAGGCGAGCAGGAGGAATACGTTGGTCTCGTAGCGGAGTGCTAGAGAGAGACGGAGCGAGAGCGCGCGGGTGCGCGCGAGCGTTAAGGAGAGACGAGGATAGAGAGTGAGTGCGCGCGGGCGCTGAAGAGAGACAAGGATGGAGAGCGAGTGCGCGCGGGCGTTGAGCTCGGCGCGCTAGCTAGGCGCGTTCAGCGGAAGTAGGTACATACTAGGGAAAGTCGTATGTACTCAGACAAAATGAGAAATGATGAAAAATAAATGCGCTCGTCACAATGAGTTAGGGTTAACGAAAAAATATTCCTGTATTGTGGTTTATAAATTTATGTATATATGTATAGCAATGTATATATCTATAGGTATAATGTGTGTATGTGTATATATATATGTATGTATACGTATATATATATATATATATATATATATATGTTTATTCGTATAAAATAAAGGACAAGATCGGTATATGTATATGTGTATATATATATGGAGAATGGAGGGCAAGATCGCCAGGACGTAACACCTCGGGGGACTAAGACGAAGACACCCTACTGGATGGCTGAGGAACGGCGCAAAGGCGCTCAAGTAGGACGGCGTCGATGCCCGACAATCTCCTAGTAGATGTAGATGGTTTAGGTTCCGGTTTGTCGTCTGGGGGAACCAATTCCCTAGGGGACGGTTCGGAGTTGAGTCCTTCATCCCTTTGGTTTTTTCGGTGGGCCCTGGTGACGAGAAGATTCGTGATGGAATTCCAGATGGCCCCAAACAATGCGAAGCTGCACCCGTATAATGAATGCAGGGTATATCCATGGATGACAGTGTCGATGGCTGATTTTATAATTGAGTAAATGGCCATAATGCCGAGAAAGCCTGCGCTGACTATTCCAAATTTCTCGAAACCATTCCAAAGGTTTTCGAAAGCATTGGCTGCGATGTGTTCCAATGTGCGTTCGTCCAATAAGTTTTTGAGGGATACGGCTCCTGGAGGGATGGTGTATCCAGCTGATCCACGAGCCAAATTATTCAATAGCGCTGGTCTTTCGGCAGGAAACATGATTCGGTCACGTAATTGTTCCATTTCTTCATTCGTATAAATTCCACTTGTTGCAAGGTTTCCCACTGGTGTGTAACCCCAGGTAGGAGTGGTCATCGGTCGTAATACTTGCGGTGGTGGAACTTCAATTGGATGCGGGGCGAAGCGGTACCATGCCCCGTCGATAAGATATTGCGCCGGAAGGAGAGGGTTGCACTCGATGTGAGTTCCGGCCTTAATGAGTGTGCGAGAAATTGTCGAAAGGAAATACGACTGGTTGCGGTGAGTTACAGGTAGCTCGAGGTAGCATTCCTCGGTCCTGCGAAGGGTGCATTCCACGGGAACGCACTTGACGATGTGGGCTACTTCGCCGGCGATGACGGCCATGTACCCTGGACTTCTGGTGACGGCTCGGGCGAATTTTTCCGGCAATATTGATGCGGTTGCCAGAGCGTTGCGGAGTACTTGTTGTTCCAAATTGCATCGCTGTGTCAAGACGTCTTTGTACAATGCTTTTATTTGGGTTTTGATGTGTTTTTCCACATAAATAAATTTCGAATTTACGTAGGAAAATATGTCCAGATTACTGACGAGGACCTTGCGACGTGAAGCAAATGTTTGGCCGTCGCGAGTCTCGAGAATGAATAATTTCGGATGTTCCGTTCGGATGAGGGTGTAGCCGCAGACAGGCTTTTCGTTCCTGACGGCTAGAGCGAACGTGGTTTCTTGAGTAGTTAACGTATACACATCCGGTGTCTGGATGGAATTTTCAATGGTACGGAGTTTTGTTGCCATGCCATCGTAAAGAACGTCGTATCGATTGAAGAAACATGTGTCCACAGGTTCCGTTTTCCAAAAAGCTTGGTTCCCTTCAACGTCCGTGCATTGACCTTCGGACAGTTGACATTGGGTCGAGCTCTGGAGGATGATGCGATTGGTCGCCATGTTGACCGATGCTTCGTAGTTGGAAATGGTGATTTTAGCGGAAGCCTGGACCACTACGTTGCTCCAAGTACCAAAAGGGTCGCTGTATTGGGAACCGGTGCAACTTCCGTCGTTGCTGAGAGTTCCGGCAAGCGTAAGGCTCCTTGATGTTGTACTATTTCTTTTTAGTCCCGTGACGATAGCGGAAAATCCAAGTTGAATGATTCCCGTTTCGTGGACCTTGCGGCAAGTTTTGTCGTCTAATTCGTGAAGATAAACTTGACGACCATTTTGTACTATTGAGTTATGTGAATTCATGCCGCAGTTGTACAAGGTCCTGTCGACTTCGACCTTGCACTGAATGACCTCGGTTGTGGAAAATTCCGAGAGTTGCAACAATTGGATTCTCACAGGTATCGGGGTTGGGTCGACCATAGGTATGTCGCAAGCTCCGATGTCGGTGAGAGAAACGGTGGTGACGTTGAGCGTAGGGGCGCCGCAATCATACCCGATCAGGCAGACGGCGGTGCGCACGAGGAGAACAAAGATGATTGTTGTTTTCGGCTCCATTCTGTAACCAATAACAAGAGTTTTGGTTACAGACGGGTCGCCCGTAATTTGTTCGTATGAACGATGCGAGGTTTGTCTTGGTAAAGGATCTTAACGTTACCCCCTGAAAGGATTTCAATTATTTCACATGGCTCGGAATATTGATCTCCGAATTTTCCTTTTTGGGGTTCTTTTAACATTAACACGCGATCGCCAACCTTGAAGAACCTTGGGTTGATGTTGCGATCGTAATACTCTTTTGATTTTTCTTTTGCATGTTTCAGATTTTCGGCCGCCATTGTTTGCAGGCCGTCGATACGGTCAAACAGGTCGATGAGGTACTCAGCGTAAGAAGGATCCTGTGATTCTTCGATTTGGTGATGGGCCGAAGGTTGACGAGCTAACCTGCCAAATACGAGTTCGTGGGGGGTATACCCGGTGCCTTCGTGACGACTCGTGTTATATGAAAACATGGCCAGGTCTAAATACTCGTCCCAGTCGGAATTTTCATTAACATATTGTTTCAGATATTCCATGAGTACGTGATGAGAACGTTCGATCGATCCATTGCTTTGAGGGTGGAAAGCTGTTGTCTGGTAGGCCTTGATTTTGAATTTTTTCGCCACAGCCTTCATGAGACTGCTGCAGAAGTTGGATCCTTGATCGGTGAGGAGGGCGCGCGGAGCGCCGAATCGTGAGACGAAGTTTTTCACGAATGCGGTGCTGACGTCCACCGATGATGTTCGGCTCAACGGAATAGCCAATGAATATTTCGTAAGGAGATCTTGGAGAGTTAATATATACTGATTGCCAGTCTTCGTCAAAGGGAGGGGTCCTACTATGTCCATGGCGATCTTATCGAACGCGGCCCCAGGTGTATCGGTGAGTATCATAGGTTGTTTGGTCTTTACGCGAACCAATTTTTTGAGTTGACAATTTCGGCAATGTTGGATATACTCCTGGATCTGAATTTTCATGTTTTTCCAGTAGTAATACTCACGGATACGTTTGTATGTTTTGTTTACTCCTTTGTGGCCACCGATTAGCGAGTCGTGCTTTTCTCTAATAATTTCCAACCGTTTTTCTTCGGGAGGAATTTGAACTAGTTGACTGCAAATTATGAGCGTGATATTTTCTTCACGGAGTGCTTCGTACAAGGTATTTTTAATTACGGCCCACGGCACGTTGCCGATAGTGGGCGTTTTTGCGATACAGACTTCCTTAAGGCACAGCTCGCGAATCGCGTCCTTTAGGGAGTCGCAAATTTCCCGGAGATCTGAGATCTCGAGGTTGTTGTGTATGCTACCTAAGATGGGTAGTGCGATTATTTGTTTCGATTTTACAATTTTGAATTTTACTCGCAGGTACGCCAACTCCTCTAATTTAGGGAAGACGTTTTGTTCCTGGAGGTCCTTAGCACCTTCGTCAAGTGGTTGCCCGGTCATGGTTACGAAGACGACGTAATTATCTTTTTGCATATGTAATCTATCGCGTGTCTCTACAATTTTTAATGCATTAGATAAATGGCGATTTTCTTCGCTAATTTTGAATTGAGGATTTTCGTTCTCGATTAGGTCACTTTGTTCGGAATCGTCGTCTGACTCGTCATCACTTTCGGGTATACCTTCGTTATCATTTGAATTTTCTTTGTCGTTTTCATTTTCTTTTTCAGGTTGGTCTTCTCTGAAGGGGGAGACCGAAAAGCGATCCAAGGATGGATTCGATGGAAGATCGGGTGGAACAGCGAGGTCAAGTTCCGGAGGGAAATCTAGTGTGACATCCGGAAGAGTCCCCGGAGAAAGGAGGGGAGGGGGTACACTGGAAGGTTCCTCCACATCCATTCGTTCAACAGGTAAGTTTTGTTTTGCTTTTTTGTTTGATTGCAATTGTTTTTGAGTATTAAAGCCTCGAAAATTGTCGTCTGACATTGAATCTAATGATAGCCTTCTTGGAGCAGTGCTCATGTGGGCTTTTGTTTCTTTTGATCTTTTCTTTCTTTTCTTTACTGGAGAGAAGATTCTCTCGTCGTCTGAAGAGACGTTTTGGTTTGGCGTATGTTTTGTCATGAAAATTGTTTTTTGAGTAGGAGGATTTCGAGATAAAGCGTCAGCATTGCTGTTTGCTTTTCCCGGTTTATAAATTATTTTGTAAGTGTAGTTTGCGAGACTAAGTCGCCAATGGACCAGCCTGTTAGCCGGGTCCTTTACCGAGTGAAGCCATACGAGGGGCTTGTGATCGGTGACCAATACGAACTCTTGCCCATAGACATAGGGTCTGAAATGGTTTACGCAGTATAAAATGGCAAGAAGTTCCTTTTCGATTGTTGAGTAGTTGAGTTCATGTTTATTAAGTGTACGTGAGGCGTAACTAATGGGTCGATCCTTACCGATTTCTCCTTGGCTAAGGACGCCCCCGACCGCGATATCCGATGCGTCGGTCGTGATAATGAATGGTTGTGAAAAGTCTGGGTACTGGAGTACCGGTTCTTTGCAGAGGGCATCGCGAAGCGTTGTAAATGCTTTTTCTTGAGCATCAGTCCATTTAAAATGGGATTCCTTTTTCAATAGTAACGTTAGTGGTTTTGCGATCCCGGAAAAATTTTCAATGAAGCGACGGTAATATCCCGCGAGACCTAGGAATTGTTTGATTTTCTTTGGCGTAGTTGGTCTGGGATAATCCTTGAGAGCTTCGAGTTTTTTAGGGTCAGGTTTTACCCCATCTTCACTGATAATGTGGCCCAGGTAGGCCACTTCGCGTCTTAAAAATTCGCACTTATCGGGCTGTAACTTTAGATTTGCCCGTCTCAGTCTTTTCGCGGTCTTTTCGCAGTCTCAAAATTCTTTTGTTGAATTTTTTCGCATGTTCGTCTAAGGTTTGTGCATAAATGACGATGTCGTCAAGGTACACAAACAACTCGTTGCCTTGTAGACCGGTGAGAACCTGGTCCATCAAGCGCTGGAATGTGGCGGGCGCGTTTTTGAGCCCGAATGGCATACGAGTGAATTGATAGTGACCGAAAGGGGTCGAAAAAGCTGTTTTGTGTGCGTCGTCGGGGTGCACCTTAATCTGGTGGAACCCGCTGGCCAAATCAAATACGGAAAAATATTTTGCATTCCCCAATTGGTCTAGGATTTCCGAAATTTGAGGGAGGGGGTAAGCGTCCCCAATCGTTTTATCATTAAGATTGCGGTAGTCGATGACCATCCGCCATCTTTTGTTCCCTTGGGAATCGGCTTTCTTTGGCACGATCCAGAGGGGCGAACTATAAGGAGAGGTCGACGGTTCAATAATGTCTCCCGATATTAAATCGTTTACTTGTTTCGTGATTTCCTGTTTGTGGACAGGGGGAAAGCGATATTGTCGCGTAAAAACGGGTTGATCGTCCGTTGTAATTATTCGATGGTTTATAGCGTTGGTGAAACCGAGAGGAGAACCTGGGATATAAAACAGATCCAGATTTTCTTCGACGATTGAATTTACATTTTTACGTTCTTCCTCGTTAAGGTGATCGAAGCGTAATAGAGACAAAACGTCTTGTAATTTCTTTTCCTTTTCAACTACTAATACCCTTTTTCTTGGGGCAAGAAAATCAAAAGTTTCCCGTTCCGACATAACTTCTTCCGGAAACGGGAGAGAACCAAAAGAACCTACTTCATTTGCCTCCGGCTGTTTTCGAGCTATCGGGGCTGAAGTGGTCAAATTAATATCCGCATGAACCGCGTAATTAAATTCTTGAACGGTTACGTACGGAATTTCCATAGAAAGATCGTCTTCAGTGGCGTTGTGAGCCATCAAATATGCAATACCATTCTTAATCGTCACGAGTGCTTCGCCCATGAAAATCCCTTCTCCGAAATGGAGCCTCGGAATATATCCTTCTTTAATTTCGGGATTTTTTACTTTGACGTAGCATACAACCTTTGAACGTTTGGGAATGGATATATTTTGCTTCGAAACAAAAGGAATTACTTGATCACCATAACTCAGTTGTTCGCGTTTCCAATCAATAATGGCCTTATTTCCAGCCAAAAATTCGGTTCCAAGAAGAGCGTGCTGCTCGATAGGGAACCAATCGTTTACAACGTGAAATTTTACGGGAATATTGTTCACCGTTAATACTACAGATCCCAAAGTTTTTACGGGAGTCGGCGAAATGCCGTCCAATCTCAAAATTTCGTAATTATTGATGTAAGTGTTTACGATTTGATTTTTTATTAAGTTAACCTCGGCGCCCGAATCGATTAAAAATTCCGTAGGACCGGCTAATTGCGGGCAATCCAAAAATACCGAGGGAGAACTTTCCGAATTACTTAAGAGGACCCGGACGGTTCGCACGGTTCGGCGTCGATTATTCGTACCGGGCGCTCCTGGCGTTGTTCGTCCCGTGGGGAGGCCCTGTCCAAGGGACGGTTGTTCGAGTTTTTTGGAACGGAATTTTGCTTGTTCCGATCGTCATTTTGTTTCCGATAACACATGGCTTCGGAATGGCCAGGTTTTCGGCAATAATTGCACGGAGGGCGCGGCCTAGCGTTATCGCGATCGTCGGCACGCGGCCCGTTATTTACATTGTTGTTATTATTATTATTATTCGCGACGCGTTCGTTAGCGATCGCGGGTATATGCGCGGGCCTCTTCTCGGGAAACCTTTGCCAACAGTTTTCCGATGGGTGAGGTCGTCCGCAATAACTACATGTCGTTCTTCCAGAGGGGGAGAACGTTTTGACGGGAGCAACGCTCGGTTTATTTTCCGTGCGGTTGTCCCTAAAATGGGCGCGATCGCGCTCCATATCTTTTTCAACTTTAACGGCCTTAGAGAACGCATCCTCCAGGTCGCGGAAACTCTCGAGTTTTAAGCGTATACGAAAGTCGGGGGGCAGCCCCTTAATGAAACAATCGAGCGTATCATTGTTAAGCGTGTTACGATGGTTCGGATGGATGTGACCGTGGTTGTCCACTTCGGCTTCGTAAATTGCCGTGTGGAGGTCCTTTACACGACTGATATAATCGATGATATGTTCGGATTTGTTTTTTGAAATATTTCCGAGTTCGCCTCGGAATTCGTTTAGGGTTTTCGCGGCTCCGAATAACGTCTTAAGGCGGTCCGCGAAGTCGGTAATGTTATTGAAGTTGTAATCTTCTAGTGCCGTTGCGGCGTGACCCTTTAGTTTATTACGCAATAATTGGGTCAAACTCGGTTCGAGGTGAGGAGGAAACATGTCTCGTGCTCTTTTACACGAGCGGATAAAACGAAGGACGGGGATATTGTACCCGTTAAACGTAGGGACCGACTCTAGCGCGTCCTTGAATTTTAAATTTGGGCTTATATGGTTGTCGATATTAAGTTCTTCGTGAAAACTACGGGGTTCGGGGGGCGGAGATTCGCGGTTAGGCGAGAAACGCTTTTCGTTTTTTATGTCGTGAATTTCGGCCTGTAAGTCCCCGAATCGCGAAATTATTTGTGAAAGTGCCCTATGGAGGGAAGAAAATTGTTCTTGTGTTTCGGCAATATCGGGCATCTCCGACATATTCCGACTTTGTTCGTTTTCGAGGGCCTGAAGGGTTTTAATTCGTTCTCGAGTCTCCATGTCCTTTTCATGGAGGGCACGTTCTTGTTCTTGTAAGGTTTCGCGTTTTCGATCTATTTGTTCGTGGAGGAGACGCAATTCCTCTTCATTTAAAGCACGAGCTTGTGACCTCGTGGTAGACATTTTAAATTCGCGAAAAAATTGAATTTACGTAATCAATTTATATTTTATAAAAGGTAACTTTAATTGAAATTACGACAATTGATTTATATTTTACGGGAGTTTGATCGAATCGCGATAATTAATTTATGTTTGACGGGTAATTTGATGACGTTAATTGAAATTGCGATGATTTAACTATATTTGAAGGAAATCGATCAAAATGCGGCTTTAGCGTATCCCACCGCTGCCACCAAAAATTTATCCTGTTACGTCCGGGAATTTATTTTAGATAAAAAAATAATAAATTCCTTTGAAAGAGAAATAACCGTTTTCTGTTACGAGCTTGAATGTACGTTGATTGTTTAATTAATACAATTTTATTTGTTTTTCAGAACGGACGCCAGCCTTGAGATCCTGCCTTTAGTCGGGAATGTGCCCAACAGGGATGAGGATCGAGCCACTATTTTGATCGGTAACTAATAATCACTCGCGGGGATAGGGCAGTCGGTAAATAAGATAGTGAGTGGTAACGTGAGCATGCGACTTACCCTACGAGCGGCGGTGCGTAGCGGGTTTATCGACGGATGGTCTGGTACCCGGAGAGAGGTCCTTCCGTCGGTAATGATGATCTCTAGGCGAACGACGATTTCAACGATCGACGGTGAGGTAGATTCCTTACTTTTCGACGAGCATCCGCCCATCGATGTACCGACTAGTTGTAGGTAAGGACGAGTTCCTGTGTTCCGACCGTGATGAAGAACTCGTGGAGCGAAAGGAAACGACGTTGGCGACGGGAGAAATTTAGTCGATGGTGATAATCTCGATGTCCGACGATATAACGGCGGTGGATGCGTCCGAAGCGACGCTGCCGGTCGATCGAGTCACTACACGGGTGTACCCACGGGGGTCGATAAGGAGGACTTTTCCGTGAAACGGAACGTTCGACACGACTTTTGGTCCACTTTTCACCGAATGAAATGTTAGTGCGTCACGAATAATTCGTTTAAACACAGACGAGTTGTTTCCACGAGATGCCGGTCGCGGCTTTTGCGCGGCTATCGCGATTGCGCGGCGAAGATTGAACTTGGTACCACCTCGTCTTCTTGGCATTTATGAATTTAAATAGAAACAGATAAATATTTTCGGAAAAATCAATTGACCGTTAATTGGGTAAATGAGAGGATGAGTAAGATTATCATGCAGCAGGGGTTCGAGATACGAATTAATCGACGTGCAGAAGAAGCACAACCGGTAGATTCAATCTCGAAATTTAAGCGAGGAAAGAATTGACGACGTGCAGGAGAAGCACAACCGACGATTCTTCGGTAAATGAAGGGAGGATTGGTGAAGGATTAATTTAATTAACGGACGGTTGATTTCTATACTTGATATGCAAAATTGCAAAATAAAATGTATTCGATTAATTGAGATGCCAAGGAATCGAGGGTGATAGATTGTTGACTCAAATAAATTCGTGAGAAATTGATTCAATAAATTAAACGATACGAAATACGTTGAGCGAATATTTCGATGAGGGATAAGGGTCGCGAAATAACTTTCACTGACTCTAAGATGTATATATATATATATATTGTTACAAACTTGAAATATGATTATAATTACATAAAGCTTTCGATGAGACGCAAAAATCAGACTCAACTTGGAGTTACAATGACAAAAGAGATATTAAAGAAATGTAAAAAGAAAATACTAAAGAATTATTCCGATTTTCCAGCGTGCGGGTCCGACACGAACGCGGCGAGCGGAGAAGCGCAACTGACTGGTGGAGAGACCGGAGAACTGGCGAGCAGCGGAGGACTCGGCTTTTTATTGGTGCGGCGGTGAGGCGGTGTGGTGCGCATGCGCCGCGGAGAGGAGACGCCGACGATGATGTTCCTTCTCGCTTGCTCTTATGGCGTTAAACGGAGGATTCGATGATAAATCAATTATTTAATTTAAATGTTACAACAAATAATTATGTCGGTTTGTCATGGTTGGACTGACGATAAATTAATATTTTTAATTTATCGTTAGTCTCACAATTTGTTACAATAATATTCGCTTGTGAATAAAGAAATATAATTTTATATAAGTTCCAATTATTGTTATTTATTCTTTTGTGTGCGAAGCAGATTCGATGTAGAAATACGGCGGTTAAATGAGAGAGTAATAATTATAATGCGAAATATACGAATTGCATGCAATAATTATAAATGTGTAATTTTTAATTAATAAAATAGAGCGCACTATTATTTATGCGAAAGTAATAGTGATACTTTTATTCGTGTGTACGTGGATAATATAAATGTTCATAATGGCTAGTTGTTTTTATATTAATGGCGCGTGAGATATTTGTTATACTGATAATACTGGATTACAAAGATTGTCGCTTATCTAAATGATTAAAATAACGTTTATAATTCATTTGTCGCATTAAACATTTATTATAATTATTAATAACATTGTGAGTTGCATTGTGACGGCGTTAATTATTATTTGAATAATTTCTTTATTAATTAGAACATATACGAAATTGTTCTAGAATAATCTGCACGTGAAAATAATAATAATGATACAGGGTTGGAAACAAAGGAGACAAAGAAGCGATACGTGATATTGGCGTTGGAGCGGATGTTTAGTCTACAAGGTATATGGTGATAGCGATTTGTTTATCTCTTAATTAATTCTTAGGATTCGGCATGGTGTGATATTGTTTAAATTATTATTTCTTAGAAGCCTACGTGCAACACGTGGCTTGCATCATGGCGGCGCGTCCGAGAGAGACGCGACGAGTACGAGAGAGAAAGAGATATACATGCGCTGGGAAAGTTTGGGAAAAATCTGGCTAATGTCTTCTATTGTGTACTTGAAAATGAGAGAGCGTACGAGAAAAGACTTATACTGTAAAAAAGAGCGTTTGCTCGTTTCAAGAGGCAATAAAGTAATTCAAGGGTGTTCTGGAAAATGTCTCGAAGGGAAGCGTTCGCTCGACTCGAGGGGCAATAAAGTAATTTGGGAAAAAGTCACGTAGCGTCTATTTGCCATAGTAGCCATGAGTAAGAGAGAGAGGGTTAGGCTGGGTGAGAGTAAGAGAGAGAGAGACTCTATGTACGAGGCGAATCGCGGGGTCGCGAGTATATCGCGGGTCCGCGGATTACGCAATCTCGCGGTTTTTCGCGAGCACGTGAAAATAGGGGTGAGCGGGTTAATAGTCGTGATCCGTGGGTCGCGAATTATATCGCGGATCCGCGGAAAACGAGATTCGCGATTAAGGAAGAAGGTTTTTGTGATACGGGTTACATGAGCATGAAGGAGGTACGCGGGTAACCCGAAGGAGAAGGATGGGAGTGGAGAAAGATTCGATTGAGCGCGCGAAATATCAGGCGAGCAGGAGGAATACGTTGGTCTCGTAGCGGAGTGCTAGAGAGAGACGGAGCGAGAGCGCGCGGGTGCGCGCGAGCGTTAAGGAGAGACGAGGATAGAGAGTGAGTGCGCGCGGGCGCTGAAGAGAGACAAGGATGGAGAGCGAGTGCGCGCGGGCGTTGAGCTCGGCGCGCTAGCTAGGCGCGTTCAGCGGAAGTAGGTACATACTAGGGAAAGTCGTATGTACTCAGACAAAATGAGAAATGATGAAAAATAAATGCGCTCGTCACAATGAGTTAGGGTTAACGAAAAAATATTCCTGTATTGTGGTTTATAAATTTATGTATATATGTATAGCAATGTATATATCTATAGGTATAATGTGTGTATGTGTATATATATATGTATGTATACGTATATATATATATATATATATATATATGTTTATTCGTATAAAATAAAGGACAAGATCGGTATATGTATATGTGTATATATATATGGAGAATGGAGGGCAAGATCGCCAGGACGTAACACATTCACGTTCATAGTCCACAGCAACAGTAGTAGTCCTCAACGGCATTTTTCATGCCGAGGGTGAAACATTTAAAAAAATCAACCACTGGGAGCGAGTCCGAACGGTCTCAAGATTATTTCGATAATGAAACACAAAACAGAATATGAATGGATCGGTTTTCACATAGGATTCGTCTCGGTCCGATAAAAAAAACGGTTGAAACAGGCGTATTTCTCGACATCGAAACTCATGTGAATTTTTGTTCGAATCGACGACTTTCAAATCGGAAAACGAAGCCGAGTCTGCATGCACGTGTTTCTGTTGTCGAATAGTTCCACCAAGCTGAGAACGCCGGGCCGAGCATCGGATTCATTCTCGTTCACAGTCCACAGCAGCAGTAGTAGTCCTCAACGGCTTTTTTCATACCGAGGGTGAAACATTTTAAAAAATCACCCACTGGGAACGAGTCCGAACAGTCTCAAGATTATTTCGACAATGAAACACAAAACAGAATATGAATGGACCGGTTTTCACATTGGATTTGTCTCGGTCCGATAAAAAAACGGTTGAAACAGGCGTATTACTCGACATCGAAACTCATGTGAATTTTTGTTCGAATCGACGACTTTCAAATCGGAAAACGAAGCCGAGTCTGCATGCACGTGTTTCTGTTGTCGAATAGTTCCTCCAAACTGAGAACGCCGGGCCGAGCATCGGATTCGTTCACATTCTCAGTCCACAGCAGCAATTGTCCTCAATGGATATTTTCGTGCCGAGGGTGATACATTTTTTAAAATCACCCACTGCGTACGAGTCCGAACAGTCTCAAAGTTATTTCGATAATCTAACACAAAACAGAATATGAATGGACCGGTTTTCACATTGGATTCGTCTCGGTCCGATAAAAAAACGGTTGAAACAGGCGTATTTTCCAACGTCGAACCTCATGTGAATTTTCGTTCGAATTGACGACTTTTAAAATGGGAAACGAATCCGAATCTGCATGCAAATATTTCTGTTGTCGAATAATCCCTAGAAACTGAGAACGCCGCGCGGAGCATCGGATTCATTCACGTTCACAGTCCACAGCAGCAGTAGTAGTCCTCAACGGCATTTTTCATGCCGAGGGTGAAACATTTGAAAAAATCACCCACTGGGAACGAGTCCGAACAGTCTCAAGATTATTTCGATAATGAAACACAAAACAGAATATGAATGGATCGGTTTTCACATAGGATTCGTCTCGGTCCGATAAAAAAAAACGGCAAACAGGCGTATTTCTCGACATCGAAACTCATGTGAATTTTTGTTCGAATCGACGACTTTCAAATCGGAAAACGAAGCCGAGTCTGCATGCACGTGTTTCTGTTGTCGAATAGTTCCACCAAACTGAGAACGCCGGGCCGAGCATCGGATTCGTTCACATTCTCAGTCCACAGCAGCAATTGTCCTCAATGGATATTTTCGTGCCGAGGGTGATACATTTTTAAAAATCACCCACTGCGTACGAGTCCGAACAGTCAAAGTTATTTCGATAATCTAACACAAAACAGAATATGAATGGACCGGTTTTCACATCGAATTCATCACGGTCCGATAAAAAAAAAGGCTGAAACAGGCGTATTTATCAACATCGAAACTCATGTGAATTTTTGTTCGAATCGACGACTTTTAAATCGGGAAACTAATCCGAGTCTGCATGCAAGTATTTCTGTTGTCGAATAATCCCTACAAACTGAGAACGCTGCATCGGATTCATTCTCGTTCACATTCCACAGCAGCAGTAGTAGTCCTCAATGGCTTTTATCATGCCGACATTTGAAAAAATCACCCACTGGGAACGAGTCCGAACAGTCTCAACATTATTTTGATCGTGAAACACAAAACAGAATATGAACGGACCGGTTTTCGCATGGGATTCGTCTCGGTCCGATAAAAAAACGGTTGAAACAGGCGTATTTATCGACATCGAAACTCATGTGAATTTTTGTTCGAATCGACGACTTTTAAAACGGGAAACGAATCCGAGTCTACATGCAAGTGTTTCTGTTGTCGATTAATCCCTACATACTGAGAACGCCGCGCGGAGCATCGGATTCATTCACGTTCATAGTCCACAGCAACAGTAGTAGTCCTCAACGGCATTTTTCATGCCGAGGGTGAAACATTTAAAAAAATCAACCACTGGGAGCGAGTCCGAACGGTCTCAAGATTATTTCGATAATGAAACACAAAACAGAATATGAATGGATCGGTTTTCACATAGGATTCGTCTCGGTCCGATAAAAAAAACGGTTGAAACAGGCGTATTTCTCGACATCGAAACTCATGTGAATTTTTGTTCGAATCGACGACTTTCAAATCGGAAAACGAAGCCGAGTCTGCATGCACGTGTTTCTGTTGTCGAATAGTTCCACCAAGCTGAGAACGCCGGGCCGAGCATCGGATTCATTATCGTTCACAGTCCACAGCAGCAGTAGTAGTCCTCAACGGCTTTTTTCATACCGAGGGTGAAACATTTTAAAAAATCACCCACTGGGAACGAGTCCGAACAGTCTCAAGATTATTTCGACAATGAAACACAAAACAGAATATGAATGGACCGGTTTTCACATTGGATTTGTCTCGGTCCGATAAAAAAACGGTTGAAACAGGCGTATTACTCGACATCGAAACTCATGTGAATTTTTGTTCGAATCGACGACTTTCAAATCGGAAAACGAAGCCGAGTCTGCATGCACGTGTTTCTGTTGTCGAATAGTTCCTCCAAACTGAGAACGCCGGGCCGAGCATCGGATTCGTTCACATTCTCAGTCCACAGCAGCAATTGTCCTCAATGGATATTTTCGTGCCGAGGGTGATACATTTTTTAAAATCACCCACTGCGTACGAGTCCGAACAGTCTCAAAGTTATTTCGATAATCTAACACAAAACAGAATATGAATGGACCGGTTTTCACATTGGATTCGTCTCGGTCCGATAAAAAAACGGTTGAAACAGGCGTATTTTCCAACGTCGAATCTCATGTGAATTTTCGTTCGAATTGACGACTTTTAAAATGGGAAACGAATCCGAATCTGCATGCAAATATTTCTGTTGTCGAATAATCCCTAGAAACTGAGAACGCCGCGCGGAGCATCGGATTCATTCACGTTCACAGTCCACAGCAGCAGTAGTAGTCCTCAACGGCATTTTTCATGCCGAGGGTGAAACATTTAAAAAAATCACCCACTGGGAACGAGTCCGAACAGTCTCAAGATTATTTCGATAATGAAACACAAATCAGAATATGAATGGATCGGTTTTCACATAGGATTCGTCTCGGTCCGATAAAAAAAAACGGTTGAAACAGGCGTATTTCTCGACATCGAAACTCATGTGAATTTTTGGTCGAATCGACGACTTTCAAATCGGAAAACGAAGCCGAGTCTGCATGCACGTGTTTCTGTTGTCGAATAGTTCCACCAAACTGAGAACGCCGGGCCGAGCATCGGATTCGTTCACATTCTCAGTCCACAGCAGCAATTGTCCTCAATGGATATTTTCGTGCCGAGGGTGATACATTTTTAAAAATCACCCACTGCGTACGAGTCCGAACAGTCAAAGTTATTTCGATAATCTAACACAAAACAGAATATGAATGGACCGGTTTTCACATCGAATTCATCACGGTCCGATAAAAAAAAAGGCTGAACCAGGCGTATTTATCAACATCGAAACTCATGTGAATTTTTGTTCGAATCGACGACTTTTAAATCGGGAAACTAATCCGAGTCTGTATGCAAGTATTTCTGTTGTCGAATAATCCCTACAAACTGAGAACGCTGCATCGGATTCATTCTCGTTCACATTCCACAGCAGCAGTAGTAGTCCTCAATGGCTTTTATCATGCCGACATTCGAAAAAATCACCCACTGGGAACGAGTCCGAACAGTCTCAACATTATTTTGATCGTGAAACACAAAACAGAATATGAACGGACCGGTTTTCGCATGGGATTCGTCTCGGTCCGATAAAAAACGGTTGAAACAGGCGTATTTATCGACATCGAAACTCATGTGAATTTTTGTTCGAATCGACGACTTTTAAAACGGGAAACGAACCCGAGTCTACATGCACGTGTTTCTGTTGTCGATTAATCCCTACATACTGAGAACGCCGCGCGGAGCATCGGATTCATTCACGTTCATAGTCCACAGCAGCAGTAGTAGTCCTCAACGGCTTTTTTCATTCCGAGCGTGAAACATTTAAAACAATCACGTACTGGGAGCGAGTCCGAACGGTCTCAAGATTATTTCGATAATGAAACACAAGACAGAATATGAATGGTCCGATTTTCACATTGGATTCGTCTCGGTCCGATAAAAAAAACGGTTGAAACTGGCGTATTTACCAACGTTGAATCTCATGTGAATCTTCGTTCGAATTGACGACTTTTACAATGGGAAACGAATCCGAATCTGCATGCAAATATTTCTGTTGTCGAATAATCCCTACATACTGAGAACGCCGCGCGGAGCATCCGATTCATTCACGTTCACAGTCCACAGCAGCAGTAGTAGTCCTCAACGGCATTTTTCATGCCGAGGGTGAAACATTTAAAAAAATCACCCACTGGGAACGAGTCCGAACAGTCTCAAGATTATTTCGATAATAAAACACAAAACAGATTATGAATGGACCGGTTTTCACATTGGATTCGTCTCGGTCCGTTAAAAAAAACGGTTGAAACAGGCGTATTTATCGACATCGAAACTCATCTGAATTTTTGTTCGAATCGACGGATTTTAAATCGGGAAACGAATCCGAGTCTGCATGCACGTATTTCTGTTGTCGAATAATCCCTACAAACTGAGAACGCCGCGCCGAGCATCGGATTCATTCTCGTTCACAGTCCACAGCAGCAGTAGTAGTCGTCAACGGCTTTTTTCATACCGAGGGTGAAACATTTTAAAAAATCACCCACTGGGAACGAGTCCGAACAGTCTCAAGATTATTTCGACAATGAAACACAAAACAGAATATGAATGGACCGGTTTTCACATTGGATTTGTCTCGGTCCGATAAAAAAACGGTTGAAACAGGCGTATTTCTCGACATCAAAACTCATGTGAATTTTTGTTCGAATCGACGACTTTCAAATCGGAAAACGAAGCCGAGTCTGCATGCACGTGTTTCTGTTGTCGAATAGTTCCTCCAAACTGAGAACGCCGGGCCGAGCATCGGATTCGTTCACATTCTCAGTCCACAGCAGCAATTGTCCTCAATGGATATTTTCGTGCCGAGGGTGATACATTTTTTTAAATCACCCACTGCGTACGAGTCCGAACAGTCTCAAAGTTATTTCGATAATCTAACACAAAACAGAATATGAATGGACCGGTTTTCACATTGGATTCGTCTCGGTCCGATAAAAAAACGGTTGAAACCGGCGTATTTTCCAACGTCGAATCTCATGTGAATTTTCGTTCGAATTGACGACTTTTAAAATGGGAAACGATTCCGAATCTGCATGCAAATATTTCTGTTGTCGAATAATCCCTAGAAAGTGAGAACGCCGCGCGGAGCATCGGATTCATTCACGTTCACAGTCCACAGCAGCAGTAGTAGTCCTCAACGGCATTTTTCATGCCGAGGGTGAAACATTTAAAAAAATCACCCACTGGGAACGAGTCCGAACAGTCTCAAGATTATTTCGATAATGAAACACAAAACAGAATATGAATGGATCGGTTTTCACATAGGATTCGTCTCGGTCCGATAAAAAAAAACGGTTGAAACAGGCGTATTTCTCGACATCGAAACTCATGTGAATTTTTGTTCGAATCGACGACTTTCAAATCGGAAAACGAAGCCGAGTCTGCATGCACGTGTTTCTGTTGTCGAATAGTTCCTCCAAACTGAGAACGCCGGGCCGAGCATCGGATTCGTTCACATTCTCAGTCCACAGCAGCAATTGTCCTCAATGGATATTTTCGTGCCGAGGGTGATACATTTTTTAAAATCACCCACTGCGTACGAGTCCGAACAGTCTCAAAGTTATTTCGATAATCTAACACAAAACAGAATATGAATGGACCGGTTTTCACATTGGATTCGTCTCGGTCCGATAAAAAAACGGTTGAAACAGGCGTATTTTCCAACGTCGAATCTCATGTGAATTTTCGTTCGAATTGACGACTTTTAAAATGGGAAACGAATCCGAATCTGCATGCAAATATTTCTGTTGTCGAATAATCCCTAGAAACTGAGAACGCCGCGCGGAGCATCGGATTCATTCACGTTCACAGTCCACAGCAGCAGTAGTAGTCCTCAACGGCATTTTTCATGCCGAGGGTGAAACATTTTAAAAAATCACCCACTGGGAACGAGTCCGAACAGTCTCAAGATTATTTCGATAATGAAACACAAAACAGAATATGAATGGATCGGTTTTCACATAGGATTCGTCTCGGTCCGATAAAAAAAAACGGCAAACAGGCGTATTTCTCGACATCGAAACTCATGTGAATTTTTGTTCGAATCGACGACTTTCAAATCGGAAAACGAAGGCGAGTCTGCATGCACGTGTTTCTGTTGTCGAATAGTTCCACCAAACTGAGAACGCCGGGCCGAGCATCGGATTCGTTCACATTCTCAGTCCACAGCAGCAATTGTCCTCAATGGATATTTTCGTGCCGAGGGTGATACATTTTTAAAAATCACCCACTGCGTACGAGTCCGAACAGTCAAAGTTATTTCGATAATCTAACACAAAACAGAATATGAATGGACCGGTTTTCACATCGAATTCATCACGGTCCGATAAAAAAAAAGGCTGAAACAGGCGTATTTATCAACATCGAAACTCATGTGAATTTTTGTTCGAATCGACGACTTTTAAATCGGGAAACTAATCCGAGTCTGCATGCAAGTATTTCTGTTGTCGAATAATCCCTACAAACTGAGAACGCTGCATCGGATTCATTCTCGTTCACATTCCACAGCAGCAGTAGTAGTCCTCAATGGCTTTTATCATGCCGACATTTGAAAAAATCACCCACTGGGAACGAGTCCGAACAGTCTCAACATTATTTTGATCGTGAAACACAAAACAGAATATGAACGGACCGGTTTTCGCATGGGATTCGTCTCGGTCCGATAAAAAAACGGTTGAAACAGGCGTATTTATCGACATCGAAACTCATGTGAATTTGTGTTCGAATCGACGACTTTTAAAACGGGAAACGAATCCGAGTCTACATGCAAGTGTTTCTGTTGTCGATTAATCCCTACATACTGAGAACGCCGCGCGGAGCATCGGATTCATTCACGTTCATAGTCCACAGCAACAGTAGTAGTCCTCAACGGCATTTTTCATGCCGAGGGTGAAACATTTAAAAAAATCAACCACTGGGAGCGAGTCCGAACGGTCTCAAGATTATTTCGATAATGAAACACAAAACAGAATATGAATGGATCGGTTTTCACATAGGATTCGTCTCGGTCCGATAAAAAAAACGGTCGAAACAGGCGTATTTCTCGACATCGAAACTCATGTGAATTTTTGTTCGAATCGACGACTTTCAAATCGGAAAACGAAGCCGAGTCTGCATGCACGTGTTTCTGTTGTCGAATAGTTCCACCAAGCTGAGAACGCCGGGCCGAGCATCGGATTCATTCTCGTTCACAGTCCACAGCAGCAGTAGTAGTCCTCAACGGCTTTTTTCATACCGAGGGTGAAACATTTAAAAAAATCACCCACTGGGAACGAGTCCGAAAAGTCTCAAGATTATTTCGATAATGAAACACAAAACAGAATATGAATGGACCGGTTTTCACATTGGATTTGTCTCGGTCCGATAAAAAAACGGTTGAAACAGGCGTATTTCTCGACATCGAAACTCATGTGAATTTTTGTTCGAATCGACGACTTTCAAATCGGAAAACGAAGCCGAGTCTGCATGCACGTGTTTCTGTTGTCGAATAGTTCCTCCAAACTGAGAACGCCGGGCCGAGCATCGGATTCGTTCACATTTTCAGTCCACAGCAGCAATTGTCCTCAATGGATATTTTCGTGCCGAGGGTGATACATTTTTTAAAATCACCCACTGCGTACGAGTCCGAACAGTCTCAAAGTTATTTCGATAATCTAACACAAAACAAAATATGAATGGACCGGTTTTCACATTGGATTCGTCTCGGTCCGATAAAAAAACGGTTGAAACAGGCGTATTTTCCAACGTCGAATCTCATGTGAATTTTCGTTCGAATTGACGACTTTTAAAATGGGAAACGAATCCGAATCTGCATGCAAATATTTCTGTTGTCGAATAATCCCTAGAAAGTGAGAACGCCGCGCGGAGCATCGGATTCATTCACGTTCACAGTCCACAGCAGCAGTAGTAGTCCTCAACGGCATTTTTCATGCCGAGGGTGAAACATTTAAAAAAATCACCCACTGGGAACGAGTCCGAACAGTCTCAAGATTATTTCGATAATGAAACACAAAACAGAATATGAATGGATCGGTTTTCACATAGGATTCGTCTCGGTCCGATAAAAAAAAACGGTTGAAACAGGCGTATTTCTCGACATCGAAACTCATGTGAATTTTTGTTCGAATCGACGACTTTCAAATCGGAAAACGAAGCCGAGTCTGCATGCACGTGTTTCTGTTGTCGAATAGTTCCTCCAAACTGAGAACGCCGGGCCGAGCATCGGATTCGTTCACATTCTCAGTCCACAGCAGCAATTGTCCTCAATGGATATTTTCGTGCCGAGGGTGATACATTTTTTAAAATCACCCACTGCGTACGAGTCCGAACAGTCTCAAAGTTATTTCGATAATCTAACACAAAACAGAATATGAATGGACCGGTTTTCACATTGGATTCGTCTCGGTCCGATAAAAAAACGGTTGAAACAGGCGTATTTTCCAACGTCGAATCTCATGTGAATTTTCGTTCGAATTGACGACTTTTAAAATGGGAAACGAATCCGAATCTGCATGCAAATATTTCTGTTGTCGAATAATCCCTAGAAACTGAGAACGCCGCGCGGAGCATCGGATTCATTCACGTTCACAGTCCACAGCAGCAGTAGTAGTCCTCAACGGCATTTTTCATGCCGAGGGTGAAACATTTAAAAAAATCACCCACTGGGAACGAGTCCGAACAGTCTCAAGATTATTTCGATAATGAAACACAAACCAGAATATGAATGGATCGGTTTTCACATAGGATTCGTCTCGGTCCGATAAAAAAAAACGGCAAACAGGCGTATTTCTCGACATCGAAACTCATGTGAATTTTTGTTCGAATCGACGACTTTCAAATCGGAAAACGAAGCCGAGTCTGCATGCACGTGTTTCTGTTGTCGAATAGTTCCACCAAACTGAGAACGCCGGGCCGAGCATCGGATTCGTTCACATTCTCAGTCCACAGCAGCAATTGTCCTCAATGGATATTTTCGTGCCGAGGGTGATACATTTTTAAAAATCACCCACTGCGTACGAGTCCGAACAGTCAAAGTTATTTCGATAATCTAACACAAAACAGAATATGAATGGACCGGTTTTCACATCGAATTCATCACGGTCCGATAAAAAAAAAGGCTGAAACAGGCGTATTTATCAACATCGAAACTCATGTGAATTTTTGTTCGAATCGACGACTTTTAAATCGGGAAACTAATCCGAGTCTGCATGCAAGTATTTCTGTTGTCGAATAATCCCTACAAACTGAGAACGCTGCATCGGATTCATTCTCGTTCACATTCCACAGCAGCAGTAGTAGTCCTCAATGGCTTTTATCATGCCGACATTTGAAAAAATCACCCACTGGGAACGAGTCCGAACAGTCTCAACATTATTTTGATCGTGAAACACAAAACAGAATATGAACGGACCGGTTTTCGCATGGGATTCGTCTCGGTCCGATAAAAAAACGGTTGAAACAGGCGTATTTATCGACATCGAAACTCATGTGAATTTTTGTTCGAATCGACGACTTTTAAAACGGGAAACGAATCCGAGTCTACATGCAAGTGTTTCTGTTGTCGATTAATCCCTACATACTGAGAACGCCGCGCGGAGCATCGGATTCATTCACGTTCATAGTCCACAGCAACAGTAGTAGTCCTCAACGGCATTTTTCATGCCGAGGGTGAAACATTTAAAAAAATCAACCACTGGGAGCGAGTCCGAACGGTCTCAAGATTATTTCGATAATGAAACACAAAACAGAATATGAATGGATCGGTTTTCACATAGGATTCGTCTCGGTCCGATAAAAAAAACGGTTGAAACAGGCGTATTTCTCGACATCGAAACTCATGTGAATTTTTGTTCGAATCGACGACTTTCAAATCGGAAAACGAAGCCGAGTCTGCATGCACGTGTTTCTGTTGTCGAATAGTTCCACCAAGCTGAGAACGCCGGGCCGAGCATCGGATTCATTCTCGTTCACAGTCCACAGCAGCAGTAGTAGTCCTCAACGGCTTTTTTCATACCGAGGGTGAAACATTTTAAAAAATCACCCACTGGGAACGAGTCCGAACAGTCTCAAGATTATTTCGACAATGAAACACAAAACAGAATATGAATGGACCGGTTTTCACATTGGATTTGTCTCGGTCCGATAAAAAAACGGTTGAAACAGGCGTATTACTCGACATCGAAACTCATGTGAATTTTTGTTCGAATCGACGACTTTCAAATCGGAAAACGAAGCCGAGTCTGCATGCACGTGTTTCTGTTGTCGAATAGTTCCTCCAAACTGAGAACGCCGGGCCGAGCATCGGATTCGTTCACATTCTTAGTCCACAGCAGCAATTGTCCTCAATGGATATTTTCGTGCCGAGGGTGATACATTTTTTAAAATCACCCACTGCGTACGAGTCCGAACAGTCTCAAAGTTATTTCGATAATCTAACACAAAACAGAATATGAATGGACCGGTTTTCACATTGGATTCGTCTCGGTCCGATAAAAAAACGGTTGAAACAGGCGTATTTTCCAACGTCGAATCTCATGTGAATTTTCGTTCGAATTGACGACTTTTAAAATGGGAAACGAATCCGAATCTGCATGCAAATATTTCTGTTGTCGAATAATCCCTAGAAACTGAGAACGCCGCGCGGAGCATCGGATTCATTCACGTTCACAGTCCACAGCAGCAGTAGTAGTCCTCAACGGCATTTTTCATGCCGAGGGTGAAACATTTAAAAAAATCACCCACTGGGAACGAGTCCGAACAGTCTCAAGATTATTTCGATAATGAAACACAAAACAGAATATGAATGGATCGGTTTTCACATAGGATTCGTCTCGGTCCGATAAAAAAAAACGGTTGAAACAGGCGTATTTCTCGACATCGAAACTCATGTGAATTTTTGGTCGAATCGACGACTTTCAAATCGGAAAACGAAGCCGAGTCTGCATGCACGTGTTTCTGTTGTCGAATAGTTCCACCAAACTGAGAACGCCGGGCCGAGCATCGGATTCGTTCACATTCTCAGTCCACAGCAGCAATTGTCCTCAATGGATATTTTCGTGCCGAGGGTGATACATTTTTAAAAATCACCCACTGCGTACGAGTCCGAACAGTCAAAGTTATTTCGATAATCTAACACAAAACAGAATATGAATGGACCGGTTTTCACATCGAATTCATCACGGTCCGATAAAAAAAAAGGCTGAACCAGGCGTATTTATCAACATCGAAACTCATGTGAATTTTTGTTCGAATCGACGACTTTTAAATCGGGAAACTAATCCGAGTCTGCATGCAAGTATTTCTGTTGTCGAATAATCCCTACAAACTGAGAACGCTGCATCGGATTCATTCTCGTTCACATTCCACAGCAGCAGTAGTAGTCCTCAATGGCTTTTATCATGCCGACATTCGAAAAAATCACCCACTGGGAACGAGTCCGAACAGTCTCAACATTATTTTGATCGTGAAACACAAAACAGAATATGAACGGACCGGTTTTCGCATGGGATTCGTCTCGGTCCGATAAAAAACGGTTGAAACAGGCGTATTTATCGACATCGAAACTCATGTGAATTTTTGTTCGAATCGACGACTTTTAAAACGGGAAACGAACCCGAGTCTACATGCACGTGTTTCTGTTGTCGATTAATCCCTACATACTGAGAACGCCGCGCGGAGCATCGGATTCATTCACGTTCATAGTCCACAGCAGCAGTAGTAGTCCTCAACGGCTTTTTTCATTCCGAGCGTGAAACATTTAAAACAATCACGTACTGGGAGCGAGTCCGAACGGTCTCAAGATTATTTCGATAATGAAACACAAGACAGAATATGAATGGTCCGATTTTCACATTGGATTCGTCTCGGTCCGATAAAAAAAACGGTTGAAACTGGCGTATTTACCAACGTTGAATCTCATGTGAATCTTCGTTCGAATTGACGACTTTTACAATGGGAAACGAATCCGAATCTGCATGCAAATATTTCTGTTGTCGAATAATCCCTACATACTGAGAACGCCGCGCGGAGCATCCGATTCATTCACGTTCACAGTCCACAGCAGCAGTAGTAGTCCTCAACGGCATTTTTCATGCCGAGGGTGAAACATTTAAAAAAATCACCCACTGGGAACGAGTCCGAACAGTCTCAAGATTATTTCGATAATAAAACACAAAACAGATTATGAATGGACCGGTTTTCACATTGGATTCGTCTCGGTCCGTTAAAAAAAACGGTTGAAACAGGCGTATTTATCGACATCGAAACTCATCTGAATTTTTGTTCGAATCGACGGATTTTAAATCGGGAAACGAATCCGAGTCTGCATGCACGTATTTCTGTTGTCGAATAATCCCTACAAACTGAGAACGCCGCGCCGAGCATCGGATTCATTCTCGTTCACAGTCCACAGCAGCAGTAGTAGTCGTCAACGGCTTTTTTCATACCGAGGGTGAAACATTTTAAAAAATCACCCACTGGGAACGAGTCCGAACAGTCTCAAGATTATTTCGACAATGAAACACAAAACAGAATATGAATGGACCGGTTTTCACATTGGATTTGTCTCGGTCCGATAAAAAAAACGGTTGAAACAGGCGTATTTCTCGACATCGAAACTCATGTGAATTTTTGTTCGAATCGACGACTTTCAAATCGGAAAACGAAGCCGAGTCTGCATGCACGTGTTTCTGTTGTCGAATAGTTCCTCCAAACTGAGAACGCCGGGCCGAGCATCGGATTCGTTCACATTCTCAGTCCACAGCAGCAATTGTCCTCAATGGATATTTTCGTGCCGAGGGTGATACATTTTTTTAAATCACCCACTGCGTACGAGTCCGAACAGTCTCAAAGTTATTTCGATAATCTAACACAAAACAGAATATGAATGGACCGGTTTTCACATTGGATTCGTCTCGGTCCGATAAAAAAACGGTTGAAACCGGCGTATTTTCCAACGTCGAATCTCATGTGAATTTTCGTTCGAATTGACGACTTTTAAAATGGGAAACGAATCCGAATCTGCATGCAAATATTTCTGTTGTCGAATAATCCCTAGAAAGTGAGAACGCCGCGCGGAGCATCGGATTCATTCACGTTCACAGTCCACAGCAGCAGTAGTAGTCCTCAACGGCATTTTTCATGCCGAGGGTGAAACATTTAAAAAAATCACCCACTGGGAACGAGTCCGAACAGTCTCAAGATTATTTCGATAATGAAACACAAAACAGAATATGAATGGATCGGTTTTCACATAGGATTCGTCTCGGTCCGATCAAAAAAAACGGTTGAAACAGGCGTATTTCTCGACATCGAAACTCATGTGAATTTTTGTTCGAATCGACGACTTTCAAATCGGAAAACGAAGCCGAGTCTGCATGCACGTGTTTCTGTTGTCGAATAGTTCCTCCAAACTGAGAACGCCGGGCCGAGCATCGGATTCGTTCACATTCTCAGTCCACAGCAGCAATTGTCCTCAATGGATATTTTCGTGCCGAGGGTGATACATTTTTTAAAATCACCCACTGCGTACGAGTCCGAACAGTCTCAAAGTTATTTCGATAATCTAACACAAAACAGAATATGAATGGACCGGTTTTCACATTGGATTCGTCTCGGTCCGATAAAAAAACGGTTGAAACAGGCGTATTTTCCAACGTCGAATCTCATGTGAATTTTCGTTCGAATTGACGACTTTGAAAATGGGAAACGAATCCGAATCTGCATGCAAATATTTCTGTTGTCGAATAATCCCTAGAAACTGAGAACGCCGCGCGGAGCATCGGATTCATTCACGTTCACAGTCCACAGCAGCAGTAGTAGTCCTCAACGGCATTTTTCATGCCGAGGGTGAAACATTTAAAAAAATCACCCACTGGGAACGAGTCCGAACAGTCTCAAGATTATTTCGATAATGAAACACAAAACAGAATATGAATGGATCGGTTTTCACATAGGATTCGTCTCGGTCCGATAAAAAAAAACGGCAAACAGGCGTATTTCTCGACATCGAAACTCATGTGAATTTTTGTTCGAATCGACGACTTTCAAATCGGAAAACGAAGCCGAGTCTGCATGCACGTGTTTCTGTTGTCGAATAGTTCCACCAAACTGAGAACGCCGGGCCGAGCATCGGATTCGTTCACATTCTCAGTCCACAGCAGCAATTGTCCTCAATGGATATTTTCGTGCCGAGGGTGATACATTTTTAAAAATCACCCACTGCGTACGAGTCCGAACAGTCAAAGTTATTTCGATAATCTAACACAAAACAGAATATGAATGGACCGGTTTTCACATCGAATTCATCACGGTCCGATAAAAAAAACGGCTGAAACAGGCGTATTTATCAACATCGAAACTCATGTGAATTTTTGTTCGAATCGACGACTTTTAAATCGGGAAACTAATCCGAGTCTGCATGCAAGTATTTCTGTTGTCGAATAATCCCTACAAACTGAGAACGCTGCATCGGATTCATTCTCGTTCACATTCCACAGCAGCAGTAGTAGTCCTCAATGGCTTTTATCATGCCGACATTTGAAAAAATCACCCACTGGGAACGAGTCCGAACAGTCTCAACATTATTTTGATCGTGAAACACAAAACAGAATATGAACGGACCGGTTTTCGCATGGGATTCGTCTCGGTCCGATAAAAAAACGGTTGAAACAGGCGTATTTATCGACATCGAAACTCATGTGAATTTTTGTTCGAATCGACGACTTTTAAAACGGGAAACGAATCCGAGTCTACATGCAAGTGTTTCTGTTGTCGATTAATCCCTACATACTGAGAACGCCGCGCGGAGCATCGGATTCATTCACGTTCATAGTCCACAGCAACAGTAGTAGTCCTCAACGGCATTTTTCATGCCGAGGGTGAAACATTTAAAAAAATCAACCACTGGGAGCGAGTCCGAACGGTCTCAAGATTATTTCGATAATGAAACACAAAACAGAATATGAATGGATCGGTTTTCACATAGGATTCGTCTCGGTCCGATAAAAAAAACGGTTGAAACAGGCGTATTTCTCGACATCGAAACTCATGTGAATTTTTGTTCGAATCGACGACTTTCAAATCGGAAAACGAAGCCGAGTCTGCATGCACGTGTTTCTGTTGTCGAATAGTTCCACCAAGCTGAGAACGCCGGGCCGAGCATCGGATTCATTCTCGTTCACAGTCCACAGCAGCAGTAGTAGTCCTCAACGGCTTTTTTCATACCGAGGGTGAAACATTTTAAAAAATCACCCACTGGGAACGAGTCCGAAAAGTCTCAAGATTATTTCGATAATGAAACACAAAACAGAATATGAATGGACCGGTTTTCACATTGGATTTGTCTCGGTCCGATAAAAAAACGGTTGAAACAGGCGTATTTCTCGACATCGAAACTCATGTGAATTTTTGTTCGAATCGACGACTTTCAAATCGGAAAACGAAGCCGAGTCTGCATGCACGTGTTTCTGTTGTCGAATAGTTCCTCCAAACTGAGAACGCCGGGCCGAGCATCGGATTCGTTCACATTTTCAGTCCACAGCAGCAATTGTCCTCAATGGATATTTTCGTGCCGAGGGTGATACATTTTTTAAATTCACCCACTGCGTACGAGTCCGAACAGTCTCAAAGTTATTTCGATAATCTAACACAAAACAGAATATGAATGGACCGGTTTTCACATTGGATTCGTCTCGGTCCGATAAAAAAACGGTTGAAACAGGCGTATTTTCCAACGTCGAATCTCATGTGAATTTTCGTTCGAATTGACGACTTTTAAAATGGGAAACGAATCCGAATCTGCATGCAAATATTTCTGTTGTCGAATAATCCCTAGAAAGTGAGAACGCCGCGCGGAGCATCGGATTCATTCACGTTCACAGTCCACAGCAGCAGTAGTAGTCCTCAACGGCATTTTTCATGCCGAGGGTGAAACATTTAAAAAAATCACCCACTGGGAACGAGTCCGAACAGTCTCAAGATTATTTCGATAATGAAACGCAAAACAGAATATGAATGGATCGGTTTTCACATAGGATTCGTCTCGGTCCGATAAAAAAAAACGGTTGAAACAGGCGTATTTCTCGACATCGAAACTCATGTGAATTTTTGTTCGAATCGACGACTTTCAAATCGGAAAACGAAGCCGAGTCTGCATGCACGTGTTTCTGTTGTCGAATAGTTCCACCAAACTGAGAACGCCGGGCCGAGCATCGGATTCGTTCACATTCTCAGTCCACAGCAGCAATTGTCCTCAATGGATATTTTCGTGCCGAGGGTGATACATTTTTCAAAATCACCCACTGCGTACGAGTCCGAACAGTCTCAAAGTTATTTCGATAATCTAACACAAAACAGAATATGAATGGACCGGTTTTCACATCGAATTCATCACGGTCCGATAAAAAAAAGGCTGAAACAGGCGTATTTATCAACATCGAAACTCATGTGAATTTTTGTTCGAATCGACGACTTTTAAATCGGGAAACTAATCCGAGTCTGCATGCAAGTATTTCTGTTGTCGAATAATCCCTACAAACTGAGAACGCTGCATCGGATTCATTCTCGTTCACATTCCACAGCAGCAGTAGTAGTCCTCAATGGCTTTTATCATGCCGACATTTGAAAAAATCACCCACTGGGAACGAGTCCGATCAGTCTCAAGATTATTTCGATAATGAAACACAAAACAGAATATGAATGGACCGGTTTTCACATTGGATTCGTCTCGGTCCGATAAAAAAAAACGGTTGAAACAAGCGTATTCATCGACATTGAAACTCATGTGAATTGTTGGTCGAATCGACGACTTTTAAATCGGGAAACGAATCCGAGTCGGCATGCACGTGTTTCTGTTGTCGAATAGTTCCTCTAAACTGAGAACGCCGGGCCGAGCGTCGGATTCGTTCACATTCTCAGTCCACAGCAGCAATTGTCCTCAATGGATATTTTCGTGCCGAGGGTGACACATTTTTAAAAATCACCGACTGCGTACGAGTCCGAACAGTCTCAAAGTTATTTCGATAATCTAACACAAAACAGAATATGAATGGACCGGTTTTCACATCGAATTCATCACGGTCCGAAAAAAAAGGCTGAAACAGGCGTATTGATCAACATCGAAACTCATGTGAATTTTTGTTCGAATCGACGACTTTTAAATCGGGAAACTAATCCGAGTCTGCATGCAAGTATTTCTGTTGTCGAATAATCCCTACAAACTGAGAACGCCGCATCGGATTCATTCTCGTTCACATTCCACAGCAGCAGTAGCAGTCCTCAATGGCTTTTATCATGCCGACATTTGAAAAAATCACCCACTGGGAACGAGTCCGAACAGTCTCAACATTATTTCGATAGTGAAACACAAAACAGAATATGAACGGACCGGTTTTCGCATGGGATTCGTCTCGGTCCGATAAAAAATCGGTTGAAACAGGCGTATTTATCGACATCGAAACTCATGTGAATTTTTGTTCGAATCGACGACTTTTAAAACGGGAAACGAATCCGAGTCTACATGCAAGTGTTTCTGTTGTCGATTAATCCCTACATACTGAGAACGCCGCGCGGAGCATCGGATTCATTCACGTTCATAGTCCACAGCAACAGTAGTAGTCCTCAACGGCATTTTTCATGCCGAGGGTGAAACATTTAAAAAAATCAACCACTGGGAGCGAGTCCGAACGGTCTCAAGATTATTTCGATAATGAAACACAAAACAGAATATGAATGGACCGGTTTTCACATTGGATTCGTCTCGGTCCGATAAAAAAACGGTTGAAACAGGCGTATTTATCGACATCGAAACTCATTTGAATTTTTGTTCGAATCGACGGATTTTAAATCGGGAAACGAATCCGAGTCTACATGCAAGTGTTTCTGTTGTCGATTAATCCCTACATACTGAGAACGCCGCGCGGAGCATCGGATTCATTCACGTTCATAGTCCACAGCAACAGTAGTAGTCCTCAACGGCATTTTTCATGCCGAGGGTGAAACATTTAAAAAAATCAACCACTGGGAGCGAGTCCGAACGGTCTCAAGATTATTTCGATAATGAAACACAAAACAGAATATGAATGGACCGGTTTTCACATTGGATTCGTCTCGGTCCGATAAAAAAACGGTTGAAACAGGCGTATTTATCGACATCGAAACTCATTTGAATTTTTGTTCGAATCGACGGATTTTAAATCGGGAAACGAATCCGAGTCTGCATGCACGTATTTCTGTTGTCGAATAATCCCTACAAACTGAGAACGCCGCGCCGAGCATCGGATTTATTCTCGTTCACAGTCCCACTGGGAACGAGTCCGAACAGTCCCAAGATTATGTCGATAATGAAACACAAAACAGAATATGAATGGACCGGTTTTCACATTGGATTCGTCTCGGTCCGATAAAAAAACGGTTGAAACAGGCGTATTTCTCGACATCGAAACTCATGTGAATTTTTGTTAGAATCGACGACTTTTAAATCGGAAAACTAATCCGTGTCTGCATGCAAGTATTTCTGTTGTCGAATAATCCCTACAAACTGAGAACGCCGCATCGGATTCATTCTCGTTCACATTCCACAGCAGCAGTAGTAGTCCTCAATGGCTTTTATCATTCCGAGGGTGAAACATTTTAAAAAATCACCCGCTGGGAACGAGTCCGAACAGTCTCAACATTATTTCGATATTGAAACACAAAACAGAATATGACCGGCCCGTTTTTCGCATGGGATTCGTCTCGGTCCGATAAAAAACGGTTGAAACAGGCGTATTTATCGACATCGAAACTCATGTGAATTTTTGTTCGAATCGACGACTTTTAGATCGGGAAACGAATCCGAGTCTGCATGCAAGTATTTCTGTTGTCGAATAATCCCTACAAACTGAGAACGCCGCGCCGAGCATCGGATTCATTCTCGTTCACAGTCCACAGAAGCAGTAGTAGTCCTCAACGGCTTTTTTCATGCCGAGGGTGAAACATTTTAAAAAATCACCCACTGGGAACGAGTCCGAACAGTCTCAAGATTATTTCGATAATGAAACACAAAACAGAATATGAATGGACCGGTTTTCACATTGGATTCGTCTCGGTCCGATAAAAAAACGGTTGAAACAGGCGTATTTATCGACATCGAAACTCATGTGAATTTTTGTTCGAATCGACGACTTTTAAATCGGGAAACTAATCCGAGTCTGCATGCAAGTATTTCTGTTGTCGAATAATCCCTACAAACTGACAACGCCGCATCGGATTCATTCTCGTTCACAGTCCACAGCAGCAGTAGTTGTCCTCAATGGGTATTTGTCCCAATGGATGTCCCAATGGAGCAATTGTCCTCAATGGATGTTTTCGTGCCGAGGGTGATACATTTTTAAAAATCACCCACTGGGTACGAGTCCGCACAGTCTCAAAGTAACTTCAATAATGAAACACAAAACCCAATATGAATGGACCGGTTTTCACATTGGATTCGTCTTGGTCCGATAAAAACAACGGTTGAAACAACTATCTATCGACATCGAAACTCATGTGAATTTTCGTTCGAATCGACGACTTTTAAATCGGGAAACGAAGCCGAGTCTGCATGCAAGTGTTTCTGTCATCGTATAGTTCCTCCAAACTGAGAACGCCGCGCCGAGCATCGGATTCATTCTCGTTCACAGTCCACAGCACCAGTAGTAGTCGTCAACGGCTTTTTTCATACCGAGGGTGAAACATTTTAAAAAATCACCCACTGGGAACGAGTCCGAACAGTCTCAAGATTATTTCGATAATGAAACACAAAACAGAATATGAATGGACCGGTTTTCACATTGGATTTGTCTCGGTCCGATAAAAAAACGGTTGAAACAGGCGTATTTCTCGACATCGAAACTCATGTGAATTTTTGTTCGAATCGACGACTTTCAAATCGGAAAACGAAGCCGAGTCTGCATGCACGTGTTTCTGTTGTCGAATAGTTCCTCCAAACTGAGAACGCCGGGCCGAGAATCGGATTCGTTCACATTCTCAGTCCACAGCAGCAATTGTCCTCAATGGATATTTTCGTGTCGAGGGTGATACATTTTTTAAAATCACCCACTGCGTACGAGTCCGAACAGTCTCAAAGTTATTTCGATAATCTAACACAAAACAGAATATGAATGGACCGGTTTTCACATTGGATTCGTCTCGGTCCGATAAAAAAACGGTTGAAACAGGCGTATTTTCCAACGTCGAATCTCATGTGAATTTTCGTTCGAATTGACGACTTTTAAAATGGGAAACGAATCCGAATCTGCATGCAAATATTTCTGTTGTCGAATAATCCCTAGAAACTGAGAACGCCGCGCGGAGCATCGGATTCATTCACGTTCACAGTCCACAGCAGCAGTAGTAGTCCTCAACGGCATTTTTCATGCCGAGGGTGAAACATTTAAAAAAATCACCCACTGGGAACGAGTCCGAACAGTCTCAAGATTATTTCGATAATGAAACACAAAACAGAATATGAATGGATCGGTTTTCACATAGGATTCGTCTCGGTCCGATAAAAAAAAACGGTTGAAACAGGCGTATTTCTCGACATCGAAACTCATGTGAATTTTTGGTCGAATCGACGACTTTCAAATCGGAAAACGAAGCCGAGTCTGCATGCACGTGTTTCTGTTGTCAAATAGTTCCACCAAACTGAGAACGCCGGGCCGAGCATCGGATTCGTTCACATTCTCAGTCCACAGCAGCAATTGTCCTCAATGGATATTTTCGTGCCGAGGGTGATACATTTTTAAAAATCACCCACTGCGTACGAGTCCGAACAGTCAAAGTTATTTCGATAATCTAACACAAAACAGAATATGAATGGACCGGTTTTCACATCGAATTCATCACGGTCCGATAAAAAAAAAGGCTGAACCAGGCGTATTTATCAACATCGAAACTCATGTGAATTTTTGTTCGAATCGACGACTTTTAAATCGGGAAACTAATCCGAGTCTGCATGCAAGTATTTCTGTTGTCGAATAATCCCTACAAACTGAGAACGCTGCATCGGATTCATTCTCGTTCACATTCCACAGCAGCAGTAGTAGTCCTCAATGGCTTTTATCATGCCGACATTTGAAAAAATCACCCACTGGGAACGAGTCCGAACAGTCTCAACATTATTTTGATCGTGAAACACAAAACAAAATATGAACGGACCGGTTTTCGCATGGGATTCGTCTCGGTCCGATAAAAAAACGGTTGAAACAGGCGTATTTATCGACATCGAAACTCATGTGAATTTTTGTTCGAATCGACGACTTTTAAAACGGGAAACGAACCCGAGTCTACATGCAAGTGTTTCTGTTGTCGATTAATCCCTACATACTGAGAACGCCGCGCGGAGCATCGGATTCATTCACGTTCATAGTCCACAGCAACAGTAGTAGTCCTCAACGGCATTTTTCATGCTGAGGGTGAAACATTTAAAAAAATCAACCACTGGGAGCGAGTCCGAACGGTCTCAAGATTATTTCGATAATGAAACACAAAACAGAATATGAATGGATCGGTTTTCACATAGGATTCGTCTCGGTCCGATAAAAAAAAACGGTTGAAACAGGCGTATTTCTCGACATCGAAACTCATGTGAATTTTCGTTCGAATCGACGACTTTTAAAACGGGTAACGAATCCTCGTCTGCATGCAAGTATTTCTGTTGTCGAGTAATCCCTACAAACCGAGAACGCCGCGCGGAGCATCGGATTCATTCACGTTGACAGTCCACAGCAGCAGTAGTAGTCCTCAACGGCTTTTTTCATTCCGAGCGTGAAACATTTAAAACAATCACGTACTGGGAGCGAGTCCGAACGGTCTCAAGATTATTTCGATAATGAAACACAAGACAGAATATGAATGGTCCGATTTTCACATTGGATTCGTCTCGGTCCGATAATAAAAACGGTTGAAACTGGCGTATTTACCAACGTTGAATCTCATGTGAATCTTCGTTCGAATTGACGACTTTTACAATGGGAAACGAATCCGAATCTGCATGCAAATATTTCTGTTGTCGAATAATCCCTACATACTGAGAACGCCGCGCGGAGCATCCGATTCATTCACGTTCACAGTCCACAGCAGCAGTAGTAGTCCTCAACGGCATTTTTCATGCCGAGGGTGAAACATTTAAAAAAATCACCCACTGGGAACGAGTCCGAACAGTCTCAAGATTATTTCGACAATGAAACACAAAACAGATTATGAATGGACCGGTTTTCACATTGGATTCGTCTCGGTCCGTTAAAAAAAACGGTTGAAACAGGCGTATTTATCGACATCGAAACTCATCTGAATTTTTGTTCGAATCGACGGATTTTAAATCGGGAAACGAATCCGAGTCTGCATGCACGTATTTCTGTTGTCGAATAATCCCTACAAACTGAGAACGCCGCGCCGAGCATCGGATTCATTCTCGTTCACAGTCCACAGCACCAGTAGTAGTCGTCAACGGCTTTTTTCATACCGAGGGTGAAACATTTTAAAAAATCACCCACTGGGAACGAGTCCGAACAGTCTCAAGATTATTTCGATAATGAAACACAAAACAGAATATGAATGGACCGGTTTTCACATTGGATTTGTCTCGGTCCGATAAAAAAACGGTTGAAACAGGCGTATTTCTCGACATCGAAACTCATGTGAATTTTTGTTCGAATCGACGACTTTCAAATCGGAAAACGAAGCCGAGTCTGCATGCACGTGTTTCTGTTGTCGAATAGTTCCTCCAAACTGAGAACGCCGGGCCGAGAATCGGATTCGTTCACATTCTCAGTCCACAGCAGCAATTGTCCTCAATGGATATTTTCGTGTCGAGGGTGATACATTTTTTAAAATCACCCACTGCGTACGAGTCCGAACAGTCTCAAAGTTATTTCGATAATCTAACACAAAACAGAATATGAATGGACCGGTTTTCACATTGGATTCGTCTCGGTCCGATAAAAAAACGGTTGAAACAGGCGTATTTTCCAACGTCGAATCTCATGTGAATTTTCGTTCGAATTGACGACTTTTAAAATGGGAAACGAATCCGAATCTGCATGCAAATATTTCTGTTGTCGAATAATCCCTAGAAACTGAGAACGCCGCGCGGAGCATCGGATTCATTCACGTTCACAGTCCACAGCAGCAGTAGTAGTCCTCAACGGCATTTTTCATGCCGAGGGTGAAACATTTAAAAAAATCACCCACTGGGAACGAGTCCGAACAGTCTCAAGATTATTTCGATAATGAAACACAAAACAGAATATGAATGGATCGGTTTTCACATAGGATTCGTCTCGGTCCGATAAAAAAAAACGGTTGAAACAGGCGTATTTCTCGACATCGAAACTCATGTGAATTTTTGGTCGAATCGACGACTTTCAAATCGGAAAACGAAGCCGAGTCTGCATGCACGTGTTTCTGTTGTCAAATAGTTCCACCAAACTGAGAACGCCGGGCCGAGCATCGGATTCGTTCACATTCTCAGTCCACAGCAGCAATTGTCCTCAATGGATATTTTCGTGCCGAGGGTGATACATTTTTAAAAATCACCCACTGCGTACGAGTCCGAACAGTCAAAGTTATTTCGATAATCTAACACAAAACAGAATATGAATGGACCGGTTTTCACATCGAATTCATCACGGTCCGATAAAAAAAAAGGCTGAACCAGGCGTATTTATCAACATCGAAACTCATGTGAATTTTTGTTCGAATCGACGACTTTTAAATCGGGAAACTAATCCGAGTCTGCATGCAAGTATTTCTGTTGTCGAATAATCCCTACAAACTGAGAACGCTGCATCGGATTCATTCTCGTTCACATTCCACAGCAGCAGTAGTAGTCCTCAATGGCTTTTATCATGCCGACATTTGAAAAAATCACCCACTGGGAACGAGTCCGAACAGTCTCAACATTATTTTGATCGTGAAACACAAAACAAAATATGAACGGACCGGTTTTCGCATGGGATTCGTCTCGGTCCGATAAAAAAACGGTTGAAACAGGCGTATTTATCGACATCGAAACTCATGTGAATTTTTGTTCGAATCGACGACTTTTAAAACGGGAAACGAACCCGAGTCTACATGCAAGTGTTTCTGTTGTCGATTAATCCCTACATACTGAGAACGCCGCGCGGAGCATCGGATTCATTCACGTTCATAGTCCACAGCAACAGTAGTAGTCCTCAACGGCATTTTTCATGCTGAGGGTGAAACATTTAAAAAAATCAACCACTGGGAGCGAGTCCGAACGGTCTCAAGATTATTTCGATAATGAAACACAAAACAGAATATGAATGGATCGGTTTTCACATAGGATTCGTCTCGGTCCGATAAAAAAAAACGGTTGAAACAGGCGTATTTCTCGACATCGAAACTCATGTGAATTTTCGTTCGAATCGACGACTTTTAAAACGGGTAACGAATCCTCGTCTGCATGCAAGTATTTCTGTTGTCGAGTAATCCCTACAAACCGAGAACGCCGCGCGGAGCATCGGATTCATTCACGTTGACAGTCCACAGCAGCAGTAGTAGTCCTCAACGGCTTTTTTCATTCCGAGCGTGAAACATTTAAAACAATCACGTACTGGGAGCGAGTCCGAACGGTCTCAAGATTATTTCGATAATGAAACACAAGACAGAATATGAATGGTCCGATTTTCACATTGGATTCGTCTCGGTCCGATAATAAAAACGGTTGAAACTGGCGTATTTACCAACGTTGAATCTCATGTGAATCTTCGTTCGAATTGACGACTTTTACAATGGGAAACGAATCCGAATCTGCATGCAAATATTTCTGTTGTCGAATAATCCCTACATACTGAGAACGCCGCGCGGAGCATCCGATTCATTCACGTTCACAGTCCACAGCAGCAGTAGTAGTCCTCAACGGCATTTTTCATGCCGAGGGTGAAACATTTAAAAAAATCACCCACTGGGAACGAGTCCGAACAGTCTCAAGATTATTTCGACAATGAAACACAAAACAGATTATGAATGGACCGGTTTTCACATTGGATTCGTCTCGGTCCGTTAAAAAAAACGGTTGAAACAGGCGTATTTATCGACATCGAAACTCATCTGAATTTTTGTTCGAATCGACGGATTTTAAATCGGGAAACGAATCCGAGTCTGCATGCACGTATTTCTGTTGTCGAATAATCCCTACAAACTGAGAACGCCGCGCCGACCATCGGATTCATTCTCGTTCACAGTCCACAGCAGCAGTAGTAGTCGTCAACGGCTTTTTTCATACCGAGGGTGAAACATTTTAAAAAATCACCCACTGGGAACGAGTCCGAACAGTCTCAAGATTATTTCGACAATGAAACACAAAACAGAATATGAATGGACCGGTTTTCACATTGGATTTGTCTCGGTCCGATAAAAAAACGGTTGAAACAGGCGTATTTCTCGACATCGAAACTCATGTGAATTTTTGTTCGAATCGACGACTTTCAAATCGGAAAACGAAGCCGAGTCTGCATGCACGTGTTTCTGTTGTCGAATAGTTCCTCCAAACTGAGAACGCCGGGCCGAGCATCGGATTCGTTCACATTCTCAGTCCACAGCAGCAATTGTCCTCAATGGATATTTTCGTGCCGAGGGTGATACATTTTTTTAAATCACCCACTGCGTACGAGTCCGAACAGTCTCAAAGTTATTTCGATAATCTAACACAAAACAGAATATGAATGGACCGGTTTTCACATTGGATTCGTCTCGGTCCGATAAAAAAACGGTTGAAACCGGCGTATTTTCCAACGTCGAATCTCATGTGAATTTTCGTTCGAATTGACGACTTTTAAAATGGGAAACGAATCCGAATCTGCATGCAAATATTTCTGTTGTCGAATAATCCCTAGAAAGTGAGAACGCCGCGCGGAGCATCGGATTCATTCACGTTCACAGTCCACAGCAGCAGTAGTAGTCCTCAACGGCATTTTTCATGCCGAGGGTGAAACATTTAAAAAAATCACCCACTGGGAACGAGTCCGAACAGTCTCAAGATTATTTCGATAATGAAACACAAAACAGAATATGAATGGATCGGTTTTCACATAGGATTCGTCTCGGTCCGATAAAAAAAAACGGCAAACAGGCGTATTTCTCGACATCGAAACTCATGTGAATTTTTGTTCGAATCGACGACTTTCAAATCGGAAAACGAAGCCGAGTCTGCATGCACGTGTTTCTGTTGTCGAATAGTTCCACCAAACTGAGAACGCCGTGCCGAGCATCGGATTCGTTCACATTCTCAGTCCACAGCAGCAATTGTCCTCAATGGATATTTTCGTGCCGAGGGTGATACATTTTTAAAAATCACCCACTGCGTACGAGTCCGAACAGTCAAAGTTATTTCGATAATCTAACACAAAACAGAATATGAATGGACCGGTTTTCACATCGAATTCATCACGGTCCGATAAAAAAAAAGGCTGAAACAGGCGTATTTATCAACATCGAAACTCATGTGAATTTTTGTTCGAATCGACGACTTTTAAATCGGGAAACTAATCCGAGTCTGCATGCAAGTATTTCTGTTGTCGAATAATCCCTACAAACTGAGAACGCTGCATCGGATTCATTCTCGTTCACATTCCACAGCAGCAGTAGTAGTCCTCAATGGCTTTTATCATGCCGACATTTGAAAAAATCACCCACTGGGAACGAGTCCGAACAGTCTCAACATTATTTTGATCGTGAAACACAAAACAGAATATGAACGGACCGGTTTTCACATGGGATTCGTCTCGGTCCGATAAAAAAACGGTTGAAACAGGCGTATTTATCGACATCGAAACTCATGTGAATTTTTGTTCGAATCGACGACTTTTAAAACGGGAAACGAATCCGAGTCTACATGCAAGTGTTTCTGTTGTCGATTAATCCCTACATACTGAGAACGCCGCGCGGAGCATCGGATTCATTCACGTTCATAGTCCACAGCAACAGTAGTAGTCCTCAACGGCATTTTTCATGCCGAGGGTGAAACATTTAAAAAAATCAACCACTGGGAGCGAGTCCGAACGGTCTCAAGATTATTTCGATAATGAAACACAAAACAGAATATGAATGGATCGGTTTTCACATAGGATTCGGCTCGGTCCGATAAAAAAAACGGTTGAAACAGGCGTATTTCTCGACATCGAAACTCATGTGAATTTTTGTTCGAATCGACGACTTTCAAATCGGAAAACGAAGCCGAGTCTGCATGCACGTGTTTCTGTTGTCGAATAGTTCCACCAAGCTGAGAACGCCGGGCCGAGCATCGGATTCATTCTCGTTCACAGTCCACAGCAGCAGTAGTAGTCCTCAACGGCTTTTTTCATACCGAGGGTGAAACATTTTAAAAAATCACCCACTGGGAACGAGTCCGAAAAGTCTCAAGATTATTTCGATAATGAAACACAAAACAGAATATGAATGGACCGGTTTTCACATTGGATTTGTCTCGGTCCGATAAAAAAACGGTTGAAACAGGCGTATTTCTCGACATCGAAACTCATGTGAATTTTTGTTCGAATCGACGACTTTCAAATCGGAAAACGAAGCCGAGTCTGCATGCACGTGTTTCTGTTGTCGAATAGTTCCTCCAAACTGAGAACGCCGGGCCGAGAATCGGATTCGTTCACATTCTCAGTCCACAGCAGCAATTGTCCTCAATGGATATTTTCGTGTCGAGGGTGATACATTTTTTAAAATCACCCACTGCGTACGAGTCCGAACAGTCTCAAAGTTATTTCGATAATCTAACACAAAACAGAATATGAATGGACCGGTTTTCACATTGGATTCGTCTCGGTCCGATAAAAAAACGGTTGAAACAGGCGTATTTTCCAACGTCGAATCTCATGTGAATTTTCGTTCGAATTGACGACTTTTAAAATGGGAAACGAATCCGAATCTGCATGCAAATATTTCTGTTGTCGAATAATCCCTAGAAACTGAGAACGCCGCGCGGAGCATCGGATTCATTCACGTTCACAGTCCACAGCAGCAGTAGTAGTCCTCAACGGCATTTTTCATGCCGAGGGTGAAACATTTAAAAAAATCACCCACTGGGAACGAGTCCGAACAGTCTCAAGATTATTTCGATAATGAAACACAAAACAGAATATGAATGGATCGGTTTTCACATAGGATTCGTCTCGGTCCGATAAAAAAAAACGGTTGAAACAGGCGTATTTCTCGACATCGAAACTCATGTGAATTTTTGGTCGAATCGACGACTTTCAAATCGGAAAACGAAGCCGAGTCTGCATGCACGTGTTTCTGTTGTCAAATAGTTCCACCAAACTGAGAACGCCGGGCCGAGCATCGGATTCGTTCACATTCTCAGTCCACAGCAGCAATTGTCCTCAATGGATATTTTCGTGCCGAGGGTGATACATTTTTAAAAATCACCCACTGCGTACGAGTCCGAACAGTCAAAGTTATTTCGATAATCTAACACAAAACAGAATATGAATGGACCGGTTTTCACATCGAATTCATCACGGTCCGATAAAAAAAAAGGCTGAACCAGGCGTATTTATCAACATCGAAACTCATGTGAATTTTTGTTCGAATCGACGACTTTTAAATCGGGAAACTAATCCGAGTCTGCATGCAAGTATTTCTGTTGTCGAATAATCCCTACAAACTGAGAACGCTGCATCGGATTCATTCTCGTTCACATTCCACAGCAGCAGTAGTAGTCCTCAATGGCTTTTATCATGCCGACATTTGAAAAAATCACCCACTGGGAACGAGTCCGAACAGTCTCAACATTATTTTGATCGTGAAACACAAAACAAAATATGAACGGACCGGTTTTCGCATGGGATTCGTCTCGGTCCGATAAAAAAACGGTTGAAACAGGCGTATTTATCGACATCGAAACTCATGTGAATTTTTGTTCGAATCGACGACTTTTAAAACGGGAAACGAACCCGAGTCTACATGCAAGTGTTTCTGTTGTCGATTAATCCCTACATACTGAGAACGCCGCGCGGAGCATCGGATTCATTCACGTTCATAGTCCACAGCAACAGTAGTAGTCCTCAACGGCATTTTTCATGCTGAGGGTGAAACATTTAAAAAAATCAACCACTGGGAGCGAGTCCGAACGGTCTCAAGATTATTTCGATAATGAAACACAAAACAGAATATGAATGGATCGGTTTTCACATAGGATTCGTCTCGGTCCGATAAAAAAAAACGGTTGAAACAGGCGTATTTCTCGACATCGAAACTCATGTGAATTTTCGTTCGAATCGACGACTTTTAAAACGGGTAACGAATCCTCGTCTGCATGCAAGTATTTCTGTTGTCGAGTAATCCCTACAAACCGAGAACGCCGCGCGGAGCATCGGATTCATTCACGTTGACAGTCCACAGCAGCAGTAGTAGTCCTCAACGGCTTTTTTCATTCCGAGCGTGAAACATTTAAAACAATCACGTACTGGGAGCGAGTCCGAACGGTCTCAAGATTATTTCGATAATGAAACACAAGACAGAATATGAATGGTCCGATTTTCACATTGGATTCGTCTCGGTCCGATAATAAAAACGGTTGAAACTGGCGTATTTACCAACGTTGAATCTCATGTGAATCTTCGTTCGAATTGACGACTTTTACAATGGGAAACGAATCCGAATCTGCATGCAAATATTTCTGTTGTCGAATAATCCCTACATACTGAGAACGCCGCGCGGAGCATCCGATTCATTCACGTTCACAGTCCACAGCAGCAGTAGTAGTCCTCAACGGCATTTTTCATGCCGAGGGTGAAACATTTAAAAAAATCACCCACTGGGAACGAGTCCGAACAGTCTCAAGATTATTTCGACAATGAAACACAAAACAGATTATGAATGGACCGGTTTTCACATTGGATTCGTCTCGGTCCGTTAAAAAAAACGGTTGAAACAGGCGTATTTATCGACATCGAAACTCATCTGAATTTTTGTTCGAATCGACGGATTTTAAATCGGGAAACGAATCCGAGTCTGCATGCACGTATTTCTGTTGTCGAATAATCCCTACAAACTGAGAACGCCGCGCCGAGCATCGGATTCATTCTCGTTCACAGTCCACAGCACCAGTAGTAGTCGTCAACGGCTTTTTTCATACCGAGGGTGAAACATTTTAAAAAATCACCCACTGGGAACGAGTCCGAACAGTCTCAAGATTATTTCGATAATGAAACACAAAACAGAATATGAATGGACCGGTTTTCACATTGGATTTGTCTCGGTCCGATAAAAAAACGGTTGAAACAGGCGTATTTCTCGACATCGAAACTCATGTGAATTTTTGTTCGAATCGACGACTTTCAAATCGGAAAACGAAGCCGAGTCTGCATGCACGTGTTTCTGTTGTCGAATAGTTCCTCCAAACTGAGAACGCCGGGCCGAGAATCGGATTCGTTCACATTCTCAGTCCACAGCAGCAATTGTCCTCAATGGATATTTTCGTGTCGAGGGTGATACATTTTTTAAAATCACCCACTGCGTACGAGTCCGAACAGTCTCAAAGTTATTTCGATAATCTAACACAAAACAGAATATGAATGGACCGGTTTTCACATTGGATTCGTCTCGGTCCGATAAAAAAACGGTTGAAACAGGCGTATTTTCCAACGTCGAATCTCATGTGAATTTTCGTTCGAATTGACGACTTTTAAAATGGGAAACGAATCCGAATCTGCATGCAAATATTTCTGTTGTCGAATAATCCCTAGAAACTGAGAACGCCGCGCGGAGCATCGGATTCATTCACGTTCACAGTCCACAGCAGCAGTAGTAGTCCTCAACGGCATTTTTCATGCCGAGGGTGAAACATTTAAAAAAATCACCCACTGGGAACGAGTCCGAACAGTCTCAAGATTATTTCGATAATGAAACACAAAACAGAATATGAATGGATCGGTTTTCACATAGGATTCGTCTCGGTCCGATAAAAAAAAACGGTTGAAACAGGCGTATTTCTCGACATCGAAACTCATGTGAATTTTTGGTCGAATCGACGACTTTCAAATCGGAAAACGAAGCCGAGTCTGCATGCACGTGTTTCTGTTGTCAAATAGTTCCACCAAACTGAGAACGCCGGGCCGAGCATCGGATTCGTTCACATTCTCAGTCCACAGCAGCAATTGTCCTCAATGGATATTTTCGTGCCGAGGGTGATACATTTTTAAAAATCACCCACTGCGTACGAGTCCGAACAGTCAAAGTTATTTCGATAATCTAACACAAAACAGAATATGAATGGACCGGTTTTCACATCGAATTCATCACGGTCCGATAAAAAAAAAGGCTGAACCAGGCGTATTTATCAACATCGAAACTCATGTGAATTTTTGTTCGAATCGACGACTTTTAAATCGGGAAACTAATCCGAGTCTGCATGCAAGTATTTCTGTTGTCGAATAATCCCTACAAACTGAGAACGCTGCATCGGATTCATTCTCGTTCACATTCCACAGCAGCAGTAGTAGTCCTCAATGGCTTTTATCATGCCGACATTTGAAAAAATCACCCACTGGGAACGAGTCCGAACAGTCTCAACATTATTTTGATCGTGAAACACAAAACAAAATATGAACGGACCGGTTTTCGCATGGGATTCGTCTCGGTCCGATAAAAAAACGGTTGAAACAGGCGTATTTATCGACATCGAAACTCATGTGAATTTTTGTTCGAATCGACGACTTTTAAAACGGGAAACGAACCCGAGTCTACATGCAAGTGTTTCTGTTGTCGATTAATCCCTACATACTGAGAACGCCGCGCGGAGCATCGGATTCATTCACGTTCATAGTCCACAGCAACAGTAGTAGTCCTCAACGGCATTTTTCATGCTGAGGGTGAAACATTTAAAAAAATCAACCACTGGGAGCGAGTCCGAACGGTCTCAAGATTATTTCGATAATGAAACACAAAACAGAATATGAATGGATCGGTTTTCACATAGGATTCGTCTCGGTCCGATAAAAAAAAACGGTTGAAACAGGCGTATTTCTCGACATCGAAACTCATGTGAATTTTCGTTCGAATCGACGACTTTTAAAACGGGTAACGAATCCTCGTCTGCATGCAAGTATTTCTGTTGTCGAGTAATCCCTACAAACCGAGAACGCCGCGCGGAGCATCGGATTCATTCACGTTGACAGTCCACAGCAGCAGTAGTAGTCCTCAACGGCTTTTTTCATTCCGAGCGTGAAACATTTAAAACAATCACGTACTGGGAGCGAGTCCGAACGGTCTCAAGATTATTTCGATAATGAAACACAAGACAGAATATGAATGGTCCGATTTTCACATTGGATTCGTCTCGGTCCGATAATAAAAACGGTTGAAACTGGCGTATT